>JAVANC010000019.1:42342841-42387796 GCA_033319125.1 Parnassius glacialis | reverse complement strand
ACGTCTGTCTTTTCTATGATTACAACGTGTGTGTCTGCAAGGCTTTTATTGAGTAGTCAGTGTGTTTTACTATCTTAGGCTACATCAACACTTCCCATCAGGTGGAATAAAGATCAAGAACCTACCTTAAGTTATAAGACAAGATTGAGAATTCGTCTGCCAAGTGTGTCGATTATGAAAATTCACCCATGTTATTACAAGCGACCTCAAAAAAGACAATGATTCTTAAAGGGAGCGAAGGGTTCCAGCTGTTAGAAGTAATATGCTGGTTCGCAGGTTTTTTTTATATACGGAAGAGGTGAAAGTGAAGCTTTTTAAAGCATTCTGTCAAAGCATGTACACGGGAAAAAAAAACACAACATAAACACATACACACACCTAAAAACCGTTGGACATACAACGAATCCAGTACAACAATGTCTTTAGGATGATGTTGGGTCTGCCGCATTTTTGCAGTGCATTAGTGATGTTTACTGAGTACCAAACTGATGGCTTCGAAGCCATCATTAGCAAAAACACATGCCTTCTGACTAGTAGAGTGAGAAATAGTTCAAATAGAATTATAAAGACAATAGCTGATCGATTCTTATCACCGCTCTGGAGGTGCTTTGTGCGAAGTGTGACGATCAAGGGGACCTACCTTTTCTTCTGATGATTTCGATGTGTTCAAATAGATAATTGATAGTAGGCTATGAAGTAATAATCCATATCCTATTATTAATATATCTTATTCTTAGTTTGTTAAATTTATATTCATTTGTCAACGGCATCTTTAACTAAAACAGTTTTACCCAACTGCTAAGCCCAATTTAAGAATCCTTTTTTGTTGGATATGTACGTATATCCGTTCCCTTAAGACAAATAGTGCAGTTTAAATAATTGTTATTGTATAAATTATTTTAATTTTTAATTTTATGTAGTTCCTAGTCACGAGTTATATTCTTTACACCCACCATAAGAAACATAGCAGCGTCGAGCTGTTATTTTACCCTGGTATATTTCCACGTGCCTTCATCATATACAACAACTGGTAAAATTAAAAATGTTGTATAACTGATTTAAATATCTGTAAATAAAATGAGAACATCATCAATGTAGATGAAGTCAATTAAATACGCGTTATTAAGGATAAATCAAAAACTAATGGTCAGATCTTGATTTATATGGGAGCACATGAGAAGTGCTAGCTTTCAAATAAAAAAATAATCATGACACACATAAAAAATCGATATTGAATTGGGAACCTCCTCCTTATTTTAAAGTCGCTTAAAAAGCTTACCTGCACACATGCGTATTACCAGTGCACATATGCCTGCGCAACATATATGTACACTATAATCATGTCCTGCGCTGGTAACTAGTCTTCCTTGAGACTGGCAGTTGTGACCGAAATTGGTTCTTGAGGATATTACTATTACAACAGAAATCGTCGGTCGTCAATCCCACAAAACCCGACTTACTACTAATATAACTGCAGCATGGTTCTACCACGTAAATATTCTATAGTAAAATCCATAGCTAGTATTTTCAAATACAATTTTTGTAGTATAAACCATTATCCTGCATTTAAAGCAATCGACATGTGCAGTTATAAAAATTAAATATGTTTAACGCTTGCTTTTTGTAGTAAATGTACTATATAAATACTGTATTTTGTATTATTATTAATTATGCAGCAATTAGTTTAATTATGATGTTTTGCTGCAAAGCCAAAATGCGTCCTGTTTTAAATGGATTAATTGAAGTAAATACCAATTTACATATTAGCAGTAGATTACCTTCAGTAGTAAATTCCAGTTGATATTTTAGCAATAAATGACTGTTTGCAGTAAAAGCCAGTTGATACCCTAACAATAGTTAACCATTTGTACTAAAAGCCATTTGATATCATAGCAGGAGGTGGTTGCATTAATCTTATTGTAATTATTTGTAGACATAAATTAAGATATATATATATATATATATATATATATATATATATATATATATATATATATATATATATATATATATATATATATAATTAAAAATAATGTGTTTACATATGTTTTTTGAAATTATCAATTTAAAAAATTGTCGTAATAACCATAGTTGATAATGTAACCACATTTTTGTAACCAGATTTTACGACAAAAATGCTCAAAGATAACCTTTTAAGATTATGTGACATTTACGACGATTTACGACCTTAACGGAGGCGCGTTGCAAAATGAACTTTTCTAATATACAGGTCGATAGAACGTGCAAAACTGAATTTAAAGATGTCAAAAACATATTTTGGCCATTTTGGCTTTTACGACGTTTGTTACTTAAAGGGTCGATATATTCAGAAAAAAAATTATATGTGTATCATAACGTTTCCCGTGGGTGTTGTAAGAGGCGAAAAAGGGAAATTGAAACAGCATCTTCCTTATTGCGACTAAAACTATTAAAAACTGCGGATACCATCTCTCCTGCCAAGCGTGAAACGATGGCTCCTCCGCGCCCCCCCCCCCCCCCCCGTACCCCACTCACTTTGAGGCAGTCTATGGAATCTGTCGAAAGGCTGTAATACGCCAGTATATTCTAAGTCCATGCTGTAAACTGTAATTAATAAATGAGATGCGGTTAAAATATAGTGCACATACACCATAATTTTTTCATACAAACTGCTTTAACCAATTAAATAGTCGAGCGATAAATTGATAGGGCTGCATTTAAAACCACGTTGACGCTCCAGGGCGAAACATTTAATTTTTGATAGCAAATACTAAAACTGTAGTTAATTATAGTTTAGTGGGTAGGACTGCTTGCCTATCTAAAGTTAAGTACCTAATAACATTAACAAAATGAAATTAAATATTATGTCTCTTCCTGCAAACAAATGAAAAATAAAACTTAATTCAACCGAAGAAAGTTTTGGACCATTATATATACAAACACATTATATATCTAAACACACTTATTTTTGATGAAATAATGTTTAAGGTAATAATTTTTACTAAATCATATTGTTCAGGTGCTTTTTTTATTTTTTTTATTTCTTACTGGTTCTTTCCAAGACAGAGGTATTTTATGAACCAGTGGTAAATTAGGTATAAGAGTGACTTTCAGCAAGTATTACTTATAATCTGTATTGATTTAAAAGTTTCTATTTCTATTTCTGCAAAGTTCGAATTTTCTGTTACCGCTTTTTTGTCATTATACTTTGAAAACTTTTACTTTTCAGATACGCAGGTTACCTCGCGAAGTTTTCCTCAAAAGGGATAAAAACCCGACATAAAAAATAGTTCTATAATACATAAAGCTGCCAGTAAGCAAAGCTATTACTTTCTTTTTATAAGCCCTCCCAAAATTCACGCTGCAGAGCAAAAACAAATTGATGGCGTCGTGACGTCGCCTAGCCCGGAAACGTTGGTTCGGGTATTCTCAAACAATCATTCTGAAGTCAATCTGGCGTAAACTAGGGTGAGAACTTTATTTTATGGCACGCCATCGACACCAAAAACATTACCTACATAAAGAAACTTCAGCGAAAGCAAAACTATTGTCATGCGTTCATAATCGTTTTACTAAAAGTTAAAAAATCTTACACTGTCACAAGGCTTCCGCAGATTGTTGTCAGGATTTAACTATGCCGTAAACAATAATATTTGAAATAAAGTACGCGAGATAAATATATTATGTACGTATTACCTATACATTTATACATAATACGTATAAATGTGGATTATGTTTTTTTTTAAGAAAGCGTATTGACGCTTACACAGTTAATACAAAATATCCCCAAAATAATATATCTAATTTTAAACCGATAGCAACAACAACTTATCGGCCAAGGATGGTTACCCTTCCTTTACAGGACTTACTTTTAACTTAATTTTTAAGATATTAATAATTCAAAAATCAAAGTAGGTTACACTCGTTAGATTCACTATTTCAAAACTTATGAAATTTGGGATTAGAAGTATTCAAAGACTAAAAACCGTGTAGTGACGGTGTAAAGTATCCACTACCCCATATCGTCCCGTGGATGTCGTAAGAAGCGACAAAGGGAAACAAACCAGGAGATGGGCAGTAGCATCTTTCTTATAACAACTAAAAAATTGTGGTTGCCATCCCCCGTGCCAAGCGTGCCAATTATTGCAAAATCATATAATATGAGATAATCTATGAGGGAGGCCTATATTCAGCAGTGCACTTTTAATGGCTATAATGGATGAAAGAGTCCTTTCTATTAAAGTCCTTTCTAAAATTACGTAGGTTACATACAGGTGTAATAGTTTTTTAGTTTATGAGGTTTGAAATTGGTTTCAAATGGTTCGCGTAAAAGTACATCGACCTTTTTTCTTTTTCAAGCTGTGATATACGAGTAGTCGATGGGGGCAAATCGCTCAGGCCCGTGCTTTGTAGGATTCCTTGGGGAAGACCTATGTTCAGCAGTGGACATGTGGTGAGTGTTACTGAAAATAATAGTGTTTATTATATTTATAAATTAGATTAAATTGTTTACATAGTTGTACAACTGAATTGCCCTGAAACAGTGAATAGCCATGCAATGTTAAAATCAAAAGCTCTAATGTCGCTGCTGAATTATGGCAATTATCATTATACAATTCATGAACGTAATCAGGCAATATAAGCTATTGTGTGTTCGTATAATTACAGAGAATATTATAATAAGTTATATTACTTTTGTTATTTGAATAAGTATATTTAGCTATATCGTTGTTTAGAGGTCCGAGTCAGGCCAAAACCAGTCAATGGAGTTTTCTCTAATAAAATTCTCACAAGCCGCTCGGCATCAAAATGTTGGCGGTCTTTTAGTTAGTCCTGCTCCTGATCTCTCTCCGGTTGTATCGAAATATCGTCCTATCGGACTATGAGAGTAAACAAAGAGAATACACCTGTTTTCGCTCACACTCGTGCACTGTAATTATATACTGCCCCGATGCTAGTATTCGTTGAGATAGGCCGCCGTGCATTCAGCCTGGAAGACATTATTAATTTTGAACCTTTTATTTTTTGTACAAAAGCTTAACTTTACGTTACCAAAACGTTACAAAAAATTCTGGCAGAAAATTTCTTACAATGTGCGGCTGGCCTAAGACTCTAATATTTATTATGTTCCTATTTATAAAGATTTTCTGAGTGTGACGAGTATCGTTCGGTATTCCATGTTTGAAGTTTGCATTTGTACAAGAGTGAATTTATTAGCAGGTGCACTGCAATCTTGTATTAATATACACGTATTTAAATAGCAGAATGTGGACCACTGTCTGTGTATTTTGAGATGTGTGAACAATTTGCCTGTACTAAACTTGCTTTTAAGGTTCCCTTGTGATTGAAAACCGCACTATAGTCTTGCAAGCAGTTAGCCGGCGGTTTCCCGGAATTCACGTACTTCCGAAACTATTTTCTAGCAGAAAACATGCATGTCCTTACAAAATTTCTTAGTCCAAACTACCAACAAATCGTTTTTGAAAATGCAATGAATTTAATCTTAGATGCACAAGTTTATCAAATACTTGACTCTGAAAAATTTCGACTATATTTTTTTTTTCATTTTCTTTATTTGTAAGTATGAGACGTGATTTTCTCGTCAATTTTAAAACGATTTTAACAATTCTTTTTTTAATAAATTAATCATGCCTCAGGTGATATCATATAAAAAAAACTTTAAATGGTGGGAAATAAAGAGATGAAGTTTTTAATGTAAATATTTGGACGACATACGAGTATGTGGGAGTACTGAAGAATATCATAAGCTCAAGTAATAACTAGTTATTACTTGAGCTTGTGATTTTCTTTAGTAGTCCCAAAATAGTCAAAATCATCAACTTTTATTAAAAAGTAAAACGCGACTTCAAAAAACTAATAATAATTAAAAAAATCTATTCTATTTCATTTTTTTTTAAAAACTTTACCCCCACAATAAGTTTTTCTCCTGTATCGTGGAGGCAGTTTACAATCATAAATTGCACAAGGACAAGCATTTAGACGCGGAACAATTATTTGTAGGCCATACAAATACTTGTTCCGTGCGGGATTCGAACCCGCGGCCCCCAGCGCAACAACTGATTAAGCCACTGCGCTAAGCCACTGCGCCACGGAACCGTCAATACTACATTACAAGTTCTGAAGTTAGGTTTTAAACTTTTCTATACTGTTTTGTCTCTTATGTCTTAGCACTAACTGTCTGCAAAGTCGCCTTTTATTTTTTATTAAGAGTAAATCGTTTTCGCGAGATTTAAATATCGAACATCACATTAATTTGGGCAAACTAGATTTTTTTATAGGAGAGGGGGCAAATGAGCATGCGGCTCACCTGATGGTAAGTGACTACCGTCGCCCAAGAACAACTGCAACACCAGAGAGGGAATTGCAGATGCGTTGCCGGCCTTTTAAAAAGGAGTACGCTCGTTTTTGAAGGTCCCTAAGTCGTATCGGTCCGGAAAAATCGCTGATGGTAATCGATTCCACAAGGAAGTCGTGCGAGGAAGAAAACATCTTCTAAATCGCACAGTGGTGGACCGCCAATCATCCAGATGGTAAAGAAAACGATGATCTTACACTGTTAATAATATTCATTCATCACTTTATCTATAGTAATATATAAAAGGTATAAGGTTAAGCAACCATCCATTACAACCAATAAAAGTCCACTGCTGTACACACCCAATCTGTGGGTGTGGACACAGGATTACTTTGCGATAGTGGTAACCGTAGTTTTTTATTATTTTAAGTTGTTATCAGGAAGATGCTGCGGTCCATCTTGTATTTCAGTTTCTCGCTGTCGCTTCTTACGAGACACACGGGATGATTTTGGATAATTGATCCTGTCACACTTTAATAATAAATGGATTAATATTAATTCACTACTTGAGGCATTAATGCACTTGAATATCTGTCATTTGAGTGGCTAATATACTATATTCTATCTAATAATATGAGTGGATAATATAACTTCGGTTTCTCTACAGGTTAGGCATTATAGACTGCCTTAATATAAGGGGGAGCAGGGCAAGAGACTTATATCTGTTGGCAATCATGGAACGTATACGTAACGTTAAACCGTTATTGCTTGCGTTTATATGGAAGTAGCTATGTAAGAGCCCTTTGCAGATGAAGTTAATAAAGGTAGTCCACTTTAAAATCAAAAATTTCTCAAAATGTTCATAAACTATTCAAAATACAATATAATATAACAATTTTATACAGTATAGATTACAAGAATTATTACAGAAATAATTTAAGCTTTACCACTGCTTTGGAAATACTCTCTTTCTTGGGAAGAATCAGCAAGACACTAGAGCGATATTTTATAAAGCGTTATTTATAATATAATATTTTATACAATTAGTGTGAAACAGCAGAATAGCGATGACCTAATTCCCAGGGGTTATTATCAATCATGTACTCTTTAGTAATATAGTTGTGCGGTGAACTTGTTTTTCAAGAAAGGCGACAACGCTCTCTTGAATACCTACAGACGCATTTTCCTTCTGAGCCGCGTCGATGTGCTGCTTTCGAGAGTCAATACGAATCGTCTCGCACGCAGACTCGACGACTTCCAGCCTAACGAACAAGTCGGTTTCTGAAAAGGCTTTAGCACCATAGACCACATACATACCCTTCGGCAAATTGTACAGAAGTTCGAGGAGTACAATTTTCCACTATGTCTGGCGTATGTGAACTATGAGAAAGTCTTTGAATCCGTCGAAATTTGGGCAGTGCTGCAGTCCCTTCAGCGGTGCCAAGTTGACTGTCGGTATATCGAAGTGCTGAAGTGTTTGTACAGTAGGGCTACAACGGCTATCCGAGTACAGAACCAGAGTACAATGCCTATCCAAATGCAGCGAGGTGTAAGACAGGGTGACGTTACATCCCTGAAACTCTTCACCGCTGCATTTACAGGAAAATATACGGTATTAACATTAACGGCCAGTACACCACTCAGCGTTCGGCAAATTACATTAGATCTTCTCGTCAGGTATAATGAAAATTTTGAAAATGAGACTGTATAACCAGTGCATGTTGCCAATGATGACCTATGGAACTGAGACGTGGTCCTTCACTGCTAGCCGGATGAGGAAGCTCAAGCTTGCTCAGCGAGTTATGGAGAGCTATGCTTGGATTTTCTCTGCGTGATAAACTTAGAAATAAGGATATCCGCACTAGAACCAGTCTGCATAGTTTTTGTAATACCGTTTACATTACTCTATCAGAGACAGAGAAAGGGTTAAGTAGTACTTGCTATTGAAAATATGAATAATGTTTTTCATAATAATATTAGAAAATGTAAGACATTTTTTTTAAATTGGGCTTTTTGTAATTATAAAAATTATAACCTAAAATTTTAATCGATAAATATATACTTTATGCAGATCAACATGTACTTGATTAGTAATAAAGAAAATTTACAACGCTGCATCCATTTCAAAGACTGGAATTAATAAAAGTTTATTAGACGCATGATAGTGAAAAGAGCACTCGCACTTTAATAAAGACGTTATTAAACGTTTTGCAAAACTCTTTGAATCTTAGAACGAACTTTCTTTAGTGCAGCGTAAATAAAGGCGTACTAAATATAGGAAATATGTGCAGCCTGAATATACGGCGGCATTTGCGTTAGATGTTTCACAATGTGGTTGTAAGAAAAAATATTACATTTGTAAGTCCAAATCGTCTAAATCGACTCTAAATGACGGGGGGATCACACCGCCGACCATCCCGCGATGTGAGTGCTCCATGCCAGATGTGCGATTTACACAGCGCTCGCTCCGCAAAGCACTCTTCTCCCTAAACGTCAACAAGTCGAGTGGGCCCGATGGAGTCCCTCCCATTGTGCTGAAGACGTGTGCTCCGGAGTTGGCACCAGTTTTAACGCGTCTTTTCCGGTACTCCTACTCCCAAGGCGTAGTCCCGAATTCATGGAAGACAGCTTTGGTGCACCCGATCCCTAAAAAAGGCGACCGCTCAGACCCGTCCAACTACAGGCCTATCGCCATCACCTCCTTGTTCTCCAAAATAATGGAAGCCATTATAAACTGCCAGCTCATAAGGTACCTTGAGGATCACCAGCTGATTAGTGACCGCCAGTACGGTTTTCGTCGGGGTCGATCAGCTGGTGATCTTCTAGTCTACTTAACTCATAGATGGGCGGAGGCAGTAGAGTCCAAGGGGGAGGCATTAGACGTTAGTTTGGACGAAGCGAAGGCCTTTGATCGGGTCTGGCACAAAGCGCTTCTTTCGAAGCTTCCTTCCTATGGGCTTCGCGAGAAATTGTGCAAATGGATCACCAGTTTCCTTGCTGATCGGAGCATCAAGGTCGTAGTAGACGGTGCATGCTCTGATCTCAAGCCTATCAACGCTGGTGTTCCACAAGGCTGCGTGCTATCACCAACGCTGTTTCTCCTGCATATCAATGATATGTTGCTAACTGGTAGCATTCATTGCTATGCGGACGACAGCACTGGTGATGCCTTATATACCGGCCGTGCCAATATTTCTCGGGAAAACGTCGCCGAGTACCGGGACAAACTTGTGTCTGAAGTCGAGTCTTTGCTTAACAAAGTCTCGGATTGGGGCCGACTAAATCTAGTCCAGTTCAATCCCCAGAAGACACAAGTTTGCGCGTTTACCGCTAAAAGAACCCCTTTGTCGTATCTCCTCAGTTTCAAGGCACTCCCCTTACTGCCTCAGCCAGTATCGGAATCCTTGGCGTCGACATATCGAATAGTGTGCAGTTTCGTGGTCACTTGGAAGGGAAGGCCAAATTGGCCTCTAAAAAGCTTAGCGTGCTCAGCAGAGCGAGACAGTATTTCATCCCGGCACATCGCTTGCAACTTTACAAAGCGCAAGTTCGGCCCCACATGGAATACTGTTCTCATCTCTCGGCCGGGACACCCCAGTGCCAGCTCCTTCCACTTGACCGCATCCAGCGCAGAGCGGTTCGTATCGTCGACGACCGAGTTCTTTCTGATCGGCTCGATACACTGGCACTACGCAGAGATGTTGCATTTCTTTGCGTATTTTATCGCATTTATCACGGGGAGTGCTCTGAGGAATTGTTTGGACTAATTCCAGCTGCTCAATTTCACCATCGCACATCGCGACAAAACTCGCGTTACCATCCATACCATCTGGATGATTGGCGGTCCTTCACTGTGCGATTTAGAAGAAGTTTTCTCCCTCGCACGACTTCCTTGTGGAATCAATTACCACCAGCGAATTTTCCGGACCGATACGACTTAGGAACCTTCAAGAAAAGAGCTTACACCTTTCTAAAAGGTCGGCAACGCATCAGCAATTCCCCTGGTGTTGCGGTTGTTCATGGGTGGCGGTAGTCACTTACTATCAGGTGAGCCGCATGCTCGTTTGCCCCCTATTCTATAAAAAAAAAACAATCATACTGGATCACACAAATAGCATCTAAGTCCACTCCTGGGAAAGCATAATTTGAAAGATTTTTTTAATAGTATAACGGTGGTAAGCTAATACACAGTCCACCTGATAGTAAATGGATGCTATAGCCCATACATTTACATCATCGATACTCAAATAATAATTAAAATGCAGATGCGTTGTCACGTTGTCACGTTGTTTTGAGCGAAAAAGCTCTCCGGTTCGGCATTTAGCTGCTATTTTACGCTGGTGTTCTGCGAGAGCGCGGTGCTTCCTCAGGCCAATCGAGCCATTCGTGCTACAACCATAATATAGCTATAACATTAGTCCACCGCGTTTGGGTTGAATTGAAACCGAAGTGTAAACGAATTTACAATACACCTGATGCTAAGCGGCTACTGCAGACCAAGGACTGGTGTCCTACAAACCAACAAAAGCCAACTTCAATCAAAGAAGGGTTCAGATGCGTTGGCACCTCAGAGAATTAGGTAGGAACGCTTCTCTGCTTTTAATAATACTCAATCTCTATATCATTCAAATCCAGAGCACAGCAGTACAAGTAAGAAACGGGTAAGAAAGTGGTACCTAACTAGACAGACTCGTAGACGGAAAAGAACCTAGAAGATTTTCTACTGCTCACCACGCTGCTAACCTAATGTCTTCTTTTTTCTTAAATAGAATAAGAGTGACAAACGAGTACACAGTCCACCTGATGGTAAGTGGTTGTTGTGGCCCATAGACATTTACATCTATCTTCGATTACGAATCAAAATACAGATGCGTTGTCACCCGTCAGGACTAAGGTGAAATGCCTTGCTTCCAGTAAAATGGGTTTCCGGTTCTCTACACTCACCATACGAAACACAGCAGCGTGAAGCTGCTATTTTACGCTGGTATTCTGTGAAAGCGTGGTCCTTCCCCGGACGAGCTGACCCATTCGTGCTACAACCACAAAATAGCTGCAGCATGGCCCTACCACGTATAAAAACTTGTTGAGTAGCTACATTATATTTTACATCATATTATTATTTGCTGATGATAATTCCTTGATTTTAAAACTTAAATGTCAATCATTTAAATGTGACGAAGTGAATAATGCTATATCAAAATTAGTGCATTGGTTTAACGTTAATAATCTGTATTTGAACGGAAATAAAACTAATTGTATTAAATTTACAACAACGAATGTTAAAAATCTGAATACCAATATGTTTTTAAATGAGGAGGAATTGAGCCCTGTTGTACCCACTGTTTTTCTTGGCATCACTCTTGACGCGAAGCTTTAGTGGGGCCCCCACATACCCAAATTAGCAAGCATATTAAGTTCTGCAGCCTATGCTGTAAAAAAGATTAGAGGTCTCACTAGTGTCGAGACAGCTAGATTAGTTTATTTTCGTTATTTCCATAGAATAATGTCTCATGGGATTTTGCTATGGGGAAATGCGGCTGATTCAGAAACTATTTTTGTTTTACAGAAGAGTGCCATTAGAGCTATTTACAACCTAAAACCGAAAGAGTCACTTAGAGATAAATTTTAAGAAATTAATATATTAACTTTTAAATATACTGAGAGGCCTCAGTATATTTACGAAAATTTAATGGATGTTCACAAAAAAAAGTGATATACATTCTGTAAACGCTAGGAACAAACACAAGCTAGTGATGCCAGTTTGTCGACTCCACAGAGTCAGTAATTCATTATTGGGGCAATGTAGCGTATACACTGCTACAACAAGGCCCCGGAAAGTGTACAGGTTCTCTCTATTCCCAAGTTTAAATGTTTTATTAAGCTGAAACTGTATAAAAAGGGTTATTATAGTATAAATGAATAAATGGTTGAAAATAACCTTGGGAATGAGGTGGTCGCTTCCAAGCAGTTTCTAAAATAAATTTTGAAATAGTTCCTAATTATTAATATTGTAAAATTTATTTATATAAAAAAGTCCCGCTGGGTTTCTTGCTGGTTCTTATCAGGACAAAGGGTTTTTTTTCCACCAGTGGTAAAGTAAAAAATTACTTTTAATAAGAATTACACATGTAATGTATATTGAATAAAAATTATTCTATTCTATTCTATTCTATTCTACACATCACCACCCTACCCCACGCCCCCAACCCTCCACTCTAAAATATGTGTCTATGGCACTTTCGCCATGGCAGTCAGAAAGTTATTCGTTAATTGGCAACCATTAGATGGAGTGACGACCTTGTAATTCATGCGTAAAGTCTTATTCATGACCGTGTTTTGAGGCATTCCATGGACTGTAATGTTGATGATGATGATGAGAGTTATTAAATAATTATTATAAAAATGAAACTAAACATTAACATTATCATGTTACATTGTTCTAAATTGTTCTGAATAAAACAATAAATTACAGTCAATTACCTATAATTGGATGTAAAATGGCGTCTCTACTTTTCAGTAGATCCTATAACATCAATTAAAATTATTACCTTCTTATTTAGATTTCAAAATTAGTCAATATAAGAGTCATTGTAAAAAATTGAACAAATATATTAGGAGTGAAATGTGACGATTATTATTAATGATAGATTACTTTGTGTACATTTAACAAGTGGCACCGGTGGGTAGACCTATTCACAGATCTAATGATCATTAATCTATTCCTGCAAATTCACACGAACAACGTTGGGCATGAGATTGGGAGGAAAGATACCCGTAAAAGTATTTCGCCCTATTCGTCAAATAACTAATTCCTGAATTTCATTAAAAGTTAATAACTAAAGTAACAGCCTGTAACATCTCACCGCTTATTATAGATCACATTTCATTTATGAGCTATTTTATAATCTGCTAAAACTGAGTTTATTAAATATTTTTTACCCTTAATAAAAAGTTTAAATTTTAAATGAGTATCTGCTAATATGAAGTTAACAGAACAATCACAAATTTAACACTAGCACATTAGTATATCTCCTTATTATACACAAAACAATTACGGACCCATACTATAAAACTAAAACAGGTTGTATCAGTATTACGTAACTATATTATGCGAACTAGCTACAATTGTGAATAAATAATTGTAGCTAGTTATCATTATCATTGTTTCCATATATATATATATATATATATATATATATACCACCGGTGCCACTTGTTAAATGTACACAAAGTAATCTATCATTAATAATAATCGTCACATTTCACTCCTAATATATTTGTTCAATTTTTTACAATGACTCTTATATTGACTAATTTTGAAATCTAAATAAGAAGGTAATAATTTTAATTGATGTTATAGGATCTACTGAAAAGTAGAGACGCCATTTTACATCCAATTATAGGTAATTGACTGTAATTTATTGTTTTATTCAGAACAATTTAGAACAATGTAACATGATAATGTTAATGTTTAGTTTCATTTTTATAATAATTATTTAATAACTCTCATCAGAGGCCTCTCAGTATATTTAAAAGTTAATATATTAATTTCTTAAAATTTATCTCTAAGTGACTCTTTCGGTTTTAGGTTGTAAATAGCTCTAATGGCACTCTTCTGTAAAACAAAAATAGTTTCTGAATCAGCCGCATTTCCCCATAGCAAAATCCCATGAGACATTATTCTATGGAAATAACGAAAATAAACTAATCTAGCTGTCTCGACACTAGTGAGACCTCTAATCTTTTTTACAGCATAGGCTGCAGAACTTAATATGCTTGCTAATTTGGGTATATGGGGGCCCCACTAAAGCTTCGCGTCAAGAGTGATGCCAAGAAAAACAGTGGGTACAACAGGGCTCAATTCCTCCTCATTTAAAAACATATTGGTATTCAGATTTTTAACATTCGTTGTTGTAAATTTAATACAATTAGTTTTATTTTCGTTCAAATACAGATTATTAACGTTAAACCAATGCACTAATTTTGATATAGCATTATTCACTTCGTCACATTTAAATGATTGACATTTAAGTTTTAAAATCAAGGAATTATCATCAGCAAATAATAATATGATGTAAAATATAATGTAGCTACTCAACAAGTTTTTATACGTGGTAGGGCCATGCTGCAGCTATTTTGTGGTTGTAGCACGAACGGGTCAGCTCGTCCGGGGAAGGACCACGCTTTCACAGAATACCAGCGTAAAATAGCAGCTTCACGCTGCTGTGTTTCGTATGGTGAGTGTAGAGAACCGGAAACCCATTTTACTGGAAGCAAGGCATTTCACCTTAGTCCTGACGGGTGACAACGCATCTGTATTTTGATTCGTAATCGTAACAATGATATATATCAGTGCAGTGTTTCTTAACCAATAGCCACAATGTAAAAAACAAGTACCGCTGACATTATTATTATTATTACAAGTATGAGCCGAGGTAAGTCTCCAGGACACGACGGGCTCAGCATTGAGCACCTGAAGCACGCTGGATTTCACCTGCCGCGAGTCCTGTCAATGTTCTACACAATGTGTATTAGTCACTCTTACTTACCTACAAAGCTGATGAAGACAATAGTAGTTCCCATTGTGAAGAACAAGACGGGAGACATCTCTGACAAGGGTAACTATCGTCCTATTTCCTTAGCGACTATCATAGCAAAGGTGTTGGACGGTGTGCTTGATACCATCTTAAGTGACCACATTCAACTGCATGACACACAGTTCGGGTTTAGACCAGGACTATCAACAGAAAGTGCTATTTTAAGTCTGAAGCACACTGTTCGATATTACGTAGATCGGGGTACCCCGGTATATGCCTGTTTCCTTGATCTTTCCAGGGCATTTGATCTCGTCTCATATGACGTGCTCTGGAGGAAGGTGGAGGACAGGGGTGTACCGTCAGAGATATGTGGTCTGCTCAAATATTGGTACAGTAAACAAATAAATCATGTGAAATGGGACGATACTCTTAGTGAACCGTATAGATTGGAATGCGGGGTAAGGCAGGGGGGTCTAACGTCTCCCAGATTATTCAACCTATATAAAGATGCTCTCATAGGCGAGCTCAGCAGCAAGCGTGTCGGATGCAGTGTTGGTGGGGTTAGTATTAACAACATCAGCTATGCAGATGACATGGTGCTGCTGGGACCGTCGGTGAGGGCAGTAAGAGAGTTACTGAAGGTGTGTGTAGCCTATGCTGAGTCGCATGGTTTGGTATATAATGTCAAAAAATGTGAGTACATTGTCTTTGGGGTCAGGGGCAAGCCTAGGACTGATGAACCTGACCTGTTCTTGAATGGGTCAAAAATTAAAAAAGTGACGTCTTTTAAATATCTTGGCCATTTTCTTGCCGATGACCTGAAAGACAATGTAGATATTGAAAGGGAACGCAGGGCTCTAGCGGTCAGGAGTAACATGCTGGCCCGTAGATTTGCTCGATGTACTGACCTAGTTAAAATTACCCTATTTAAGGCATACTGCCAGAGTCTGTACACGAGCAATCTATGGATCAATTACACTAAAAGGTCGCTGGATGCCCTGCGTGTTCAATATAATAATGCTTTCAGAATGTTGTTGGGACTGCCTCGATACTGTAGTGCGTCGGAGATGTTTGCGCATGCTCGCACGGACGGTTTCCATGCGATAATACGTAAGAAGACAGCTTCGCTGCTTAGAAGGGTGACAGATAGTCACAACAGCATTTTGAAAACAGTAGCGGAGAACTATAATTATTATTATTATTATTGCTGAGCTACATTTCTCAGCAAGATTTTCAACAAGACTCAATTTTTATAGTCTGTTTAAGAGCCCTTTTATAAATCGCTTTTATGATAGAAAATATTGTGCAGCAATAAAATTTATTATTTTAATTTTATGTGCTGATATATGAAGTGCTCTGTAGTAAAAAAGAACAAGGTATGGAAACCTTCATGTCAAGATGTTAAAAAAATATTTAAAGAATATCTAAACTTTGAACGAAAGTGCTCCGTGTAGTCTATTTTATTGATTTTATACTTATTGTGCAGTTTACGTCCATTTCGATAAAGTCCATATCCACTGTAGTAATTTAATAGTGTAACAATATTGCGATATTGTGCGCCGCTCCAGGCGACCCGAGAGAGCAATTAGTACCGGCGGATCCTCTCTTTAATTTTGTTATATAAGCTTCAATTTTTAAATCATATTATTTCAAGGCATTTTTAGTAACTTCATTATTATTTATTTATACTGTCGATCTCTTCTCTTCGTTATTAAGTGGCGAAGCTTGCGAAGACACTTATTGATTTCACGATGTCTGTCCGTCTGTCTGTCCGTCTGTCCCACGATTATCTCGAGAGCGGTTTCGAATTTTCAAATTCTGTTTTCAGCAATCGATTACTGATTACCCAGGCATCTGAACCTCCTATTTTGAAACTGATTGCTCAACGGCAACCGTTAGAAACTGATTGCTTCGCCACTTTGCTATGCTGATAGCTTGCTAGGTTTATTTTACTCAGGTATAGTCTCAAAATACCAGTGATTAAACAGTATTTAGCCATTTTATAATTAATAAAACAGACACATATATTCAGAACCGTTAGAAATACCTTTTAATTACTGGTACGCGATCAAATTATTTTATACTCGTACTTTGTTACATCGTGTACGATAGTTTAATTACTTATCGTTTATCTTTTTAGAGTATATCAAAAAGTTTTCTAACTTCTCGAAATGGCGACACTAAAAAGAGACAAACATATACATCTATACAATTTAGCCTGCGAGATTGCTGAGATAGTATATTATATTAGATTAGTTGTGTTTAGGCCATCTCGCGTCTATTTTAAGTACCACCTTAAAATTCAATAAATGTGTGTTCAACATAATGACTTTACCTATAGAGATAGATAGATAAAGTAGATTACGATATTACAAAGCAATTTTACTAGAAATGAATCATTATTTTGATTTATTGCTGAAACCAGGAATTGTAAGCACTAAGATTGAATGCCTCGTTTCCGGTAAAAGTCTCCCCAGTTCTTAACACTCACCACACGAAACACAGCTGCATTAAACTGCTATTTGACCTGACTGAACTGATTTCCTGTGAGAAGTAAACGTTAGGGTTAGCGTTATTAATATGGATAAAAAAATGATATTTTCATTAATCAGAAACCATAAAACTTTTCTGACATTTCCCACAATCGCCTTTTACGACACCCACGGGACGAAATCCGGTGATAGATTTTCTTACGCCGCTCGTCATATATCACCACAGACTGAAAATCGAGACAGAGAACCTCCAAGCACAGCCCTTTCCACACCTTGCTAAATGACCTTGATCCTCCAGTAGTGAAGTACCAAGTCTTGGATACATATGTAACATTAGCAATACGCGCTGGTTATATACTCTGTTGTTTGTTGTGTTTTCAAGTTTTATGGTAAATGTGATAAAAATACTGATTTATAAATTAGAGAACATATTTCCTATTACTTTCAACTACAAATTTACCTTCCATTTGTAGCTATTAAGGCAAGACTGATAAGCGGATAAAACAGCATAGCTTTAATTGCTTACAAACTACAAATATCCAAGCACGATACCCAAAGACATAAATTTGCACATCCGTTTTTCACTGTTTATTTATTGTTTGAAGTTAAATGAAAAACAGACGTAAATTCGATCGTTCAAATGTGCAAAGTATCATTAATATTGTAAATTATTTAATTTTTACTTCTGTCCATTATCTCTTGTTGAAAAAATAGAAATACCGGTTATAAAAATAACAATATCTATGTGTTTAATCTCTGCCCCAGGCTCGAATTATACAGGATCACGCTAAGGAACTGACGCTGCCAACAATCTCACGGCCCTTAAGCAAACCGTGTTTATCAAAAAACATCGCGACATTAATAACGCACAAAGCCGTTTGTTGGCGAAAACGTAAGCCAAGACAATCCGAACACTATGTTAGTATATATGATAGACATATAAAAGCTTTTAGAAAAATTTACTTCGCAAATATCCGCGTTATAAAATAAAATGATGTGTCTTACCTAGTATGAAGAGCACCTCCCGCACTCCCTCAACTGAATGCACTATCCACGTCACCACTAATCCCAGCACCGCTACTCCCAAGACCACTACACTAGGCAAGACACACCACTGACGACAATACGAAACGTGTTTCGCCTCTACACGAGGCATCCTCAGGTGATATAGACTCTACGGTGGCTAACCGCTAAATCAAGTCACTTAGGGGTGTGTCTTGCCTAGTGTAGTGGTGTTGGGAGTAGCGGTGCTGGGATAAGTGGTGACGGGGATAGTCAATTGAGGGAGGGCGGGAGGTGCTCTTCATACTAGGTAAGATACATGATTTTATTTTATAACGCGGATATTTGCGAAGTAGATTTTTCTAAAAGCTTTTCTATAATGGATTTCCGCAAAGTAACGTCTGATTCTATTAATTATATGATAGACATGACAAGAAATAGAATGACGAGTGAATGTGGGAAACAGAGTAAATAAATAGGGCTTGTTACGGCCAGCAGCTGCTTATCCAACAGTAGAGTCTCCCGGGCCCATAGAGGAAGAACCTACAAGCAGATGTTGGTCGGGCCTCCTAAAGGCCAAAGGTGGAAAGTTTCTAATTACAATAAACAATCAGTGTGGAGCGTTCTATTCTATTAAACCGAGCTTACTTACCTCTATCCAACGCGACTGGTCCCTCAGGATTCGGTCAGGTCGCATGTGGTTGTATAGTGCTAGGAAAGTAAGGGTCAGTGATATGTATCTGGGTGTAGCTGGTAGTGTTATTGATCTTATTAGACCGTTACCCTCTGCAGCAGTTCGGACCTCAGCACCTCTCCAAACTGCGGTATCCTTCCGAGGCGCCGACCACAGTCACTTCTTCGTTCGTCCGATGACAGTCCATTAACTCTATCGTAAGATTAACTACCTTACAGAAGCCACTAACTCTCATTTGTTATAAAGCTTAACACGCGACACCGGATCTAAGGTCACTACCGTTTCGCGTAGCAACAGTTATTTCTAGAATATCAAATACCGCACTAGTAGCTAATACAGTCGAATCCACTTATACGGACTCAGCGTTAAACCCAAAAGTCCCGGGTGAAGCTCTCAGCAAGGAATACGCGCTACAATTCCTAGACAGTATATTTACTAGACGCGCCTACTATTCCGAGTTCCCGACAAAATGACAGCGTGTCATCTAATGCATCGCTGAATTTGGATTCCCCTTTTTTCTAGCGCGTTCTCAACACACACCGCTCAACACGCTCGGCCGAACTTCATCCCGTATCGCGCCGAGCCGAGTGCCATCTAGCGTCGATTTTTGTCATTAGCGCTTTGGCGCGAAGAAACCTCCGTCCCGGACATAAGGATTTTGGTCTGCGAGCAAACCGGTCAGCGGGACAGGGTCGCGACGGCAAGTTGCAAGACTGAACCTACAACCAAACTAGGCTACCTTAGGCACCCCATCAGATCTTGCAACCCTAACCAATGTCTTAAAATTACAGCCCCAACGTGGGCTAGCCGGACGGTTGAACTGGATGCCCTTCCTGGACATCGCAGCACATAAATAAGTCCTACTCCTAGACAGAAGTCCGACGACCTCCTTCAAACACCTATCTGCGCTCCTATGATTAGTTCCACAATCCGACCGCATCAGGTCTGCAAACAGCGACGCGACATGAAGCGGCCCAGAAGGACCCCCTAAGCTTCAGTGCAGAGAGCACCCCCAAATTCCCCATGAACGTCGTGTGTGGAGACCCGAACGAAACGCACAGATAGTCCCTAGCATGAATTTTCAACCTATAATCATTTACCAAATGATGCGACAGCTGATTTCCATCTGATAATCTACAAACCAGATAGCCCTTTAGGCAGGTAATCCTATGCTCATATTTCAACTAATTTTTCAAACGCATCAATGTTCAATTACAAAATTAATTAAAACAAAGTAATCACCGATGCACATAGGTCAACTTGACAAAGTAAACAAACAATAAACGTGAGAGACAGCCCTATTTCTCATTTCAAATAAATATATAAGACAGTGCCAACAAAATGTAAACCAAAAGAGAATTGACTCTTATTCCCTTTGGCACAAATAGGGTTATCCTTTTCACAAAGCAAAATGATTAAACACTATCACAAAACATATACCTATTTTTCCGAATCGCGTCATTCAATCTCAAATGAATTCAAACTTTCCTTTCAGCAAACAGACGCAACAATCAAATACAATTACAAAGCATACGCACAAACATTCAAAAGGGCACGCAATTTAATTTCAATTTTCCTTGCAACAACAAACACAGTGATCAAATATATTTACAAAACATATGCAGCAGCACTTAAGGAGTATTTTAAATACAATATTTTAATCACAACCGCTACAAATATGAAATTCGCGGAAAACCCAAAAGCATTTTTAATTTTAATTTAAAGCGTCGTTAATTAAGTACTCGACCAAACCCAAATCTAATACCCCTTGACAGCGTGATTCAACGCTCCAGGTGGGCTCTAATCTTCCCACCACTAAGTGGAGGCCACACCGCGTGAACCCGAGACCAATAGAGCTCAAACCGCTAACAGTCGCCACTCGGGTTCTACGCCTTCACTGAGGCCGTCGGCAACAGAACGTTTTGACAAGTGGACTGTTGACGGCTTAAGGCCTAGTAGAGGCGGCCGTGGTGGGAGCTAAGGCGGCAGCTAGCTAGGGCCGCCTCCATCAAATGGGGTACAGTGGTACACCTGTCGCGGGAGTGAGAAGAGTCTAGCGAACTGATGAGTGGCCGTAAAGTTCCTCTCCACACGCTGAGGGGGGTGATGACACCCCCGCCCCTGGGGGAACTACCCCCCAACTGGTCGGGGGAGGGATGCCTTTCAAACCTAGGGGCCTGTTGGCTAGCCGGCGGGCGACGAGCGTCGCCCTTCAGAGGGCGTGGCGGAGCGCCCCCGCCCGTGGGGGTCGGGAGCCTGGCAGCGCCCCGAAAGGAGACGCCGTTCGCACCCAGGATCATAACGGCAGGGTGATTGCCCTGGCAATGCAGACAGGGCAGCCGGTGCGGACAGTCTCGCTGGAGGTGCCCTTCCAAACAGGAGTAGCACCAGGGGCGCTCTTTGGCGATAGTTCGCCTCGCCGGAACCGGCTTACCTAATAATTTCGGGCAAGACGTTATCCGGTGATCAAATGCTCGACAATAAGAGCAGGGGGCGGGGGATTGACGACGACTTGTCCGGCGGATTCAGCCTCTCACTGGGCACGGCTCGTAAGTTGTCAACGGTGCCCGCCGCATGCTCGATATGTCGGCACTGCTCCTCCAAAAACCGCAGCAGGTCATAGAAGGGTGGAATATAGGAGGCCTCGTCCCCGTCGTACCTCTCCTCAAAATGAAATTGAAGGTCGAGAGGTAGACGGGACAGCATGATGCAGAGCAACAAGAAGGCCCATTCGCCCACTGGTAAATCCAGCCGCCTCAACGTATTACAGGCCACCAAGACTGGATCCAACAGGTCCGGACGTAGTCTGGCCCGGTCACTAAGCAGCGGGAGACTGAGAAGCTGCTTTACATGTTCGTCCGCAATTCCCCGGCCGTTGGCGTATCTTCTGGCTAGGAGGTCCCGAGCAGTCTGGTAGGCGTCGTCCGACAATATCAAATGGCCGACGACGCTCAGGGCCTCCCCCTCCAGTGAGGCCAGGAGGTACGCCATCTTTTGGCTTGCGTTCAAGTCACTCCGGGCGTCAACTAGGCTGTCGAAAATACCAACGAAGGTCAGCCATTCGGAAAGAGGACCCCGGAGAACCTTGGCAAGTCCAGAGTTGGGAGTCGTCCCAACGGCTCCAGCTGAGGCTCCTTCCGAAAGGATTCGGGCAGGCCACTCATTCCAGCTTCACGCGCCTCCTCGGCATACCGGCCTTCAGCCTCGATCAACTCGTCCGTGAGCGAAAAGAACTGCTCGTAGTCCGCGAAGCAGGAGTCCAGGACTCCCATTTCCACATCCGAATCCTCGAGCTCAGCGTAAGCCTCCTCCACTGATCCCTTCAAGCATCGACCTGCTCGAACCGCTTCATCAAGTTATGGACCCTATCCGGTCGACCTATCAAAGCATGGGCGCTGGTGGCCTAGCGTAACTCAGTCCGCAGGCAACGAATTAGCAGCTTGGGCGATGACATCACTACTAAATACAAATTACGACGCGGCTCGAGCACAAATTACAAAAATAACAAATACAAAAAAAAATTAACAGCTAACAAATGCAGTTCCTATCAAATCGAGTTGAATAGAAATTATACAAATACGAATTTCTACTTATCAAACCAAATACAAGTTGGTACAAAAGAAAAGACACAAATCAAATTAACAAATAACAAATACTAGTGCGATCAAATCAAGTTCAATTCAAATTGCGTAAATACAAATTACTACTTTTTAGTTCAAATACAAATTACAATACGAAAGATACATAAACGAAGATACACATCACGGTCGATCAACAAAAAATGCCTAGCTCGGAAATCGACCCTTCGATAGTAATCCATTACAACTATCCAACAACGATAATTAACCGATTACGTAAAAATAACCATCTACCTACATGACGAAAACTCCCGCTTGCGCACTAAACCAAATTTTCCCGCTTACAACAAAAAAGCAAGCCACAAAGAAAATAATTTTATTTTTACGTATATAATAAAAAAAATATATTTACGTATTCCGAACAGGCGTGATTGTAGACAAAAAATTAAACCAATCAACCCAACGCTCCCTGCCACCAAATTGTTTAATTTTATCAAACACTATGGTCGGAATCGACCGGGAATCGATCCCGGAACCACGCTCTGCTACCAAATGTTACGGCCAGCAGCTGCTTATCCAACAGTAGTCTCCCGGGCTCATAGAGGAAGAACCTACAAGCAGATGTTGGTCGGGCCTCCTACAGGCCAAAGGTGGAAAGTTTCTAATTACAATAAACAATCAGTGGGGAGCGTTCTATTCTATTAAACCGAGCTTACTTGCCTCTATCCAAGGCGACTGGTCCCTCAGGATTTGGTCAGGTCGCATGTGGTTGTATAGTGCTAGGAAAGTAAGGGTCAGTGATGTGTACACGTGTGACAGTATATTTAATAGACGCGCCTACTATTTCGAGTTCCCGACAAAATGACAACGTGTCATCTAAAGCATCGCTGAATTTGGACTCCCATTTTTCTAGAGCGTTTTTGAAACACACCGTTAAACACGCTCGGCCGAACTTCATCCCGTATTGCGCCGAGCCGAGTGCCATCTAGCGTCGATTATTGACATTAGCGCTTTGGCGCGAATAGAGCTCGTCACTTTATTGTGGGAAGTCAGAATGTGTCAAAAAGGCACTTAAAGTAATTTGCAATGCTGTGTTAGTTCCTACCCTAATGTGTGGTAGTGATTGTTGAAAAGTGGCAGGAGAAGTACAAGAGTAGAATAAATGCTCTAATTAAGATGTACGGTTATTAATACCCCTAATATACTCCATATTAGGGGTTACTGAATGACAAGGTGAAACATTTTTTCACATTGTATATTAAAGATCTGTTTGTTTCAGGTATCTATGGGCATGCACACAACAGCAGAGTTGTGGAGAGATATCAGCAGAATGCTTGTGCTAGTTTGGATCAAATCTAGTCTGAAATTATGTTTGAACGTGCGAATCTCGCACTGCAGGCAGTCTTCAAAAAACGTGATGCGAATCTCGTGAGTTTCAACGCCTCTAAAATAAAACAGCTTTTGACCGCTAAAAGAATCCCGCTCACATATCACAATCAACAAATATATGCGAAGTAGAGCCATGTTGCAGCTATATTATTAAAACAGTTGTAGCACAAATGGGTCGGCTCGACCAAGGAACCACGCTCTCACAGAATACCAGCGTAAAATAGCAGCTTACCACTGCTGTATTTCGTATGGTGAGTGTAGAGAACCGGAGACCCTAATAACTGGAAGAGAGGCATTCCATCTTAGTCCTCACGGATGACAACGCATCTGTATGTTCATCCTTTATTGTGCATGGAATAGAATAGACTATTTTTTTATTCAATATACATTACATGTGTAATTCTTATTGAAAGTCATTTTTTACTTTACCACTGGTTCGAAAAAATCCCTCTGTCCTGGGAAGAACTAGCAAGAAACATAGCGGGACTTTTATATATAAATAAATTTTACAATATTAATAATTAGGAACTATTTCAAAATTTATTTTAGAAGCTGTATGGAAGCGACCACCTCATTCCCAGGGGTTATTATCAACCATGTATTAATTTATACTATAATAACACTTTTTTACAGTTTCAGCTTAACAAAACATTTAAACTTGGTAATAGAGAGAACCTGTACACTTTCTGGGACCTTGTTGTTATAGCGTATACGCTACATTGCCCCAAGAATGAATTACTAACTCTGTGGAGTCGAGAAACTGGCATCATTTGCTTGCGTTTGTTCTTAGTGTTTACAGAATGTGTATCACTTTTTTTACTAAAACTACCTTTGTTTTTGTGAACATACATTAAATTTTCGTAAATATACTGAAAGTTCAAAGTTAAAATATTTATTTCTTTAAATTTATCTCTTATATACTCTCTCGATTTTAGATTGTAAATAGCTCTAATGACCCTCTTCTGTAAAACAAAAATAGCTTCTGAATCAGCTGCATTTCCCCATAGCAAAATCTCATAAGACATTATGCTATGGATATAACTGAAATTAACTAATCTAGCTGTCTCGACACTAGTGAGACCTCTAATCTTGTTTACAGCATAGGCTTCAGAACTTGGTCTGCTTGCTAATTTGGATATACAGGGGCCCCACTGAAGCTTTGCGTCGAGAGTGATGCCAAGAAAAACAATAGATACAACAAGGCCCAATTCCCCCCCCCCCCCCATCCCCATTTAAAGACACATTGGTATTCAGATTTTTAACATATGTTGTTGTAAATTTAACACAATTAGTTTTATTTCCGTTCAAATGCAGATTTTTAACGTTAAAATAATGCACTAATTTTGATACAGCATAATTCATTACGTCATATTTAAATGATTGACGTTTAAGTTTAAAAATCAAGGAAGTATCATCAGCAAATAATTCTATATCATGACTATGCTTGACAAGATGAGGTAAGTCATTAATATACACAGGAAACAGAAATGGTTCGAGAAACAAGCCCTGAGGGACACCTATTACTACAGGTGATCCGGAAGAACTTATATCATTGATAATAACCTTCTGCTTTCTATTACTTAAATATGAAATAATAAGTTTAAGCGCTGTTCTTGACACCATACTACTGTAGCTTCTTGAATAATGTCTCATGGTGAACATAGTCGAAGGCCTTGGAAAGATTACAAAATATACCCAAAGCATCCTCTGAATTCTCCCATGCACAAAAAATAATATGTTGAATAAGCTTAACTCCAGCGTCAGTTGTCGAGCGACCCCTTGTAAAACCGAATTGACTTTTATGTAGCAATTTATTAATATAAAAGAAACTTAACATCTGATCTGAATTTTTTTTTAATTTTACTAAACGTTGGTAGTACAAAATTTGGTCTAAAATTGGCAGGGTCTAATGTACTACCAGATTTAAATATAGGTATGACTTTACTATGTTTCATTAAATCAGGAAACACACCAGATTCGATGCTTGTATTAAATAAAGTGGCTAGATAAGGTGCTATTATATCTATTATAGATAAAATAACTTTTAAGGCAATCCCCCATAAGTCTGCCGTTTTCTTAACACCAATAGTTTTAAAATATTTAACGATATCATTTGGCAGTATTCTATGGAATTCAAAAGTATTTGAAATGGCCTTTACATTTTGTTTGAGCAATGATTCAGCGACAATAGAAGAAGTATTTAATGATTTGATTATCAAAAAAAAAGAACACCAGTAAAATGTTTCTCAAAAGCCAAAGCAACTCTAGATCAGATCGCGTTAAATTATTGTTTTTTTTTTATATGATAAGGGTGACAAACGAGCACACAGTCCAACTGATGGTAAGTGGTTGCTGCGGCCCATAGACATCTACATCTATCTTCTATTACAAATCAAAATGTAGATGCGCCGCCACCCGTGAGGACCAAGATGGAATGCCTCATTTCCAGTAAAAAGGGCCTCCGGCCACCTGCACTCACCAAGCGAAACGCAGAGGTAAACCTCTACTTCACGCTGGTATTCTGTGAGGTCGTGGTACCACCCCGGTTCGAGCCGGCCCATCCGTGCGAAGTGTTAATATTCAATTGAACGTCGGAGTTGCGCGGTTTGACCTTTCCCGTTTCACTATTTATTATTCTCCAGGTCATTTTAATTTTGTCGTTTGCAGTTTTAATTTTGTTGCTTAGATGTAAAGCATTAGCAGTAGAGTACACTTTTTAATTATTTTAGTATATGTTTTTACATAATCTCTAAATGTAACACTACTATTATATGATCTTTCATCATAAAGCTCGTATAACCTTCGCCTACTTTTATAAATTCCTACTGTCGCCCATTCATTAAATGATTTGGGATTGTTAAAAGAGAAAGTTTTAGAAGTAAATATTCTACTCAATTCACAACTTATAATTTTAAATAACGTACCATACAAATAATTAGCACTATTTTTAAATGAAAGTGTTGGAAGTATTTTTATTATATAACTTTTAAACCTTTCCAAGCGACGTTCATTTATTGGAACAAACACAACTTTTTTATTTTTCTTTTCTTGTGTATGTAAGGTAGCGATACCAAGGGTCCATAGTGATCTAAACTTCATTTAAAAAAAATGATTTATGCAAGGGCTTAACATCTGTAAAAATGTTATCTATACAGGTCGCACTAGGTCCAGCAATACGTGTTGGTTCTAAGAACAAATTAACAAGATTATACGATTAAAACAATGAGCTAAACTTAATACTAATGGAATAAGTTTCAACGAGATTGATGTTAAAGTCTCCACATATTAGAACAGACTTGCTGCATTACAACAAATACTATATTTACATATTACAACACATTTGTTACCAGTCTTAAATTATATTTGGATAGGTAACACCTATCTTTAGTCCAAAACTTTTTTATTTAATTATTTATGTCAATTACATGAAATTTATGATTATTATCATTACAATTATATGTCAAATTTAAATTATTATAACATATTAAATTACGCATTTATATATTTAAATTATGTCTTAAATTATTTTCCTGTGGCAATCCCTGTATATAAGGCAGTGAGAACAAGGCAATTTTGTGTACATTTAAGTTATTACGTTGTTCAATATATCTCAATAACTGTTTGTTGTTAACACTCCCTCTTCTACCAACAAAAATTATTATTGTGCTATTTGGGCAAAATTTTGTTACAATAATTTTATTTAGGATATAACTAAAAGATGATCCAGGCATGCAGCAATTTGTAACTTTTTATCCCTTAATAGAGTTATTTAAAGTTATGCCTAGATTTTTTCCCATGTCATCGCTATACACAATTATATTATTTTTAATAATATTTGAGTTATTAATTATTTTTATATCCTCTGCTATGGCACTGTCATAGAGTTTTGGTGGTGGTATAACATTATCAGCACACACTGACTCTGAAGAAGCTGGCATTGAACGCTGAGACTCACAATGATATTTAACTAAGGAGTCAAACCGTTCCTTATTATATTTACAAGTCTTTACCAGATTATCCATAGTCAATATGTTCTTTTATTTCATTTTGTGCTGATTTATATTTATTGGCCATAGTTTGAAGGGAGTACTAAGTGATAATATTTCTGATTTAAGGCACTCCACGTCAATCTCATAACATTTTTTTATGTTATCCACCTCAATTGAAAACAGCTTAAGTTCATATATCAATGCTTGCTTTTCTTTACACACATTAACATAATTTTTGGTATTAATCTTATTTCTTATTAATGTTTGTACTTTCCTTATGTATTTATTAACTTTTATATACTTCTTTAATTTGGTATTACTGCAATTAATCCTTACTGTGTTTCCTGAAGTGGAAGAGTCGTCACCAGTCAAGTCTATTGGTGCAGATTGCTGTAACATTCTTGAAGTAACACATTGCACAAGCTTAGAGAACAAGCTTTGAGTCTGGGAGGCTTTAAGGTTATCTATATATGTTTTAAATCTGAGAGGCTTTAAGGATATCCGTATATGTTTTAAAATAATAAATGTATTTGAAGATGGGTATGGGTCACAGCAACCACTTACCGTCAGGTGGACTGTGTGCTCGTTTGTCACCATATCCTACAAAAAAATTATACTATAGAAGTGAGTAGTAGAGTTGGCGGAGGAATTCAAGATATATTAAAGACTAGCTTTTTAACCCGCGGCTTTGCTCGCATGGTCTTCAATTTAGAAACATCATTAAATGCTATTCCGTGCTAAATTTAGCAAAATTCGATCACTTTTAGAGTCATTTCCGTGGCTGTGTCTCGACGTCAGTTTGTCAATGATTTTTTTTGAATTCCCAAAGACTATTGGACCTAAATGTTTGGTATTTGGCATATATATGATATCCTACAGGGACACGTAAACAAGTTTTTCAGTAATGCGTTAATATCATTATATCTAGAAACTTCTACAATTTTATATTGGACGTGTCTTTTGATGTATCCCTAAGAAAGGTAAATTGTCTTGGAATCAAAACTTACTATTATTATTTACTCTTTAAATTCATTCATAATTAAAGTTAATTTAGATTTAACAATATATAGATGGGGTTCATGGCATTTAATATTGATTGGCACCATAAATTAGATTCTGATATTTTTTCTACGTTCAAGTGGACTCCAAAATTTTATTGATGCAGTTCTTTAAAAATGAATACTACACATGTAATAACACAAATTTTAATAAATCACGTTACATTTTAACTTTTATTAAACCGGGTTGTACAAAAAACATCTTTGGAAGAAAGTTCCATAAAAATTTGCGTAAAAAAACACGTTACTGAGTGAAGCACCGACGCTCCTGGAAGTCTGAAGTATGTTAACATGTTATATCAGATCTGATCGACAAAAAATCCTCGCAACCGATTCCTACGAAGGATGATTCGCGAGGCTATGAAAATTAAGAGCAACCTAACTGCAATAAAAATATGGCTGGGTACTACCATAATGGGAATATACAAGGCATGATAGGTAAAGAGCTAAAAATTGAATTGTTCTCAAATAGTAAGAATATTTATATTTTATGTATTACTGAACATTGGTTAAAAGCTTATAACTTAATGTTTAACTTCGTTAATCACCAGGTGTCAGTTCGTTCAATAGTGAAATGGTTTTAACGATCCAACGTTAATATTAATTAGCTAGTAAATTATTATCATGTAAAGAACGTATAGATATTGTGAGCCTCTCTGTTGAGGGAACTGCAAAAATGGCATGTGTTGAGTTTGAGCACCTCATTATTGTGAGCGTCTCAGACCCCTATGTTTTATATATGATACTTTTTAATGCATGGGAGAATTCACAGGATGCTATTTGATGTATATTCTGTGACCTATCCAAAGCCTTCGATTGTGTTTACCATGAAACATTAATCAGGAAACTACAACAATACGGTGTAAGAAGTAATGCTCGTAATTATTGTTTCATATTTAAGTAACAGAACGCAAAAAGTTGTCATAAATATGTATATAATTTGTCATAGTATAAGCACTTTCTGGTCGACAGTACAAATGGGCATGCCTCAAGGTTCAATTCTCGGCCTCTTAATATTTCTAGTATATATTAATGGTTTACCTGACTACTATCTCAGGTAATATATATAATATATAATCATAATATAGTATTATTAATTAATAAACCAATAATTTTTAAAATAAAACGACAGTTATATAATATTACGTAGTAAATAATGCTACATCTAAATTAGTGAATTCGTTTAATGTTAATAGCTTGCATTTTAGTGGCATTAAACGAAATATATAAAACATAACATGTGTATTGCCGCAATATCACAGCATCGCTTACGGCCCTGGGGACCCGAGGGAGCAATTAGCATGGATTAGTTCGATTGTTTTATTTCGATATTCGAAGTTTCAGTTTTTAAATCGAGTGTGTTTTGTTTACGAATTGAAGTTAAAGTAGATTAATGGATTACGTTAAATTCATTTTCACATAACCAGGTTATAGTTAGATGTCGATTATGACTTGTTGGTACATGTACCTATTTGTAGGTTCTGGATTCAATTGTCAGATGAAAATGTTTGTGCAAGCTCACTGGTATATGATCAGCATGTGTTATGAGTAATGTGAAGTAATGCGTGATGTGAAGCCTGCCAATAGGTACAACGGCCGGTCTTAAGACGAACATGGTCTAGAAATAAACCTCGTCTAAAGTCCATGTTACAACCTATACCAGTGATTATTGTAAGAGATTAATTGTTTAATAATTCTAAAAGAACTGCGAAACATTCTTCGGCCAAACCCAACAGTGGAAAGTATAAAAATTATATCATTACCTTTTTACTAGTATATGGGCTTGCTAAGAAGCTTATTGATTAGACCTTGGTTTAGCTAAACCGTATGGCTTGCTAGTCTCGAGCAGAGTAGCTTTTTAAAGATACATTGTGGAAAGTGTGGGTTATAAACGGCGTGATTACTTAGTGGCCAAAATATCACGCATTTAATTTAAGTTGTTTGCTTAATATTTCATTATGCATAGGGCAAAGTAGTGACACAATTTTTGATGTATATTTTCTATGTTCAAGTTTAAAATATAGGTATCTTCAAGGCAACGTAAATAAATAATAGTTTAACTAAGCCAGTTTATTTAACTATCATCAGACACATCACCATTTCAATCAGGGTGATGTATTATAATCCCATACTCACTTATACATGTACCTTATCGTGTAGTAGCGGTGTAAGAATATCCGCTACCTCATATTGTCCTGTGGAAGTTGTAAGAAACGGCAAAGGTAAACAAGCCAGGAAATGAGTAGCAGCGCGTTATAACCTTATTACTAACAAGATGTAAATTAAAAATGTTATACAACCGACTTCAATATAATTAAAATAGAACATCATCAATTTAGTCGAAGTCAATTAAACACGCTTTATTAAGGATAACTCAAAAAGTATTAGTCAGATCTTGATAAAGCACCAGCATTCAAATAAAAAAAGAGTCATCAAAATCAGTTCACACATAAAAAGTCGAATTGAAAACCTCCCCTTTTTTGAAGTCGGTTAAAATGCAATTGCTGCGGTTTCCAAGCCGCTGTTTAAACGTGGCATCTATGACAAAGATACCCCATATAAGACAAAATGTAGAGGAGGCCTATGTTCAGCAGTGGGCTTTTGATAGACTATAACGATAACGGTAACTCACTTATAATAGTTAAAAAAGATAAATAAACATTATTTTTTTCATAATTAATGCAAAAATATTATCAACTGTTATAATGAACATCGTGATGTAATGTAAGATCACTATGAAAGACGTTTCTGGATACTTATACTGATTAGTACGACATTCACACATGGTACACGTGGTAGAGCCATGCTGCAGCTATATTACTGGTATAGCACAAATGCGTCGGCTCAACCTAGGAAGGACCATGCTCTCACAGAATACCAGCGTAAAATAGCAGCAACTGCATATATATAATAACTCTGTTGTGTTTCGTATGGTGAGTGTGGAAAACCATAGACCTTTTTACTGGAAACGTAGCATTCCATCTTAGTCCTCACGGGTTTTTATTTTATATGATAAGGGTGACAAACGAGCACACAGTCCACCTGATGGTAAGTGGTTGCTGCGGCCCATAGACATCTACATCTATCCTCTATTACAAATCAAAATGTAGATGCGTTGTCACCCGTGAGGACTAAGATGGAATGCCTCGTTTCCAGTAAAAAGGGCCTCCGGCCACCTGCACTCACCAAGCGAAACGCAGAGGTAAACCTCTACTTCACGCTGGTTTTCTGTGAGGGCGTGGTACCACCCCGGTTCGAGCCGGCCCATCCGTGCGACAGCAAAAGCTGCCGCGTGGCTCTACCACTTTTAAACGGGTGACAACGAATCTGCATTTTGATTGGTAATCAAGGATATATATAGATGTGTTTGGTCCACAGCAACCATTTTCCATCAGGTATACTTTGTGCTAGTTTTCACCCTTATCCTATAAATAAATCAACATAAAAAAATCAGTCTATTTTTGAAAACTAAAGCTAAATATAAATTTCGTGTGTAACGATTACACAAATACACCGTTGTGGATTGTCAAATCATCACATGTGAAAAGATGATATTATGTAATATAGTAAGAAACAAGATTACTCCCCTATTTCGTAAGCGGCAACTATGGGAAATACCAACCCAAATGTTTGTCAACTTTCAATAGATGGCGGTATAACGATTTTTTTGATAGCGTCAAGGATTGTAGATGTCCGGTACTGCGATCTTTAATCCGCCTGCCTACGTATGGATGAGGCTTATATCCAGCAGTAATGATAATGTCCCTCTAGACTGAATTTGGAAACCGCAGTCAGTACCAATGGAGACTAGCCACCTTCGCAGGACAGTACCATATCACCAGAGTGTATGCGCAAGCACAGGTGCACTCTCTATTCCCTCACTCTCATATTCCGTTTTCAGAGGTGAAGCATCGCCTACTTCCTGACTCCGGACTGCACTGAGAATTTTTTGACAGAAAATACTCCACAACTGATTTGGCTCGACCTGAAATTTGAACCCGAATTCTCATGATTATCAGTTAGGTTTACGATCACTAGACTAACGAGGCATTCATTTCATGTTCATCAGTTAGCGTCTATGGGCTGACAAGGAAAAAGAAGAAGAATTAATAATTGTAGCTATCCCTCATTCTTAATTTATAAAATATTTATTTCTGTTTTCGGAAATTGTAGGATTTTGTGCAAATAAAGGAAGATAACAGTAATATTAATAGTTTTATTTGCAACGTGTTTCACAAAGTAATGCGTAATATAAAAAGGAACGTGCACAGTGCATAGAGAAAAGAATGTCTAAAATTAGCACAGACTAACTAGATAGTGGTGCCAATAGAGATGACAATAAAGGAACTAATCAGGTTGCGTTCCAATTCTATCACCCACCCCAGAACGCAATCCCATATTTGACATGCAATAGTAATGCTTATCTACACTAGTGCCTTTAATTAATATATCAGATACTTTTCTTCACTCTTTACATAGAAAAATTTTAACTTTAAATATTAACATGTTCCCTTAGAAAATGGTGTTCTACCGTTAATGACTGTTATATGCCTAGGTCCAAACCTAGGCAAATAACAGTCATTAACGGTAAGCTTGATTGCACTTATGTTGTCACTGTGGATGACTAGTGTGCTATCACGTTGTCCTCCAAGTTCTCCCTGCAGTTGCTGCAGCCATAGCGCCTCTTGTGCTGCTGATGACATGGCCATGTACTCGGCCTCTGCTTTAGACAAGGCCACAGTCTGCTGTTTTCGTGAGCACCATGATACAGCACCACCCTGTAACAGAAAAATATAACCCGTGCACGATCTGCGGTCACGGGCATCACTTGCCCAATCCGCATCACAGTATCCTATGATTTCAGTTTTACCATTCTTGGTATACGTCAGTCTGTAGTGCTTAGTACCCTGTCGCTATCTCAGTACCCTTTTTACAGCAGCCCAATGGTCAGATTTTGGATCTTTATTGTATCTACTGAGACAATTAACAGCGAATGAAATGTCTGGTCTTGTTCCTTGAGCTATAAATAGAAGACAGCCAATGGCTTGCTCATAAGGACAGTCATATGAGTCTTCTTTCATGTTATTGAATTAAGTCCAACTTCCACAGGTGTCTTTGTAGTTTTGCAATCTGTCATATTGAACCTTGACAACACTTCCTTTTAAATAAAATTAATTTTACGGATTATATCGCGTATATTAACTTATTTTACATTCCCGACGTTTCAAGCACTTTACAGCACCCATGGTCACGGGGGGACTGAGGTGTATGATGTCCCAATGTCATAGTTAACCACGGCTACCTCCAGATTAAAAATTATTAATTTTTTTTCCGATCTACGCAGTATGAGCTTACAGTATCATGAAGTCTTGCAGTTGTATGCTTGGGTTGGGATTTAATTTTATTAATTATGGGATCCCAAGCAGATGGTAGCACCCAGCCATCTTCTCTATTGAAATTAGGATGTTTCTTGATTTCAATAGCCTCGCGAATCATCCTTGGAAGGAATCGGTGTTCTTTAGCGAGGATTTGTGGTCTATCAAATCTAATGTAGTGACGGGGGCGATCCTGTACGTGTTCACAGACTGCAGACTTCCTGGATCGTCTATTCTTCACATCAGCTATGTGTTCTTTAACACGGGTTTTTATAGATCTTTTAGTTTGTCCTATATAAGAGAGACCACATTCACAATCAAACTTGTACACTTCTGCGTCTTGCAGAGAAATATTACACTTGACTGATGGTAAAAACTGACTAATCTTCTTCGGCGGCTTGAAATATGTTTTAATGGAAGCACGCTTCAAGATGTAGCCAATCTTGTCAGTGACCACCTCTGACATATGGCAGTACAGCAGGCACCTCGCTCGACTGTGGCCGGCTTCACTCGTTCACTGTGACGTAGGCGCGGGACCCGAAGCTTATTGTCGTGCAAAACTTGCTTGACGTGTTGGAGCTCGGCGGCCAGGTGTTTACTGTCACAGATCCCTCGTGCTCTCTGAAACAAAGATTTACCACGGTAGCTAACTGTGAAGGATGGTGGTTAGAATCACCGTTTAAATATCTATCTGTATGGGTCTTTTTTCTATACACAGTGTGGCTCAAGGTGTTATCAGGATTCCGAATTACTAACACATCTAGAAAAGCTAAAGAATTGTTTGCCTCTAACTCCATTGTGAACTGAATTTAGAATTTAAGGAGTTAAGATGGTCTAGAAATGCAGTTACTTTATCTAAAGGGAGAATTGTGAAAGTGTCGTCTACGTACCGCTTGTAGAATCTTGGGTTTACGAGAGATCTTCGAAGAAGATTAGTCAGTTTTTTGCCATCAGTCAAGTGTAATTTCCTCTGCAAGATGCAGGAGTGTACAAGCTTGATTGTGAATGTGGTCTCTCTTATATAGGACAAACTAAAAGATCTATAAAAACGCGTGTTAAAGAACACATAGCTGATGTGAAGAATAGAATATAAGAATAGAATATATAGAATAATAGAATATATGGAAGTCTGCAGTCTGTGAACACGTACAGGATCGCCCCCGTCACTACATCAGATTTGATAGACCACAAATGCTCGCTATAGAACACCGATTACTTCCAAGGATGATTCGCGAGGCTATTGAAATCAAGAAACATCCTAATTTCAATAGAGAAGATGGCTGGGTGCTATCATCTGCTTGGGATCCCATAATTAATAAATTAAATCCCAACCCAAGCATACAACTGCAAGACTTTATGATACTGTAAGTTCATACTGCGTAGATCGGAACAAAAGTTAATAATTTTTAATCTGGAGGTAGCCGTGGTTAACTATGACATTGGGACGTCATACACCTCAGTCCCCCCCGTGACCATGGGTGCTGTAAAGTGCTTGAAACGTCGGGAATGTAAAATAAGTTAATATACGTGATAAAATCCGTAAAATTAGTTTTATTTAAATGTGTAGTGTTCGCGTAAATATAAGAAATCATTATATAACACTTCCTTTATATATTTCTCATGATCTAACATGATTGTATCTTTACCTCTAGTTATATTCAAGCCCACACATTGTTTGGCTTGACCAAGGTCCTTCATATTTCATTTTTTGCATAACTTGTCCTTCAAGTCTTTGGTATATTCTAGTTGAGAGCTAAATATAATTAAATCATCAACCCACACTGCAATGTAAATTTTCTTTATATTATCATAATAAATGCATGGATCAGTCTTTGATTGCTCAATTCCCAGTTCCTTTAGAACTTTACATAGTTTAATGTTCCACAGTCTACTTGCCTGTTTGAGCCCATAAATAGATTTCAGCAAATGGCAAACTTTATTTCCTTAGTATACATTTCTGGTTGTAGCATATATATCTCGGCATCTATATCTCCCTTGAAGAAACGCAGTGACAGCATCCATTTGATCAATGTGTAGATTGCATTGTGCTGCAACAGCAAACAAATAACGAATAGAAGTATATCTTACCACTGGAGAGTAAACTTCTTGATAATCTATGCCCCTCTTTTGTTCATAACCTTTTATGACAAGTCTCGCTTTGTATCGCATAATATTTCCTTGCTGGTCAGTCTTCTTCTTAAATACCCATTTGTTTAGTAATGCCTTTTTGCCAGCAGGTAAGTCATCAAGCTGCCATGTTTCAGTTTCCATCAAAGAATTGTATTCCTCATCCATTGCCTTTTTCCACTCATTGGCGTGTGGAGATGATAAAGCTTCCTCTACGTTCTGTGGGTCTGTAACATTATTATAAAAACAGAATAATCCCTTTCTATCTTTGTGAATTTTGTCACGAGGCCTGAGGGTCATGTTACTGGATTGTTCGTCTTGCTGTATTAAGTGTCTTGGAGGCCGAAAGTGTCATCCAAATCAGCTGTATCAGTTTCATACTAACTTGAATTTTCACTTGATTCTTGAGACTGAGGGGTAATGATTGACTCCCTTGGTTTATCTGTGCTACTATGACCTTCCACTGGTTCATCAGCTACAGGATTCACTGAAATTGAACATTCATTAATACCTTTGACACTTTCGAAAGAAAATGACATCTCTGCTTTTTGTGACCTGATGAGTCATGGGATTCATGACACGGTAACCCTTTGTGTTCTCACAGTAACCAACTAAGATAATTTCTCTTGACTTCTTGTCCCATTTTTTTCGTTTCTTTTGAGGTACCATGTACCATTACCTTTGAACCGAATATTAGTACATAACTTAGTTTTGGTTCCTTTCCTATCCACATTTTATATGGTGTAGTATTGCCTAAAACTCTAGTCGATGATCTATTGACTAAGTATGCAGCTGTGGCAACAGCTTCTGCCCATACAGGTTTATCTAATTTTGCATAAAAAGTCATGCACCTTGCCTTTTCTACTAATGTTCTATTCATTCTCTCGGCTTGTCCATTTTGATGAGGACTGTACGGAGCCGAGGTCTCATGTGTGATTCCACAATTTATCAAATATTTTTCAAAATTCAAGTTACAATACTCCCTACCGTTATCAGTTCTTATGACTTTAATTTTATGATTCAGTTGATTCTCTACTTTGTTTTTAAAATCTTTGAAAACATCCAGTACATTTTGTTTATCTTTCATAAAATAAATATGAACCATTCTAGAGTAATCGTCAAGGAAAGAAACAAAATATCTCATACCTCCATATGACAGGTTCTCCATTGGCCCGCACAAGTCAGAATGTTTAACCTCCAAAGGCCTTGTAGCTCTAGATCCTGTATGCTTAAATGGTAATCTTGTCTGTTTCCCTTCGAGACAAGTGGAATATTGTATATCTGTCTGTGGACCGTATGTTAGGCTGACCCCTTCAGCACAGTCTGGCAATTTTCTTCAGAGCTAAAACATTTAGATGAGCCATCCGAAGATGCCATAAATTATATTGTTTTGCTTTACCTCGTTTGACACCAGGTGGGCATTTTCTATGTTACTAAGATCGGTGTCCAGAATATATAATTTATTTATCAAAGTAGCAGAGCATAACAATTTTCCTGCAGTATCTTCTTTGTTGCAGCCTTTCTCATTAAAGGAAACTTTGTGCCCATGATTTGTGATCATAATGACTGACAATAAATTAACTGCAAGTCCCGGTACATATAGGACGTTCCTTACATGTATTTTATCATGCTGTGAAATATTTATAGTGATATCTCCAACACACTCTACGGACAATGGCTCCCTATTTGCCACCGTTATTGTCCTTACTGATGGCTCACGAACATTGCACAACCATTCTTTATTACTGCACATATGCATGGAAGCGCCGGAGTCAATGTACCATTTTACACTATTTCTTCCTGAAAAAAGCTGCAATAAAAATATCTTCCTTTCTTTCTTTTCCTCTGTTCTATGTTTTCTTTGACTTTTTACAAAACTTTGCAAAATGTCCATAACCATTGCAGTTGTAGCATCTGGGGCCTTTTATTTTCTCTGTTGGGGACTTTGACTTACTGCTTTCATTCTTTTTCTTCGAATTAGAATAAAAGGCATTGCTTGAATTTTCAGTTTTCACTTCCTGTAGCAATTTAGTTTTTATGAAGTTGGCACCAATTTTCAAACCTGAATTTTCTAACCCCATTATCATTGGCTTATACTCATCGGATAGACCAGCTAACATAAGAGTCCCAAACCACTCGTCATTCACTTCAAAGCCAATGTTTTTAAGTTTATGTGCGGCATTCATTATCATACTAATATAGTTTTTTACGTTTTTGCTCGATTCGAGTGAAGTATTGATCAATTCCTTCAACAAACTTACTCTTCTCGTTAGCCCGTTATCATCAAATGCTTTATGCAAATTGTCCCATACTTCTCTAGCGACTATGCAACTCCATAAATTTTCGTGCTGCAAATAAGTTTTCACACTGAATTTCCACGTACAAAAATTATCTCGGCCATTCAACTTATCAATATTAAACATATTTGAGCTCGACATGATATTATTCTTGCACTTTGTACTTAACCTCAAATGCACGTGCCGGTAAAAGTTCGGAATCACTGTTTTCAGTTTGTTTCTTCTTTTTTCTGATTTATTTGCAATCACGCTCTGTTACCATGTAGGATTTTGTGCAAATAAAGGAAGATAACAGTAATATTAATAGTTTTATTTGCAACGTGTATCACAAAGTAATGCGTAATATAAAAAGGAACGTGCACAGTGCATAGAGAAAAGAATGTCTAAAATTAGCACAGACTAACTAGATAGTGGTGCCAATAGAGATGACAATAAAGGAACTAATCAGGTTGCGTTCCAATTCTATCAGAAATGAAAAACAACTTTTCAATATCTGTTTTCTCTTTTTGTCAAGTGAATTTGCCTATAAATCACTGCTTCTATACACGTTCACACTACATTGACTTCGAAACTGTGAGAGCGACCGACAGGCCGTTTCCGGACAAGGCGCCGACCCGACATCGTCCGGCTTTCATAGCTATAATGACTAACGAACTGCGTACAGAACAGAATATTATGTGGCTTGTGGTATTGTTTGTTAGTAAAATGTATTATCATTTCATGGTGAATAAAAACTTTACCTCATTTTGTCTGACTTTGTTTTTATGTTATTTCGTTTTTAAATGCTTACATTGTAAATTTATTTATTCAGTCTTTATTGTATTCTCCGTTAAAAAAAAAGCTTACTTATTCCCAAATACTCAAACGCTGTTGAATTTTAGGATGCCGTTATTATTACTTTAAGTCAAAGTGACAGTGTTAACACGAGACTTAACGTCATCTTTGAAATTGAACAGCGTTTGAGTATTTGGTCATTAGGTTTTTAGACATGAATTAGTATTTAGGCACCTGTTACCGTCTATGAAAGTCCACTGCTGATCATAAGCCTTTACATAATTATAGATTATCCCCATTTACATAGTTGCCATGCTAGATAGAACGATTTTTTTATTAAACTGAAGTGTGAATTGAACACACAGTCCACCTTATGGTTATTATTTAGCTGCAGTCCATGGACACCTGCGGCTAACTTCAAACAAAAAGGCTACAGATACGTTGTCACCTCAAAGAACTAAAATAGGATGCCTCACAGCCTGATATTACTAGCTGTTTATACCGGCAGTCTATTCAGGCAGTACCTTGCTATACGGACGCCTAGGTCAAAGAGGATTCCTACCATCTAGAAAAGTAGTAGAAGAACTTTAATAAGACTATTTAGAGCGTCGAATATGTTACTAGGTCCCATCAGGGATCATCGTCAAATGTGAATTTACTAATTTTAATGACACTCCATGTAGTAGAGTCCTGTTGCAATATCAATAATATCTTATATACTCAATATACATAAGTATATAATGTTTACCCAGGTTTGTTTTTTGTAATTTAAATAAATAAGTAAATAATGAAAAAAATAGGTTTTAAGAATTTCTAGACACTTCTCAACAGATATTTCGTTTATAAATTGCTATCAACGTGTTAATAGTGAATCATTAATTTATATTTTGCATTCATTTAACACAAAAAAAACTGATTATAATACATTTTAAACAACATATAATCAATAAACGATGATCGCGTATAGTGAATAAAATTTAGAGCTAAATTATTATATGTAAACGTCTTGGAATCGTCGTAATGATACATATTTACTAAAGAAAATATCTTCACAATTAGTTTCATGAGCAATAACATTAGAAATACCGTATAAAAACAGAAAAGTTATCACATTTTTGATCGAATTTCTCACACTTTAACATTCCACAAACAAGAATGGCGAAATTTAATTTTAAATTTTTATCCTAAATATTTTGTTAGTATTATACAGATAAAATTCATTTTCAAAGGCGAAAAATTTTATATAGCACCATCTATATTTTTTTTACTGTATTAATAATAGCTATCTTTTGCGCTGTACGCGATTAAACCGAAACATGTCATTTGGTGCCTAGACAGGTGAGGCAATAATGGTTTTCTGGGGACTATAATCACCGTGGACGGTTGAGTGGTTACGTACATAAAAACAACGTAACGGATAACAACGCATCTGCATTTTGATTCATAATGGAGGATAGATGTAGATGTCTATGGACCTCAAAATCCACTTACCACCAGTTGTGCTTATCTTAGCATATCTTATTTTGATTTGAAAAATTAAAAAAGATTGGACGTGTAATTGTTTACATATGCACAAAGTGAAACTTCTGTACGACATATCATTCTTATTTTTATTTATATTTTGCATAAGTAGGTTAAATAATAGTATACTCATGCAGACCCGGCGTGAAATGATACAAAAAACGAGACGTTTTTTTAATACTCCACTAAATTTCTACACTACAGCGATAAAGAAGTTTCACTTCCATATCATGCCTAGAAATAACCATTATGATAAAAAAATTAGGTAAGAAAATAAAAAGGATTGAAAGTAAAAAATTGTATTCCTAAAAGGATCATGTAAAAGCATGACCATAAAACACAAAGTGCATCGTGATACGCCTTTTTTATAGAAAATTTTACTTAAACTGTACCATAGTAACTTAAAAATGAGCAACAACATAAACCATAAAATGATATCAAAAATAAACTTTTAATAAAAAGTTATAACCGACTTCAAAGAAAGCCGACATATTGTATAGAAGAAATAAAACTTCGACTTATGATGTGAAATTATTTTATTCTTTCTTGAAGTTTATTTTTTCTTTTTATAGAATAAGGGTGACAAACGTGCATAGCGGTCTGCTTGATGGTAAGTGGATGCTGTGGCCCCTAGACATCTAACCACGTCTAAATCTATCCTCGATTAAGAATGAAAATGCAGAAACATCGTCACCCTAAGAACGAAGATGTAGTCAGGTTCGACGGATCACATAAAGATGTATGTTACTCTTAAGATGCTGCTGCTGATAAGACAAATAAAAAAAGCTACTTGAGGTAAAGTAGTAGATATGTTCAAACCTGCTAAAAGCTAATAATGAGCACACAAAAACGCTGTGTGGATATGTTCTATGAACAATAAAAATAAGTAAATGAGGCAATAGTGCTAATCGGATGATATGTGCGGTTGCAACCGTCCAGTGTCATTTCAAGTGAAATAGGTCTCCGGTTCTCTACATTCACCATACGAAACACAGCAGTATTAAGCTGCTCTTTTAACACTGGTATTCTTTGAAAACTTGGTCTTTCCACATTCGAGCCGACAAATTAGTGCTGCAACCATATATAGCTGCAACCTTTTGAATGGAATAAGGAATATAAAAATCAAAATATTTTATTCTTCAAGCTTACATATTTGCATACGCTGTTTTCCTTAACCGCCGAGAATGAAGGAAATCAGAACTTAAAACTGACATTAACAATTACTTTGGTGCCGGCGGGGATCGAGTTCAAGTGAAATTACGGCGACGCCTAATCAATGAGCTACCTCTTAATTGCTCAATTACTCTTATAAACGAGAATCATGTCCAGTTGTTGGATATATGTATGCTGTAAGTTTACTTCATATAAAAGTAAATTTGTCTCCCCATCCAGTGCCTGGCTGACTTGATATGTCATTGATTTATTCTTATCCTTAGACGTAATGGTTTCTTCAGGATGTTTTACTTCATCGCCGAACATGTGGTAAAATCAAAAGTTGTCACTCATTGTGAAATAACAGCGAGCGCTTAGCGCCTCAGCTACTATGGCTATTTTAGTTATAACATTATTATTATTATTTTATATAGTAGAATAAAGGTGACGATCGAGCACACCATTCCACCTGGTGATAAGTAAATGCTGTGGCCCGTAGCCATCTACGTATTTCCTCGATAAGAATCAAATGCGTTGTCACCTCTTATGTCTAAGATAGAATGCATTTTTTTTATAGAAAAGAGGGCAAACGAGCATGCGGCTCACCTGATGGTAAGTGACTACCGCTGCCCATGAACAACCGCAACACCAGGGGAATTGCAGATGCGTTGCCGACCTTTTAGAAAGGTGTAAGCTCTTTTCTTGAAGGTTCCTTAGTCATATCGGTCCGGAAAATTCGCTGGTGGTTATTGATTCTACAATAAAGTCGTGCGAGGGAGAAAACTTCTTCTAAATCGCGCAGTGGTGGACCGCCAATCATCCAGATGGTATGGATGGTAACGCGAGTTTTGTCGCGATGTGCGATGGGCGAAATTGAGCGGCTGGAATTAGTCCGAACAATTCCTCAGAGCACTCTCCGTGATAGATGCGATAAAATACGCAAAGAGATGCAACATCTCCACGCAGTGCCAGTGTATCGAGCCGATCAGAAAGAACTCGGTCGTCGACGATTAGAACCGCTCTGCGCTGGATGCGGTCAAGTGGAAGGAGCTGGCACTGGGGTGCCCCGGCCCAGAGATGAGAACAGTATTCCATGTGGGGCCGAACTTGCGCTATGTAAAGTAGCAAGCGATGCGCCGGCATGAAATACTGTCTCGCTCTGCTGAGCACGCCAAGTTTTTTAGAGGCCAAATTGGCCTTCCCTTCCAAGTGACCACGAAACTGCACACTATTCGATATGTCAACGCCAAGGATTCCGATACTGGCTGAAGCAGCAAGGGGAGTGCCTTTAAACTGAGGAGATACGACAAAGGGGTTCTTTTTAGCGGTAAACGCGCAAACTTGTGTCGTCTGGGGATTGAACTGGACTATATTTAGTCGGCCCCAATCCGAGACTTTGTTAAGCAAAGACTCGACTTCAGACACAAATTTCTCCCGGTACTCGGCGACGTTTTCCCGAGAATTATTGGCACGGCGGTATATAAGGCATCACCAGTGCATAGTGTCATAGTGTCGTCTGCATAGCAATGAATGCTACCAGTTAGCAACATATCAATGATATGCAGGAGAAACAGCGTTGGTGATAGCACGCAGCCTTGTGAAATACCAGCGTTGATAGGCTTGAAATCAGAGCATGCACCGTCTACTACGCCCTTGATGCTCCAATCAGCAAGGAAACTGGTGATCCATTGGCATAATTTCTCGGGAAGCCCATAGAAAGGAAGCTTCGAAAGAAGCGCTTTGTGCCAGACCCGATCAAAGGCCTTCGCTACGTCCAAACTAACGGCTAATGCCTCCCCCTTGGACTCTACTACCTACTGCCTCCGCCCATCTATGAGTTAAGTAGACTAGAAGATCACCAGCTGATCGACCCCGACGAAAACCGTACTGGCGGTCACTAATCAGCTGGTGATCCTCAAGGTACCTCATGAGCTGGCAGTTTATAATGGCTTCCATTATTTTGGAGAACAAGGAGGTGATGGCGATTGGCCTGTAGTTGGACGGGTCTGAGCGGTCGCCTTTTTTAGGGATCGGGTGGACCAAAGCTCTCTTCCAGGAATTAGGGCCTACGCCTTGGGAGTAGGAGTACCGGAAAAGATGCGTTAAAACCGGTGCCAACTCCGGAGCACACGTCTTCAGAACAATGGGAGGGACTCCATCGGGCCCCCTCGAGTTGCTGACGTCCAGGGAGAAGAGTGCTTTGCGGACCGAGCGCTGTGTACACATCCGGCATGGAGCACTCACATCGCGGGATGGTCGGCGGTGTGTTCCCCCCCGTCATCTAGAGTCGAGTTGGATGCAAAAAGAAAGCTCAACAGATCGGCTTTCTCCTTTGCGGCATGGGCCAGTGAGTCGTCCTCTCTATGCAGAGATGGAAGAAATGGCTGACAGAAGTTCCCTTGGACAGCCTTGGCGAGAGACAAGAATGCACTTCCCAAAGGGAGGCGAACTAGCTTCTCGCCAATTCTGCCGATGTGCTCAGACCTTGCCTTGGCAATGACGCTTTTGAAGGACCTGGAGGCGGAATTATACTTCTTTCTAAGTGCGCTGGGTGTTTACATCCCGAGACGTTCATGCGTCAGCTGAGGCCCGGTAGCACTCCTGCTTATAATAATAATAATAATCTTTATTTGCGTAAAACATGGTATATATGTGGTTTACAGGTAAAAATCGAG
>JAVANC010000019.1:42255939-42342741 GCA_033319125.1 Parnassius glacialis | reverse complement strand
TTTTCAAATATTTTTCAAAATTCAAGTTACAATACTCCCTACCGTTATCAGTTCTTATGACTTTAATTTTATGATTCAGTTGATTCTCTACTTTGTTTTTAAAATCTTTAAAAACATCCAGTACATTTTGTTTTACTTTCATAAAATAAATATGAACCATTCTAGAGTAATCGTCAATGAAAGAAACAAAATATCTCATACCTCCATATGACAGGTTCTCCATTGGCCCGCACAAGTCAGAATGTTTAACCTCCAAAGGCCTTGTAGCTCTAGATCCTGTATGCTTAAATGGTAATCTTGTCTGTTTCCCTTCGAGACAAGTGGAATATTGTATATCTGTCTGTGGACCGTGTGTTAGGCTGACCCCTTCAGCACAGTCTGGCAATTTCTTCAGAGCTGAAACATTTAGATGAGCCATCCGAAGATGCCATAAATTTATATTGTTTTGCTTTACCTCGTTTGACACCAGGTGGGCATTTTCTTTGTTACTAAGATCGGTGTCCAGAATATATAATTTATTTATCAAAGTAGCAGAGCATAACAACTTTCCCTGCAGTATCTTCTATGTTGCAGCCTTTCTCATTAAAGGACACTTTGTACCCATGCTTTGTGATCATAATGACTGACAATAAATTAACTGCAAGTCCCGGTACATATAGGACGTTCCTTACATGTATTTTATCATGCTGTGAAATATTTATAGTGATATCTCCACACACTCTACGGACAATGGCTCCCTATTTGCCACCGTTATTGTCTTACTGATGGCTGACGAACATTGCACAACCATTCTTTATTACTGCACATATGCATGGAAGAGCCGGAGTCAATGTACCATTTTTCACTATTTCTTCCTGAGGATGCTGAAAAAGCTGCAATAAAAATATCTTCCTTTCTTTCTTTTCCTCTGTTCTATGTTTTCTTTGACTTTTTACAAAACTTTGCAAAATGTCCATAACCATTGCAGTTGTAGCATCTGGGGCCTTTTATTTTCTCTGTTGGGGACTTTGACTTACTGCTTTCATTCTTTTTCTTCGAATTAGAATAAAAGGCATTGCTTGAATTTTCAGTTTTCACTTCCTGTAGCAATTTAGTTTTTTATGAAGTCGGCACCAATTTTCAAACCTGATTTTCTATCCCCATTATCATTGGCTTATACTCATCGGATTGACAGCTAACATTAGAGTCCCAAACCACTCGTCATTCACTTCAAAGCCAATGTTTTTAAGTTTATGTGCGGCATTCATTATCTTACTAATATAGTTTTTTACGTTTTTGCTCGATTCAAGTGAAGTATTGATCAATTCCTTCAACAAACTTACTCTTCTCGTTAGCCCGTTATCATCAAATGCTTTATGCAAATTGTCCCATACTTCTCTAGCGACTATGCAACTTCATAAATTTTCGTGCTGCAAATAAGTTTTCACACTGAATTTCCACGTACAAAAATTATCTCGGCCATTCAACTTATCAATATTAAACATATTTGAGCTCGACATGATATTATTCTTGCACTTTGTACTTAACCTCAAATGCACGTTGCCGGTAAAAGTTCGGAATCACTGTTTTCAGTTTGTTTCTTCTTTTTTCTGATTTATTTGCAATCACGCTCTGCTACCATGTAGGATTTTGTACAAATAAAGGAAGATAACAGTAATATTATTAGTTTTATTTGCAACGTGTATCACAAAGTAATGCGTAATATAAAAGAACGTGCACAGTGCATAGAGAAAAGAATGTCTAAAATTAGCACAGACTAACTAGATGATGGTGCCAATAGAGATGACAATAAAGGAAACTAATCAGGTTGCGTATCAATTCTATCAGAAATGAAAAACAACTTTTCAATATCTGTTTTCTCTTTTTGCCAAGTGAATTTGCCTATAAATCACTGCTTCTATACACGTTCACACTACATTGACTTCGAAACTGTGAAAGCGACCGACAGGCCGTTTCCGGACAAGGCGCCGACCCGACATTGTCCGGACTTTCATAGCTATAATGACTAACGAACTGCGTACAGAACAGAATATTATGTGGCTTGTGGTATTGTTTGTTAGTGAAATGTATTACCATTTCATGGTGAATAAAACTTACCTCATTTTGTCTGACTTTGTTTTTATGTTATTTCGTTTTCAATGCTACATTGTAAATTTATTTATTCAGTCTTTATTGTAATCTCGTTAAAAAAAGCGTATTTATTCCCAAATACTCAAACGCTGTTGAATTTTAAGATGCCGTTATTATAACTTTAAGTCAAAGTGACTGTGTTAACACGAGACTTAACGTCATCTTTGAAATTGAACAGCGTTTGAGTATTTGGCCATTAGGTTTTTAGACATGAATTAGTAATTAGGCACCTGTTACGCCTATGAAAGTCCACTGCTGATCATAAGCCTTTACATAGTTATAGATTATCCCCCTTTATATAGTTGCCATGCTAGATAGAACGATTTTTTTATTAAATTGAAGTGTCAATTGAACACACAGTCCACCTTATGGTTATTATTTAGCTGCAGTCCATGGACACCTGCGGCTAACTTTAAACAAAAGGCTACAGATACGTTGTCACCTCAGAGAACTAAAATAGGATGCCTCACAGCCTGATATTACTAGCTGTTTATACCGGCAGTCTATTACAGGCAGTACCTTGCCTATACGGACCGCCTAGGTCAAAGAGGATTCCTACCATCTAGAAAAGTAGTAGAAGAACTTAATAAGACTATTTAAAGCGTCGAATATGTTTACTAGGTCCCATCAGGGATCATCGTCAAATGTGAATTTACTAATTTAAATGACACTCCATGTAGTAGAGTCCTGCTGCAATATTAATAATATCTTATATACTCAATATACATAAGTATATAATGTTTACCCAGGTTTCTTTCTTGTAATTTAAATAAATAAGTAAATAAATGAAAAAAAATAGGTTTTAAGAATTTCTAGACACTTCTCAACATATATTTCGTTTATAAATTGCTATCAACGTGTTAATAGTGAATCATTAATTAATATTTTTGCATTCATTTAACACAACAAAAAATGATTATAATACATTTTAAACAACATATTATCAATAAACGCTGATCGCGTATAGTGAATAAAATTTAGAGTTAAATTATTATATGTAAAACGTCTTGATATCGTCGTAATGATACATATTTACTAAAGAAAATATCTTCACAATTAGTTTGATTGTACAATAACATTAGAAATAACGTATAAAAACAGAAAAGTTTTCATATTTTTGATCAAATTTCTCAACGTTAACATTCCACAAACAAAAATGGCGAAATTTATTTTTAAATTTTTGTCCTATATATTTTGTTAGTATTATAGAGATAAAATTTACTTTCAAAGACGACAAATTTCATATAGCACCATATATATTTTTTTACTGTATTAATAACAGCTATCTTTTGAGCTGTACGCGAATTAAACCAAAATATGTCATTTGGTGCCTAGACAGGTGAGGCAATAATGTTTTTGGGGACTATAGTCACCGTGGACGGTTTGAGTGGTTACGTACATAAAAACAACGTAACGGATAACAACGCATCTGCATTTTGATTCATAATCGAGGATAGATGTAGATGTCTATGGACCTCAAAATCCACTTACCACCAGGTGTGCTTATCTTAGCATATCTTATTTTGATTTGAAAAATTAAAAAAGATTGGACGTGTAATTGTTTACATATGCACAAAGTGAAACTACTGTACGACATATCATTCTTGTTTTATTTTATATTTTGCATAAGTAGGTTAAATAATTGTATACTCATGCAGACCCGGCGTGAAATGATACAAAAAAACTAGACGTTTTTTTAATACTCCACTAAATTTCTACACTACAGCGATAAAGAAGTTTCACTTCCATATCATGCCTTAGAAATAACCATTATGATAAAAAAATTAGGTAAGAAAATAAAAAGGATTGAAAGTAATAGGATTTTATTCCTAAAAGGATCATGTAAAAGCATGACCACAAAACACAAAGTGCATCGTGATACGCCTTTTGTATAGAAAATTTTACTTAACTGTACCATAGTAACTTAAAAATGAGCAACACCATAAACCATAAAATGATATCAAAATTAACTTTTAATAAAAAGTGATTACCGACTTCAAAGAAAGCCGACATAGTGTATAGAAGAAATAAAACTTCGACTTATGTGAAATAATTTTATTCTTTCTTGAAGTTTATTTTTCTTTTTATAGAATAAGGGTGATAAACGTACATACAGATCGCTTGATGGTAAGTGGATGCTGTGGCCCCTAGACATCTAACCACGTCTAAATCTATCCTCGATTAAGAATGAAAATGCAGAAACATCGTCACCCTAAGAACGAAGATGTAGTCTGGTTTGAAGGATCACATACAGATGTATGTTACACTTAAGATGCTGCTGCTGATAAGACAAATAAAAGAAGATACTTGAACTAAAGTAGTAGATATGTTCAAACCAGCTAATAGCTAATAATGAGTACACAAAAACGCTGTGTGGATATGTTCTATGAACAATAAAAATAAGTAAATGAGGCAATAGTGTTAATCGGATGATACGTGCGGTTGCACCGTCCAGTGTCATTTCAAGTAAAACAGGTCTCCGGTTATCTACATTCACCATACGAAACACAGCAGTATTAAGCTGCTCTTTTACACTGGTATTCTTTGAAAACTTGGTCTTTCCCCATTCGAGCCCAAAAATTAGTGCTGCAATCATATATATATACATATATGTTGCTCGTTTATTGTGAAATAACAGCGGGCGCTTAGCACCTCAGCTACTGTGGCTATTTTAGTTATAATAATATTATTATTATTTTTATATAGTAGAATAAAGGTGAAGATCGAGCACACATTCCACCTGGTGATAAGTAAATGCTGTGGCCCGTAGCCATCTACGTATTTTCTCGATAAGAATCAAATGCGTTGTTACCTCTTATGTCTAAGATAGAATGCATTTTTTTTATAGAATAGGGGGCAAACGAGCATGCGGCTCACCTGATGGTAAGTGACTACCGCCGCTCATGAACAAACGTAACACCAGGGGAATTGCAGATGCGTTTCTGAACTTTTAGAAAGGTGTAAGCTCTTTTTTTGAAGGTTCCTAAGTCGTGTCGGTCCGGAAAATTCGCTGGTGGTAATTGATTCCACAAGGTAGTCGTGCGAGGGAGAAAACTTCTTTTAAATCGCACAGTGGTGGACCGCCAACCATCCAGGTGGTATGGATGGTAACGCTAGTTTTGTCGCGATGTGCGATGGTGAAATTGAGCGGCTGGAATTAATCCGAACAATTCCTCAGAGCACTCCCCGTGATAGATGCGATAAAATACGCAAAGAGATGCAACATCTCTACGCAGTGCCAGTGTATCGAGCCGATCAGAAAAAACTCCGTCGTCGACGATTCGAACCGCTCTGCGCTGGATGCAGTCAAGTGAAAGGAGCTGGCACTGGGGTGACCCGGCCCAGAGATGAGAACAGTATTCTATGTGGGGCCGAACTTGCGCTTTGTAAAGTTGCAAACGATGTGCCGGCATGAAATACTGTCTCGCTCTGCTATGCACGCCAAGCTTTTTAGAGGCCAATTTGGCCTTCCCTTCCAAGTGACTACGAAACTGCACACTATTCGATATGTCGACGCCAAGGATTCCGATACTGGCTGAGGCAGCAAGGGGAGTGCCTTGAAACTGAGGAGATACGACAAAGGGGTTCTTTTTAGCGGTGAACGCGCAAACTTGTGTCTTCTGGGGATTGAACTGGACTAGATTTAGTCGGCCTCAATCCGAGACTTTGTTAAGCAAAGACTCGACTTCAGACACAAATTTCTCCCGGTACTCGGCGAAGTTTTCCAGAGAAATATTGGCACGGCCGGTATATGACGCATTACCAGTGCTGTTGACCACATAGCAATGAATGCTACCAGTTAGCAACATATCATTGATATGCAGGAGAAACAGCGTTGGTGATAGCACGCACCCTTGTGGAATACCGACGTTGAAAGGCTTGAAATCAGAGCATGCACCGTCTACTACGACTTTGATGCTCCGACCAGCAAGGAAACTGGTGATCCATTTGCACAATTTCTCGGGAAGCCCATAGGAAGGAAGTTTCGAAAGAAGCGCTTTGTGCCAGACCCGATCAAAGGCCTTCGCTACGTCCAAACTAACGGCTAATGCCTCCCACTTGGACTCTACTGCCTCCGCTCATCTATGAGTTAAGTAGACTAGAAGATCACCAGCTGATCGAACCCGAGGAAAACCGTACTGGCGGTCACTAATCAGCTGGTGATTCTCAAGGTACCTCATGAGCTGGCAGTTTATAATGGCTTCCATTATTTTGGAGAACAAGGAGGTGATGGCGATAGGCCTGTAGTTGGACGGGTCTGAGCGGTCGCCTTTTTTAGGAATCGGGTGGACCAAAGCGAGACTAGACCTTGGGAGTAGGAGTACCGGAAAAGGCGCGTTAAAACCGGTACCAAGTCTGGAGCAGACGTCTTCAGCACAATGGGAGGGACTCCATCGGGCCCACTCGACTTGCTGATCTGCTTGATCGGCTTTCTCCTTTGCGGCATGGGCCAGTGAGTCGTCCTCTCTGTGCAGAGATGGAAGAGATGGCTGACAGAAGTTCCCTTGGACAGCCTTGGCGAGAGACCAGAATGCACGGGTTCCCGAAGGAAGGCGAACTAGCTTCTCGCCAATTCTGCCGATGTGATCAGACCTTGCCTTGGCAATGACGCTTTTGAAGGACCTGGAGGCGGAACTATACTTCTTTTTAAGTGCGCTGGTTTCAACATCCTGAGACGTTGATGCGTCAGCCCAGGCCCGGTAGCACTCCTGCTTATAGCGTGATGCTATTTTACAGGAGCGACCAAACCATGGCTGGGATCTGCCTCCGATGGGCACCACAGAGGATGGATTAAAAAGTGCCATACCCTGAAGTACCACATCAGCAACAGAATCGGCAACAACGATGGGATCTTCCAGCGAGAAGCAAACCCGCCCCCAAGGGTAGGATGCAAAAAAGACCGCATCCCGTCCCAATCAGCTGACCTATAGTGCCAAACACGGCGGCAAGCTGTAGATCGCACCTGCGATTGGAGCGTGAGTGGCACTGTACTCCGGATCAGACAATGGTCCGAGGAGCCCAGAGGGGCATCGACGGAGACCAGATATCCGTCCGGATGAGAGGTCAGCAGCAGATCCAACAGGGAAGGTACATGGTCTTCCACATCTGGGAACCGCGTAGGCGAAGTAACCAGTTGTGTTAGACCATATGTTAAATCAAAGTTATAGACAGATCTACCCGCATGATCGGTTTAATGAGAACCAAGTCATTCAGCGTGGTGGGCGTTGAAATCACCGAGTATCACGATCTCTGCGGATGGGATATGTTATAGCACGGAGTCTGCAGCCATTTGGACGTGGTTGATGAGTCTGTCTGTGTCGGCATTACCGCTATGGGATCTATAGAGGTACCCGTATACGCGGGGATGGTCGTCGATGTCTACGCGCAGCCACAGGATGGACAGGTTCATACCTTCAAGACTGCGTCGAAAACAGATGTCCTCTCTGACATACACGCAAACTCCAGCCCGGGGCACAAACGAGTGTTCTAATTTGTACCCCGGGTAGGTGAGATACAAAGTATCAGCCGGAGAGGACACCTGTGTCTCGGTTAGAAAGAGCAAGGCCAGCTTAGCTATGTCCAGATGGTAGTGGACGGCGTTAAGGTTTGAATGAAGTCCCCTGATATTGCAGAAAGCCACGGTAAGTGTGGCAGGGGTTGCCTTTGTCTTCTTGCTCTGCTTGCCTCGAGCAGGTTTCGTCTTGAGAGGAATTTCATCCCCCCCCCCCCCCAGAATACGCGGGGCAGCCTGTGCACCCACGCCCAGGAGTGGAGTAGTTTGGTCGTGGATGCTCATCGAGGGATTCTCCAGGGGTGCTGGTACCCTCCTGGGGTAGTCTTTTATTTAATTCCACTACCATGTTGATGGGGGGGAGGGGGAATTGAGCCTCCGGCCACTTGCACTCACCATGCGCAACGCAGAGGTAAACCTCTACTTCACGCTGGTATTCTGTGAGGTCGTGGTACCACCCCGGTTCGAGCTGGCCCATCCGTGAGACAGCAAAAGCCGCTTGGCTCTACCACTGTTACCTAGTTACCAGTACAAAAAGTAAACCGGTTCTAGAGAATTCGTACGTCTACACTTACCATACGAATCACAGAAGTATTAAACTACTAATTTACGCTGGTATGCCTTGTGTGAGGCGCGGTCCTTCCCCAGTCGAACCATTCATGCTTCAAATATAATACAGCTGGAGAGTAGTTCTACCACGTTTATGAAATTATTTATACGTAACATTTAGGTTGAACAAATATGTAGTAAGTAACGTGACATGCAAATCTTCGCAAGTCTTCCCTCCGGTGCATCAGCTTTCGCGGTTACGCCGCTAGTAACAGCGCTCAACGTTGCTGTCTATTAAAACTTTTACCCATTATACGGAAATTTCTTCACCAATGCCCGCGCCACTGGAGCTTTATCCTATTGAAACTGTTATCTAACTACCGTTGGCTTTCATAACCAAAATATAATCCGTATTTGTTTTATATTAGTTATTTACACTGCTTACCTAAATATAACACTTTTCTAAGACTGGCTAGTGTGAATTTAGATATCTTACTTTCATTCCTAGATTCTAGATTTAACTTTGTCATGATAGTTATGTTAATACCAGTTAATACCAATAAGTGTTTTTAACCAAGTCTTCTTAGTAAAAACTACTTTAGTAAATCAACTTTAACACTAACTTTTTTCAAGTTCTTTTTCAAGTGAAAGTGGTCAACAAAAAATCATCAAGATCCACAATAACACAATATATCTTTAAAATATATTTAAAGGAAATACATACACAACTAAAAATTATAAAAAGTGAATTTATCACATGACACTTTAAGCCTCCTTAAACTTACATCAGGTGATTGTTAAAATGCACGGGCATTAAAGTATAAATTGTAATTGTTGTTGTCAATTATCTTCAAATAAATATTTTAAAAATCATTAATAAGCGAAAATGTAAAAACAGAAATTCGATCTGGAGGACATCACTTGAAAATGGCAAACATGATTGAGATAAAATATCGAGAGAGCGGCATTATTTATTTAATAGCTACAAAGGTCTACATTATACAATAAAGAAAGCTTTTATGTTTTTTTAAAGAACTATAATATTACAGGTTGCGGTAAAGTTATGCTAAAGCTATATTATAGTTGTAGTACAAATGTATCTGTTCAACCGAGGAAGGACCACGCTCTCACAAAATACCAGTGTAAATCAGCTGTTGCTGCTGTGTTTAGTATGGTGAGTGTAGAGAACCTGACACCCTTTTTACAAGAAACTAGGCGTTTCATCATTAACCGCGTATCCACCAAAAATATTGACGCCATTTATGTTTCTAATTGTTTACAACTCAACAAAAGTTACCAACATTTGTTTCCGATGTTGCCGGCAAATGTTTCCAACAATCGTCTCCACCGAGGCAACAAATGTTTGCAACATGCGTATTCCTTTGATGTTGCCGCTGAAAATGGAAACACTGTTCCCGAAATTGTTTTGTTTCCAACACTATGTAACTACAAAAACATTTGTTACCAACACGTGTTGGCAACACAACAGTTGGTAACTACATTTTGGTGTAGACGTGGCTTTAGACTTCAGAGACGTATCTGCATTTTGATTCTTTAAACAAGGATAGATGTTGATGTCTATGCGACACAACATTCACTTATACCATCAGGTGGATAGTCCACAGTCAGTGTTCGTTTGTTGTCCTATTATACTATATTATATAAAAAATATTTTAAAATTTTTGCCGTAAATTTTATTTTAAATTACAAACTTTATATTTTAACCTATCTGAGCGCCGAAACTCTAAATAAATAAACAAAAAAAGCTCCTTTTTAGGAAAATAGTCTTCTTAACTTTATCGCATTCTTAAAATATTTAAATGAAAATTCAGTGCGAAAGAACCGAGTGCTGAATTACTTAAAGAACTTGGCCTTAGAAATACTTCATTTCTACGTTTATAATTTAAAAAGGCCGCGAGAGAAAAGAGTAGTATTGAGTAAGTAGTTCCGTAATTTTTAATCTTTAGGATTTTTTAGTTAAAACATTAAAGAGACGTAACATAAACATGATTTGTTATCAGATAGCAATCGTGAACGTTATTCAGTGATTAAAAAATATTTGACTGAGTTTTATTTGCTTGCCTACATCAATAATCAGTAAAGTAATCTCATTTTCAGACTTAATATCAATGGATTTATTCAGCCATATTTTAGAGTTCAATATTTTTATCTAAATACAATAAAGCGAACTCTCACCGGCTAAAATGCCACGGTGATGGATATCAGCGTTGTAGTCATCCTGGAACCTGCATTCAGCACGCAAATATTAATCGCTTTTCTTCTTTACCACGTCCCAGGGCACTATGATTCGTACCAATACCTACACTATAGTGATATTTGATTACTTTTTTTGATTACATAATATGATCTATGAAACTATGTTCAAGGTCTTAAAAAACGTATAAATTGAAATTACTGCTGCAAATAAACCAATTTAAGTTATTTTAGTCCAATATATATACCAGGCGGTCCCATAATGAACTGGTCTGATATAGTTCAACGTGACATGTCGCTACATGTTGTGTTGCATTAAATAGAGCGTTTATCGTGCACTTAATATAAGAAACATGCATCGACATGAAATGCTTGTCTTAGTTTAACAGGCATTTGACTAAAGAGAGTCGCGTATTTTTTCAAAATGTCGAAAACTGAGTATCGAAGTGTCATAAAGTTTCTGTTTAAAGAAGGTTTATCCCCTGCCCAAATAAAAGAACTATTGGATGGCGTGTATAAGGAGTCTGCCCCCTCCTATAACACAGTGAAAAATTGGGTGAAAGAGTTTCGCCTCGGGAGAGAAACCGTCGAAGACTTTGGCCACGACGGTCGACCTGTGGAAGTGCTCACTCCTGAAACGATTGCTCTTATCGAAGAGGAGGTTCTGAGTGACCGCCGTTTGAAGATTAGAGAAATTGCAGCAAGGCTTGGGCTCTCTAAGAGTACCGTTCATCGCGCGATCCATGAACATCTTCATATGAAAAAAGTGAGTGCAAGATGGGTACCGAAACTTCTTTCAGCGGTACAGAGACAGGAAAGAGTGCGCTGCGCTTCGGAGTTTTTGGATCTTTGTGGCGAAAATCCAAAGACTGTGATCGAGCGGCTAGTGACTGGTGATGAAACTATGATCTTGTATTATGATCCACAAAGCAAGCGCGAGTCAATGGAATGGCGTTATAAGGGTGAAAAGCCCCCTAGAAAGGCAAAGGTGCAACAATCGACTAAAAAACTGATGTGCACAATATTTTGAGATTTTCAATATTTTGAGATTTTCAGGCATTTTGATGGTGGATTTTAAAGAACGTAATACAGTCGTGAACGGTGAATATTATGCTTCTTTAATATATAAATTACGAGACAAGATAAAGGAAAAACGAAGAGGCAAGCTGTCTAAAGGTGTCCTGTTGCTCCATGACAACGCCCCTGTTCATACCGCTAGTGTTTCGAAGGATGCAGTTCGTCAATGCGGGTTCACAGAAGTTCAAAATCCTCCATCTGGTTTTGTTTTGTTTCTTGGTGTACAATAAATAGTAAATAAAATAAATAAATAAATAAAAATCTCAAGCTTTTACGGTAAATAACTTATCTATTCGCATACCTATTATTCTAACATTAAAGTATATCATTTCATATGTTGTTTATTGTTTTTTTATATTGATAAAATATATATAATACGTATGATAAATCATTTATTTATATATCTATAGACCCATACCTACACAAACACACACACACACACACACACACACACACACAAACACACACACACACACACACACACACACGCGCGCGCGCGCAACACACACACACATACACGTGCGAGCGTGCGTGCATGCGCATACCTCTTAGTCATAGTTAACTAGTTTCACCTTGTTCTTATTTTATATGTATTAAGAGTAGGAAATACCATTTAAGATTTATGCAGGGAAACCTATAATTGGCTGTTATAACTTATAACCATTTATAAATTATTTCATTGTATATTCATAAGAGCTGTTGGTTTTCTAAATAAATAAATAAATAAAATAAATAAATAAATAAGAGTCAGTATAATTCCAAAGTCAGTAACAATGTTCCAGAAAATATACAGGACTTATGGATCAAAAAGTTTTACATTTTAACATTTTAATACAAAGGGTAGAATTTAAATGATTAGGGTATTAAGGCTTATCATACTACTAAAGACTACATTATTGATAATAATCCCTAGGAGTATGTGGAAAAGATAGTCGGTAGGTGAATTACGATACAACTTCTCGTCACGTTATCTTCAAAACTGGAAAACAAAAGTGTACAACAAGTGCGTGTTGCCAGCGATGACTTATGAATTTGAGACATCTCACTGCTGGCCATATGAAGATACTAATACTCTGCGAGTTACGGAAAGGGCTATCTCTGCTCGTACCTTTTTTATGTGATAGAATACCTATTGTAGTTATCCGAAGTAGAACCAAGATGACGACATAGCCCAACGGGTCAGCAAGCAGAAATTGCTTTAAATTAAATTAAAAACCAACTTTGGTTTGACCTCCATTCTGCCTAGATATTCCGTCCGTCTTCCGATTCCGTCTAGTTTAGAACTACCTTTATAAATATTTTACATTAAGCAACGGTTAAAACCCTGCTGTATTTCAGTTCGAAGAGTAAGATAATCACAAACTGTCTTTCTCTGTACTTGTAGTTGGTTGGTATCTATTGCCTTATCTCTGAAATATTTATCGTTGACTATTATCTCTTTTTACCTGACTGCCCCAAAAAGAGGGTAATGGTTTTTGAGAGTAAGTATGTATGTCTATTTGAACCAATTTTCAAAAGAAGAAGGTACTCAATTCGACTATATTTTAATTTTTTTTTATGTGTGTTACTTAGAACTTTTTTCAAGGTGAACCGAATTTGATAATCCTTCTTTTATTTCAAATCTGGTGTTACTCATGTGATTTCATATAAATTTGAGCAATACTTGACCAGTAGCTTTTGAATTATCCTTAATAACGCGTATTTAATTGACTTTGACTGCATTGATGATGCTTTGCTTTCATTTATATTTAAGTCGGTTGTACAAAATTTTTAATTTTACCACTTGTTTTACACGCCTTGTACTCGTAGCCTAAATATCTTGATAGATTTTAACATATAATATTTCTTTAGATTCGTTTTAGTTATGAAAGTGACATAGGGTATAAAATTTTTCTCTGTTTACAAAATATTATTTTATATAATATAATTTTTTACCCTTTACGCTTGTTAATAACGTCATAAAATATTTGTATACTTATTACCACCACGATATTGTTTTCTCTGAAACTTCAGTGAATCGTTTTCACTGTTGACAAATCTTTGTATAAAACTTTAATAACGTTTTAATCATGTTTTTAGCTATCGCAACTAACTTTAAATTTGCTTTGGCAAAATGGAGGCAGAAAGTTATAAGCTATGTACTTGAAATATTAGTTAACAGTGGAGAACTTTGTTCTTTGAATACGTAGCAACGTAGGCAGGCATGCTTATTTGCTGAAATCTGAATTACCTTAGTAAAAAAAGTTGAAAAACCTTTTATAAAGTTTCTTATTTTTGATAAATGTTGTTGGCTCTTAAAAATTAAAAAAAAACCAAGGGCACGACGTAGGAAAAAAATTTTTTTTTCAGACACTTATCTAGATAAACTTGAAAATTAAAAATTATCCTTATAATTAGGTATATTATCTTTGAGTTGACTCGACCGGGGTCTCGACCAAGCTCTCACAGAATACCAACGGTCTAGTTTCTGTAATGTTAATGCTGTTAGCTTATGCGGCTCTTAGAGCTTTATCAGACTCAGGGCTTGCGGCCTATAAAAACTGGGGGTGGGGGATTATTTATTTTAGTACAACGTTGAAAAGCGACGTTCGAAAGTGGCGCTTGGTAAAGAAGGCTCTGATGATGTGGTAAGCCTATCCGGCACGTTGAGTTTGTACAGCTTATAAAGTAAGCCGTCGTGTCAAACTTTGTCAAACGCTTTTGCGACATCGAATAAGAGTGGGCCGGTGTTGTAGTTGTAACTTCTTTTTGTGAGATTGAAGCCTTTCAGAACGTACTCTGTGAGGAAGTGTAACTAAATTGTGTACGAGTGTTCGGGTTTGAATCCGAACTGCTTGTTGGGAAGCAGTTTATTTGCGAAGACGTTTTTACGTAGTCGATTCAATATGAGTCGCTCATTAAACTTTGCCCAATGTACTGAGTAGACTGTTAGGTCTATATATCTGGAGGCTAAGTTGCGTGGTTTCCCTGGTATCGGGATTGATATTACGTCGATCTCGGGGAAAATGCAGATGGAAAGAAGAACGTTAAAAATGCTTACTAGGAGACATAAGAGCGGCGCGGAGAGCGACTTCAGGACCGTGTTGCTGATGCCATCGGGGCCGGGTGCTGATTTCTTTTTGACACTATTGATGACATATGTGACTTTGACAAATTTCACAGGATCTAACAGGTCGTCCGTAGGCGTGCAGACTTACGCGCGAACTTCGTTTCTACTTTCAGGAGCGGGATCTGTGGGTTCTTTGGAAGGAGTGCATTGGCTCTCTAAACTGTCCGTGAGCCATTCAGCCTTTTCAGAACCGTCAAAAGCGAGATCGGGGTTTCTTGAGAAATGAGAGGATTGTTCAGAGTTCGGCCCAATTGCCAGAAGGTAGCTTGTGATGGCTCGATGTCCGTCAGAAAATTATCCTACTTATTATGTCTTAAGTTTTTAACGTGCTGTTTCACCTCATTTTGGCGATTGTGCAGAAGGAATTTGTTATCTGTAGTGCGATAGTAATCGTATTGTTTTAGGGCCGCGTTCTTTGCTCTAATCAGTTGTCGAATGTCGCTCGGGAGCTTCATTGTGTCGATTGCTCGACACACGACCCCTACGAGAGAATTCTTCAACTGTAGAGGTGAGGTGGGCTGATAGGGCGCTGATCGCCTCATTGGCCTCCGCGGGCAAGTCTATCTTGTCAGGGTTTTTGTCTTAGTGCTGGGAGGTCGTTGAGCTGAGTTTAACCTTGAGCTTCCGCCAGTCCACGATGGTTTTGGTCATAAGGACCTCACCTGTGGGCTCACCCAATTGCAATTGGACTGGTCTATGATCAGAGTCGAGTTCTGATATTGTTTCAATTGATGCTATCGACAAACAGACATATTTGAGTATTGCTAGGCCAAGTATGTCCGGTCAAGGAGTTTCAGGCATGATAACCTCGAAGTTTAGCCGCTCGTAGTTAGTTAGAGATCGAAAAATGCATTACCATTTGGGAGTTCGGTAAGCGAGTCCCAGGAGGACTAACTGTTGAAGTCTCCAGTTATAACGACAATGGAGATTAGATTAAGTAATTCTATAATGTCAAATCCAATTATACGTTTGATCGGCTGAAGATACGCCGAAACTATAGTGAGGGGCGAATGGCCTGAGAGGGCTAATTTACACACATGGAAAGTTAGTTAGGGGGTGGGGGGCGTTGATTGGTACGCAGTGCAAGACTTTTTATAATAGACCAAGGTGCCGCCTGCACAACTCACACTAACAAACAACAACAAAGCACTCAACTTATCATTTCCAACTAAGGTGTAGTTTGCGATCTTAGGACCAAGATGGCTAGATTTAAAAAAAAGTCTCTTGCACTAACTATACGTCTACATCAAAGAGAGCGATTTCGTCCATTTGGTCGCTGAGGCCGTTCGTGTTAAAGAATGCGACAGTTAGACAGCATGGTTTAGTTCTATCTAAATTTTTGCTGTCCTTCTGATATTTAAAATAGGTGGTTAAGCGTACTAGAAAGACCAGATTGCGTCGATAAGTCCTATGTGCTCAGTCGTAGAGTTGAGCTTGTCCTGAAGTGAGGTGGCTCCGCGGATTTTGCGGGCCAAGAAGGATAACTCATCAACGTTAATGTTGCTCATGAAGCCGCAGAATTGCGAGAAGTCAGCAGCGAAGGACATACTTACGGATGACGAAAGCTAAATTTATTGTTTTCATCCTGAAACTAAGAGACAGTTCTGTCTGGGTGTTTCCTTCCGAGAATCAGCCAACTAAAGTGAAGAGAGGTCGAAGTGTGGGTAAAAGGATGGTGGCCTCGTTCTTCGTAAGGAAAGGTCCATTACGCAACAATTTTTTTAGAGGGTAGAAAAACAGTTACTGCGGAGTGATACACTAACAATTGTTTGCCACTTGTGTTGGAAAAAATTCAGGATAAGATCCTCCTCCACCACGACAACGCCTGGTGCACACCGCTAAGCAAACAATTGACTACTTCGCGACGTCAGATATGGAATAACTGGGTCATCCGCCCTATAGCCCCGACCTCGCACCTTGCGATTTTTATTTATATCGAAATTCCAAATATTTATTTTAAAGTAAAAATGCGAGGAAAACATTTTATGGACTCCGAGGAAGCAGTTCAAAATGCCGTCGTAGAGACCACAAAGGACGAGTGGGCAAAGTGATTTTCTCAGTGGATTCATTAGTTGCAGCGATGTATTGGTGTAAATGGACACTATTTTGAAAAGATATAATAAAACTAATAACTTGCTAGTTTGTTCAGATTTTGATATTCTAAGAACTTTCAGTCTCACCCTTTTATATGAATATGTAGTAAAGACGTGATAAGAAATGACGGAATTCGATGGATGCAGGTGGGTCAGGACCGTGTTGGACATTCCTTGGGGAAGGCCTACGTTCAGAAGAGGACTTGTGAAGGGCAGTAATGATGATGATGACGAGGACAAACATACAGCGCTACAGTCAAGTACAAAAATAGATAAAATAAATTATTAAGATTTGAAGTAATTTTAATCGACATCAAGGAAAGAAGGACAATTTGACTGCATATTTTTATGTGTGTTGGCTCAGAACTTAATTCTAGGTCAACCGTTGTTAATGATTATTTCTATTATTTAAAAGCTGGTGCTTTTGATGTGGTCCCATAAGATATTAGATCAAGATCTTACTAGTAGTTTTTGAGGTATCCTTAATAATGCGTATTTAATTGACTTCGACTACACTGATGATGATCTTATTTTATTAATAATGAAGTCGGTTGTTTTAAATGTTACCACTTGATCTTTTAAAGACGTTGAATAGGAATTTATTCCAATATTTGAATAAATTTTGAATTGCTGAGTATTATGTACTTAAATTTAAAATTGAATTTCTGATTGGAAATGATTTCATGATGTGCCAATATTTCTCGGGAAAACGTCGCTGAGTACCGGGACAAACTTGTGTCTGAAGTCGAGTCCTTGCTTAACAAAGTATCGGATTGGGGGCGACTAAATCTAGTCCAGTTCAATCCCCAGAAGACACAAGTTTGCGCGGTTACCGCTAAAAAGAACCCTTTTGTCGTATCTCCTCATTTACAAGGCACTCCCCTTGCTGCCTCAGCTAGCATCGAAATCCTTGGTGTCGACATATCGAATAGTGTGCAGTTTCGTGGTCAATTGGAAGAGAAGGCCAAATTGGTCTCTAAAAAGCTTGTCGTGCTCAGCAGAGCGAGACAGTATTTCATACCGGCACATAGCTTGCAACTTTACAAAGCGCAAGTTCGGCCTCACATGGAATACTGTTCTTATCTCTGGGCCGGGACACCCCAGTACCAGCTCTTTCGCATCCAGCGCAGAAATGTTCGAAACGTCAACGACCGAGTTCTTTCTGATCGTCTCAATAGACATAGATAGACAGAGTATAAGTATTTGACTGTAGCTCTGCAAGCCACAGGTTCGAATCCTACAAGAAGTTGTGCGAGGGAGAAAACTTCTTCTAAATTGCACAGTGGTGGATCACCAATCATGCAGATGGTATGGATGATATCGCGAGTTTTGTCGCGATGTGCGATGGTGAAAGTGAGCGGCTGGAATTAGTCCGAACAATTCCTCAGAGCACTCTTCGTGACAGATGCGACAAAATACGCAAGCATAGAGATGTCGCATCTTTTTGCGTATTTTGATATTGATTTGGTATGGATGATAACGTACGTTATCATCCATACCATCTGGATGATTGGCGGTCCACCACTGTGCAATTTAGAAGAAGTTTTCTCCCTCGCACAACTTCTTGTAGAATTCGAACCTGTGGCTAGCAGCGCTACAGTCAAATACTTATACTCTGCCCTCCATCACCGCTACTGTTACAGCCTATCAAAAGTTAACTCCTGAACATACTCGTAAGTTGATAAAGATTTCCTCATAGGGAGGGATATTTGCCATAGTTGCCACGCCTGGCAAGCGGTTTGGTAACCGCAGTTCTTCATGTTTTTAGTTTTTATTAGGAATACACTGTTGCCCATCTTCTGGTTTGTTTTCCTCTGTCCCTCTTACGACACCTACGGAGTGATATGGGGTAGGGGTATTCTTACACAACCACTACTCGATGCTGCGCTTCCAAGTCCGTCACACTGCAGAGACAGCATTTCATGCCTTAGCTACCCTATAACATAAGCTTTCATCACGTGGCCTCGGTAATTTATCAGAATTTTTGACACATACACCGTTATTATTGGAAAATTACTACCTCGTTGATCTTTTTTTTTCATCACAGTTACCGAACCCCACGTCTGAATAGGTTATAAACAAAGCTGATTAATTTTAGACGCGTTGTCATGAATATATTGAATTATTATCCAATCTGTGGTGCTAATGGTTAAATTATATGTTACTTTGACAACTTACATTTTCGTATATCTTAATCCATTAATATCTGATTAACTACATAACACCTGTCTCATAATGTCTAATCTATTGATATGTCTATATATTCATAGACTCTATTTATAAAATTACTAACATAATTTATATAAAAAATAGGATTACCGTACACTTTTTTCAGTTCTATAAAACGATAAGAGCGTAAAATATTCTTATTTTTATAGAATAAGGGTGACAAAGGAGCATCTGATGGTAAGTGAATATTGTTGCCCATAGACTACCATAGTATCCATTCTTGTTAAAGATTAAAAAAGTAGATGCGTTGTCACCCCTGAGGACTAAGATGGAATGCCTCGTATCCAGTAAAAAGGATCTCCGGTTCTCTACACTTACCATACGAAACACAGTAACATTAACAATATTGCTATAATGCAATGTCTTTTATTGTATTAATATCTTGTAGATAATAAATAAATATGAATAACTGTAAAATATCACATGCTTCTAATATTGCTGTTAAACTCAATTTCTTTAATATTTTCCGTATCACTGAAACAACTTACTATAACCGGTAATACTGTTACCGGTTTTAAAAGGCCGGCACCGCACCTGCAATTCCTCTGCTACTCCGGTTGTTCATTGGCGACGGTCTACACTTACCATCAGGTGAGCTGGATGCTCGTTAGCCTTCTTTTATTTCAAAAAATAAAATAACAAGCAATAAAATATACAGTTGTAGCAATTATTAAGGGTAGAAACCACTCGATCGATTTTTAAAGGCTGTCAAGGGGCTGTTAATGTTAATGTGTGCAAAGACCTAACCATCAAGTGAACTGCAAGCTCATTTACTGTTCGATTACTACTAAACAAACATATTTTCTATCGACTTCAAAAAAGTAGGAGGTATTCAATTCGACTGTATTTTTTTGTGTTACTTCAAAACTTTTTTCTAGGTAAACTCTTTCTTTCTTTTATTTGAAAAATGGTGCTTTTCATGTAGTTTTATATAAATGTTATCAAGATATGACCAGTAGTTTTTGAATAATCCTTAATAATGCATATTTAATTGACTTCGACTAAATAAAATAATGTTCTTATTTTATTTGTATTGTAGTCGGTTGCACAAAATTTTTAATTTTACTACTTATTTCACCTTATAGTGGCGGTGGAAGAATAAATACCACTTCCTCATGTCACCTAGAGAATCATAAAAATCTATATATTGAAACTGAGACCGCTTGCCATGCGTGGCAAGTCATGTCATGGGGGAGGTTTATTTTAAGAATTGGACTTTTGGTCTGTTCTGCTATTTTGTTATATACTAGTGATCCTTCCTGGCTTCGCACGGGTGATATCTGATAGCTCCATCTACCTGGTCCAATTGTGAATCTAAAGCATTAAGGGAACCACACAAACTCACAAAAAGTTTCATCAGAATCGGTCAAGCCAGTTTCGAGTTTTAGCGAAAGTAACGGACAGAAATTAATTTTATATATAAATATTAAAAACAATTTCTTAAGACTATTTGAAAAACTTTTGATTCTAATGAAAGTTAAGTTGCAGCCTATATACCATTGCAGTGCACAGGACTTCTCTCATTTTACGCAGTTTGGGTCATGCGGGTTTCTTAACGATGTTTTCTTCGTCACCAAGGACGTGGTAAATCAGAAATTAAAATTATAACCAACAATTTCAATTTCAATCCTGGTTTCTTGCATACTGCAAAATTTACAACAAGCGATTATCCAGAGCTACTACTTTACATTGCTTGCATGCTCTAGTTTACATTTTTGTAAAATATTTCAAATAATTGTTTAAACAATCGTAATAAATTTACATTTTAATTATATTATTTTACCCTTAATATTGCCTAAATCATGTTAATATTGCAACATCCCATCTTTGCTCCACCTTTCAAAATTGTACCTACAAAGCGTAAAAGTGTAAATTATTAAAAAAGTTTTTACTCTCTCTCTCTCTCACTTGGTTTAACCGCAAATTGGACCGAGCACTTTATATTTCTTTTTTACACAATTCTTTTAAAATTCACGTTTATTTGTTGGTTCCTATCGAAGTAATACATATTAATTTACATTCTAAAGTGCGACAGAGTTATTTGTATCAAAAGATTTCGTGTTTTAGCTTAAGATTTGTAAGAGTGAGATAACTATTAAAAAGGTAACTCTTAAGAAAATTCTTAAAAAAAGTTTATATATATATATATATATACATACAATTTTAATAAATATGACATTAACTTTTGAAAAAATGTAAAATATACAATAATATTTTATCTTAATATTCAACGGACGTTGCCCGTAGGCCCGGCTCCGGAGGATATTTTCTTCTCATACCGTTAAGAAAATATTGAGTTAGCGACGACGTTTAATATTTTTTTTCGTTTATTTCATTTTTCTTACGTCCTTTGTAGTAATATTACAATTGGAAAATCCACTCACATCAATTTTGTAAACATGGTTGGAATTTTACGATACCAAGTAGTTTTATAATTTTTTTCTCATATTATAAGTATGCCAAACAATCTAAATCTACCTTGCCATCCCAAAGAAAGTTACAGTTGAGCCGTCACTCCTGAGTATTTTTTTATGGAATAAGGGTAACAAACTAGTAACGTAAACCTTATGTAAGTGGATGCTTTTGCCCATGGATACCTATATCTATCCTCGATTAAGCAGCAAAATGTACATGCTTTGTCACACCTGAGGTCTAAGATGGAGAATACCACGTTACAAGTTAGCGGGATTATGCGTGGTAGAATCACGCTGTAGCTATTTTATACGTTGTCATGGTATTTTATAGGTAGTTATAAATAAGAATACCAGCATAAAATATCAGCTTCTAAACAGAAACATCAGAATAATTCTGTGTTGCGTACGGTGATTGTAAAGAACCATATCTCCAATAGATAACCGCGAATATTTATTTTTATTTTATTTGAGAATAGATGCAGATGACTATAGGCAGCATCCATTTACAATCAGGGCACATTTTTCTCGATTAAAAATCAAAATGCCGATGTGTTGTCACCCCTGAGGACTACGATGGAATGCAAAAATTGTCTTCGGTTCTCTACGCTCACCAAACGTAACACAGCAGCAGTATTCTGATGTTGTACGCTGGTATTTTTTGAGAGCTTTGTAGTACCAAAGTTGTGCCGACACATTCGTACTGGAGCTATAATGTAGCTGCAACTTTTCTTTACTACGTTAAAGTCTAAGATAAGAGGATGTAGCGACATGACAATGATAATACGTAACCTGAGACTAACTGCACCTGCACAACCCCCTCGCGGCAGTCGGCATCTCGCCGATGCGCCCATTTGCAATTAAGTGCAGATTTCAGTCATAAATGTAAACGTGTCGGATTAAAATAAACAGTGTCGTTAAACCAGTGACTTTTATTTAATGGCCTAATTTGGTGCAGGGACGCTCTAATTCATACACTCAGTAAATAGCGACCTGCATAAAGAGATATAATATATAGTCTGTCATAAGTGAAAAAAGCTACAAAAAAATATGATAAAAAAAAATTATGTACCAATAAAATGAAATGAATGTTATGAAAAAGTAATATAATACCCAAGTAAATGGGGGGGCCCATATTTATAAAGTATCCGCGTGATAAATATCACGAAATAAAATATAAATGAAGTGAATTAATACTCCGATTCCCGGTATCTAATTAATAAATAAATATTAAGGAGAGAAAATACTAAAAGAAATAAAGCTAGCTAAAGGTCAAAAATATAAGAAAGAAATAAAGTACGTACAACAATTATGAAAAAAAAAATAGGCCTGACAATCAAAAAGGAATGTAATGAGATGTGTAAGTATGAAATAATTAACATGCGGGGGACATGAGAACAATTAAAATAAGGTAATAAGGGGATCACCGCCCAAAGCAAAAAACAACCACACTTAAAAAAAATAATTAAATATGATAAATACGTTTTCGCTTAGATATATTTTATATGAATTTGCAAAACTTTTTCATATTTCCAATGACTCTACCCTAAATTTCTCTTAATTTATGTTTTGTTTCTTTTTTGTTAATGTAAAATTTGTACAATTTTAAACAAAATTTTGTATATTAGTTACTAAAAGCAAGTCGAAAGTGTATCTACTCTATTATTATAAGTTTCATAACATAATAGTATTTTTTAATAGGGACAACGAAACTTAAAATTACGTTATCTGCTTAAAAAAAAATTGTCTCTTCTAATGGTAATAATTTTTTTGTTTAAACAAGCTTTAGGTGTGTAATAGTGTATATTTTAAATTTCTGTCACAAAATAAGGTTAACATATTCCATATCATAAATAAAAAAAAGTAGTAATGTGTTTTCGACTATTATAAATATATTAAATAATGAATACTCAATAATGTATGTAAACCTACTATTATCACAATGAAATGTAACTACATAAACTGTGTAAATTAAGAGAAAATGTTTTAAAACAAATATTTAACGATAAACTATTAGGACAGGTAAATTATTTTATTCACGGTATCGTTTTATTGTATTGTTGAAAGTAGGTATCTCAAACGTTTCCATATAGGTACGTGTACTTTGGAATTTAAAACAAAGGTGTCATAAATCGCTTACGCAGATGGGATCACAACATGTATTTGATCTGTCTGTTGTTATGTTAACGAAATTGATTAGGTACGTTGCTTTGCATTGACTTCTTTGTTCTGGATATCTAAATACGAAATGTAATCAACCTATTTTCGGTATAATATTGAATGAACTTTCAAATCATAAACTTTTATCTATTACAATTTATTATTTTCTGCGAAAATAGTAGTGATGTCAACTTAGTTGTATGGATTATGAAAATAATTACTTGATTTAATACGATTTTGAAACTCATGATACTATATTTGCGATTAATTAATTTAATTTTTTTTTGTGACCAGAATATTGTGAGCCTCAATCGATCCCTGACTGACAACGATATATCTAAATATTATACGAGACTATATGATATAAATTTGTAATGCCTGTAAATAGTAAAAAAGACAATAATTTATATTTATTATATTGCCTAATTATGTCAAATATGTATGTTGTATTTGAACAATTGAACACAAGCGATCTAATTATTTAGCACAAGTTTTATGTATTTAATTAATTACCCAATTATGGCGAATGGCATTATCGGTCGAGATCTATTAAAAAAAATAGATGTTCGCATTTTGATTCGAATATTTTAATATTACATGCCCATCTAAGTAAATCATAATATAACTTATTTCACACACTAGTAATAATTCCTTGGCAAGTTTTTTTTTCTTTTATTTCACTAATGTGATAAGACGGGTTTAAGACGGGTGAAGTATAATTTATTGAGAGATTTGACTGATAAAAATAAATTCAGTGAGTGTTATATACACATTGGTTAGAGTAAATTGAAATATTAACTTATTTCAGCAATGAAAAAAAAATGTTGGAATATTAAAAGTTAAAGCACAAGATCTGGTAGATAGCTATTTCAGTGATAGTCGGGTGAGCAAACGAGTATGATGGAAATGCTAAAGTCAATGAGAACTTCTCGTAGATATTAGGATATTAGAAAGGATATAAAGTACATATAGTATGATGGTCAAGTTAATTGCAAAACGCATTATTACTGTTGCCCACCTATATACCTACTTGATCATGTTAATATGTTGTTGTAATGTTGGTTAGTACCAAAAATACGACAGGTTTAATGACTTACGAAATAAAATTGCATGTGTGTCCTGGATTGACTCAATAATATTATGTATAACCTGACCTGATCATGATCATGGGATTATAATCTTTTTTTAAATTATTTTTTCTATATATTTATTAATTTATATTTCATTTAACTGTTTTATTTTACTCAATTTAGAAAATATATAAATTTAATGGCTAAGTAACATTATATTTTATTTTATTCTTCAATATTAAATTTATTTTTATGTAATAAGATTCAGGGTTCATGTCATATTATAATGAAATATTTCAATTCACAATGTAATTTACATGTAACCCATAAATCTTTTTTTTTATTATATCTATCAAGAAATAATATGTAAAAAAAAATAGAGAAAATTTCTTTTTTTTCTTAAATATCGGGGGGAGGTGTAGTGTATGTGCCTCCACCCTACTAGTACTTAAGTTTATTAATCAGTATAATTAAAGAATTAGTCTCAGCAACACGTCTTCTCTTTCATTAACACCTGCCGACATCACAAGGTGATACCATAGCATCAGGTCATGTTTCCCATGTTCTAGCAATATTATTGAAGTAATAGGATATAAATTATCAAAACGATCAGAGCTGTGGAAGTTAATCTCATCTCCTCATCAACCAAAAAGTTATAATGATTTTTCAAAGGGCTTTTCTTGAGTCATAGCTAAGAACACTCTCAATCAAATCACCTTTCAAGCCAAAAAAAAAAACTTATTCAAACTTGGTTAGTCTGCTTGGGAGCTACGATGCCGCATACAGACACACAGATACCCGCGTTAAGCACGTTGTTTGCATCCAGCGTTAAAAATAGTCACCCAATGGCAACTTCATAATGTTGGCAGACCAAATATTAAACAATTCATTACTTAAAAATAAACATTGACTGATAAAAAACAATAATATTCTTTATTCAAATATGATACCTTATTGATATTAATTTTATCATATTGTTTAAGTTCCACATATATTTTTGCTGCAAGGCTATTTTAAGAAGTAAGTTTACCATTTTATGTCAAAAAAATATTTCAAAAATTTGTTTTGGAAAGAACAGTTTACTTAGATATACTCGTATGTTCAAATTCAGCGGCCATTAACTGTATTAATTGGGCTAAAAATTGATTCAAAAGCCTATTTGGGTCTTTTCTATGCCGTAATGGTAATATATTATTGTAAAAAACACACGATTGTTGTCCCTAGGTGAAAATTCAGGTTAATTTTATGTATGTAGGTATGCAGGTACATACCCTGATGTCGTTAGACGAAACCACTCGGTTTTTATAGTATCTTAAAAACTAAAGTAAATATTGTGAAACAAGACTACAATTGTTTATCTAAATAACAAAAAACAATTATACTAGAATAGTTTTTTAATTTTGCTGTCCGTCATGTTTATACATATCAAGGCTTAATGAGTCTGTTTGCGAAACATCAATACGGTTTTTTCGGACTAAGCACCGCGCGCCGGTAAAATATTAGTATTACAATACATACAAGTACGCACTTGCGCTTGAACGAACGCACCGTCTGTGTGATCGCATCGTTGTTGATATGGCGATAAAAAAGTATTCATCACCGCAGACTTTTAGGAGTATAAGTAGTGGTAGGATAGATTTCCACGTATGTAGGATATTTGCTATAGTTTCCACGCTTCGCAGGCGGGTAGGCAACTGTAGTTTTTTTTTTTTATTATGAGTCCTTATCAGGAAGAGGCTCCTGCTCATCTGCCGTTTTAATTTTTTCGGTAACATCTTACGACATATATGGGACGATATAGGTTACTATATATTCTAACACTACCACTATTATGTACATTGCAAAAAAAACTAACAACCAATGTAGTTAATCAATAATATTAGGAAGTAGTTTATTTATTATTAGTTTTTCTGAAGTAAAAGTTATCATTTTTATACTATTTAAATTAATATGTTTTTGCTATATGTATTCATGTTCGTTACTTACTTTAAGTTATTTGCTATTTAAATAAAACAATATATTACTTTTACGGACGTCAGTACCTAGTTCTCCTTTTAGATTACATAATTTTTGTAAATCCTTATTTTATTTTAAAAAAAAAACACTATTTTAATAAATAAATAACTATGGAGGTGAAAATATTTTGAAAAATAGGGGAATGTAGTGCGGCCCTTCTCATGAGTCTATAAATAGATGAACAGCTGGAATTGCCACGCTTGATAAGCCCCACTTACTATAAGTATATCAAGTAGGAGTAAAACGGCAGCTGCCAATTGTGACGATAGAGGAAAACTGCACCCTACAACAAGATAAGTCAAAGTCCAGCAGCACACTTTTATTGGCTGGTGAAGAAGAGAACCAAGTACACACAAGTAAAATTTCATGTTCATCTACAATTTAAAATCTACTTCAATGTGTGTCATACGTTAAATTTGACTGTATTACGCAATGTCTACGAATGTCGTAGACTATGCGTAGCACACCCAAATAACGGTTTATTTTACCTTGAAACTCTATTTTGTAGTGGTAATCTTGTACGTATTAAGTAATATTTACGTAAGCTAGCTACATTTACTCTAAAATTTTGATACATAAATGAAATATATTTCATAACTACCCATCATAAATTATTGCTACTGGGTAATTCAGCTAATTGGATGCTAACAAGATGACTTTGGATTTTAGAGATAACTTATTACATACCTACCTTAAGCGAAAGCGCAAGGTATGTTCTACTATCGCCTAAAAATTAAGATGCCAACATTTTATCGAATAAAATCGTATCTAGCAATCATATTATACATATAAATGATATAAAAAAGCACATTATTAGAAAGATAAATGATTGTTGAACTTAATAATAATTTTTTTAAATCGATTAATTGCTATTTTTGAAATTAGTTACCGAACTTACTTTAGAATACAATTCAACTATACTTCATTGTGTAATTTCACAAAATAGCAATAATAAAGACTGTATTAACCTGGTGCATCAAAATATACAAGGTATGTTAGGCAAAGAACTAGAAATTGAATTATTTTTAAATAGTAACCTTATTCATATTTTATGTATTACTGAACATTGGTTAAAAAATTACAACTCCATATTTAATTTCAGTAATCACCAGGTGGTCAGTTCGTTCAATAGAGATACTAAATTACGTGGTGGCTCCTTAATATTAGCTAATAAATCCTTATCATGTAAAGAACGTAAAGACATTGTGAGCCTCTCTGTTGAGCGTACTGTAGAAAGGGCATGTGTTGAGCTTGAGCACCTTATTGTTGTCAGTGTTTGCAGACCCCCATGTTCAAATTATGATACATTTGAAAAAATTTTGGAAGAAGTTTTAGTTAAGCTTAATAAACAGAATAAATCTGTTGTAGTGTGTGGAGACATTATTATACATCTCCTGGAAACTTCTTCCATCAGTATTAAATTTTGCTCTTTGTTCAAATCCTATAATTTTGATAATTTATTCTTTGAAGCTACACGTATTGCAGGGTGTAGTGCAACTTGCATTGATAATATTTTTACAGGTGTTGTACCAATCAACAAGTCAATAATTCAAAAACTTAGTTCAAATCACTGTGGACAACGGGTTTCATTACCTTATATGCACAAAATACAGGAAATTGAGAAAATTGTGTTTGTTCCTATTAATGCAAAACGCCTGGAGAGAATTAGAAGTAATATGGTAAAAAACCTTCCATCGCTTTCTTATAAGAACAATGCAGACTTTTTATATGGAGAATTATTTACCCTTATAAGCAAGGAATTTAAAAAACATTTACTTCTAAAACATTCTCCAGAAACAGTAGCGTGGCTTAATGAGTGGGCGACAGTGGGAATTCATAAAAAACAGACGAAGGTTATATGACCTTTACCATGAAAGATCATATAATCCTTCTGATGCTTTTAAAGAATATGTCAAAAATTATTCTAAAATGTTTATAAGAGTTTGCTTCCACAGCCAAATCGTTACATATTAGCAACAAAATTAAGACGGCTAAAAATAAAATTAAAATGACGTGGAATATAATTAACAGTGAAACCGGTAAAGAAAAACCTCGTAGCTCAAACTATCAATTAAAATTAACAATGAATTGACTAAATCAAATCAAGAAGTCGCAGCGGTGTTTAAGAAATATTTCACTGATATTCCTATTTTGACAACAGAGTCTTTGAATACTTCTCCAACTGTCGTCGAGTCATAACTTAAACAGAATGTTAATATCTGTTTAAAACATTTAAGATTTGAAAAAGTATTACCGCAAGATATTGTAAAATACTTCAAAATCATTGATGTAAAGAAAACCGCAAATTTGTGGGGATTTCCTTTACAGTTATTGCGTCCATAAAAGATTTAATTGCACCTCATCTTGCTATTATTTTTAATACTTGTATCGATTCTAGTGTGTTTCCTGATTTAATGAAGTATAGTAAAGTAATACCTTTATTTAAATCCGGTAATACATTGGACCCCGCTAATTTTAGACATATATCTGTACTACCAACTCTCAATAAAATTTTTGAAAAAATAATTTTGGATCAATTGTTAATTTTTTTTAATACAAATAAATTACTTCATAAAAACCAATTTTGGTTTTACAAGGGTCGTTCGACGTCGGACGCCGGTGTTGAGCTTATGAAATATATTTTTAATGCCTGGGAGAATTCACAAGTTGCCTTAGGTATTTTCTGTGATCTTTCCAAGGCTTTCGATTGTGTTCATCATGAGACATTAATCAGGAACTACAATATTACGGTGTAAAAAATTTGGCGCTTAGACTTATTACTTCAAATTTAAATAACAGGAACTCTAAAAGTTGTGATCAATAGTAAAGGTTCCTCCAGATCGGTAGTATCAATGGGCGTTCCTCAGGGGCTCGATTCTTGGCCCATTCCTGTTTTAATCTATATTAATGACTTACCTTATCTTGTAGAGGACAATCACGATATAGTATTATTTGCTGACGATACCTCTTTAATTTTCAAACTCAAACGGCAGTTAATTAATTATGACGATGTAAATAATGCTCTATCAAAATTAGTAAATTGGTTTAACGCCAACAATATGGTCTTAAACGGCAATAAGACAAAAATGTATTAAATTTACAATAACTAATGTAAAACATTCGAATACCAATGTGCTGTTAAATAAGGAGGAGTGGAGTCTTGTAGATACCACTGTTTTTCTCGGTATTACTTTTGACTGGAAACTTCAATGGGGCCCTAATCTACATCTAAATTAGAAAGCAGACTTAGTTCTGCAGCATATGCTGTAAGAAAGATTAGAAGTCTCACAGATATTAAGACAGCTGGATTAGTGTATTTTAGTTACTTTCATAGCGTAATGTCTTATGGAATTTTGCTATGGGGTAATGCGACTGATATTGAAGCTATATTTGTTTTGCAAAAGAGAGCCGTTCGGGCGATGTATAACCTAAATTGTAAAGAGTCCCTCAGACAAAAATGTAAAGAAATAAACATATTAACTTTGGCATCGCAATAGATTTATGAAATGTAATGTATGTACACAAAAACATAAATAGCTTTAATAAGAATAAGGATGTGCATACTTAAACACTAGGAACAAACATAAGCTTATAATACCAGTTACTAGACTCCACAGAATCAGTAATTCATTTATGGGGCAATGTATACGCTTTTTACAACAAAATCCCAGAACATATTCAAAGTTTATCAATAAACAAGTTTAAAAGTTTTATTAAAGAAAAACTGTACAAAAAGGGTTATTATAATATTAAGGAATACATGAATGAAAATAACCCCTGGGAATAAGGTGATCGCCTCCATGCTGGTTCTATTAAAAATCATTAAAAATTGTATGAATGAAATTATTGTTAAGTGAAATATGTTTGAAAAAAAAAAGTCCCGCTGGGTTTCTTGCTGGTTCTTCCCAGGACAGAGGTATTTTCCGAACCAGTGGTACATAAAAAGAAAGAATTATGTAATAATCAATATTCAATAAAAATTATTCTATTCTATTCTCAAAAAGATCGCTGTACAAATATACAATCTTCGAATAACCAAATTTCTTAAACACTTGATTATAATATTAATAAGAGATTTTTTTAAATTACAATATTTAGAAGCACAGAATAAATAATAGTAGTACGTACTAAAAGTAAGTAGTAATTTTTTTTTTGTCATGGGTGACATTTTCATGGTTTTCGAGGGTATTGAAACCGATAGGGTTGTCGAAATGTAAATCCAAGATGGCGGCCACAATAGATATCAATGTTTTCATCATGGGTGTCATTTTCATGGTTTTCGAGGGTGCTGAAGCCGCTAGTGCTGTCGAAATGTATATCCAAGGTGGCGGCTGCAATAGGTATAAATTTTTTCATCATGCGTGTCATTTTCATGGTTTTCGAGGTGTTGAAGCCGATAGTGCTGTCGAAATGTAAATCCAAGATGGCGGCTGAAGTTGGTACCAATTTTTTCATCATGGGTTTCATTTTCATGGTTTTCGAGGGTGTTAAAGCCGATAGTGCTGTCGAAATGTAAATCCAAGATGGCGGCTGCAAAATATATCAGTTTTTTCATTTGGGTGTCATTTTCATGGTTTTCGAGGGTGTTGATGCCGATAGTGCTGTCGAAATGTAAATCCAAGATGGCGGCTGCAATAATTATCAATTTTGTCATAATGGGTGTCATTTTCATGGTTTTCGAGAGAGTTGAAGCCGATAGGGTTATCGAAATGTAAATCCAAGGTGGGCGGCTGCAATGGGTATCAATTTTTTCATCATAGGTGTCATTTTCATAGGTTTCGAGGGTGTTGAAGCCGATAGTGCTGTCGAAATATAATTCAAGATGCGGCTGAAGTAGGGTACCAATTTTTTCATCATGGGTGTCATTTTCATGGTTTTCGAGGGTGTGTGAAGCCGATAGTGCTATTGAAATGTAAATCCAAGATGGTGGCTGCAATAGATATAAATTTTTTCATCATTGGTGTCATTTTTATGGTTTTCGGGGGTGCTGATGCCGATAGTGCTGTCGAAATGTAAATCCAAGATGGCGGCTGCAATAGATATAAATTTTTTCATCATTGGTGTCATTTTCATGGTTTCGGGGGGTGCTGATGCCGATAGTGCTGTCGAAATGTAAATCCAAGGTGGCGGCTGCAATAGATATCAAGTTTTTCATCTTGGGTGTCATTTTCATGGTTTTCGAGGGTGTTGAATCCGATAGTGCTGTCGAAATGTAAATACAATATGGCGGCTGAAGTAGGGTACCAATTTTTTCATCTTGGGTGTCATTTCATGGTTTTCGAGGGTGTTGAAGCCGATAGCGCTGTTGAAATGTAATTAAACTCTTTTAAAAAATCCGTATAATCATGTTATACGTAATTTTTTTAATGCGTTTAAGGTATGTCCAATTGGATTTACCAATATTTACAAATTATGGCAGGCTGAGATAGAAAATACGATTCAGTTAATTTTGAACTGAAATTATATTTGGAAACTGATGAAGTAGTAAAAATGTTTAAAGAGCTATCAGATTTAAAGAGTTTTTTTTTTTTACTTTGAGTTACCATATTAATGAATGTCTCATTGGTCTAATGGTCATAAGTATGACTGCTGATAACTCGAAGCCCCGGGTTGTAATCCTGGGTCGGACCAGTATAAGCTTTTGCGCTTTTCTGTCAAGAAATTCCGAACCTGGAGTCTACCCGGGTTAACAGTTTCTGGTACTCCCGGAGAATTTTGTGGTGTTTCGCCTTCGTGTTTTTAAAAACACGTAAAGCCGTTGATCATAGGCATGGTCTTTCTCCGCTCGTGTCGGATTATCGTCCCATCGGACTTTGAGAGTGAGGGAATAAATAATACACCTATACGCACTTACTACTTTACTACTTACTCGTGCATTATAATCCCGTCCAGGGCAGATGGCTATATCTTCTGCCAAATATTTTATTCTGCCAGACATTGGAATCATAAAACATCGTAAGTTCTATAGAAGGGGCAGCTAAGTACTACACAATTCTGTTTATAATCGTGTAATTAATCTAGTTAGGCCTTTTAGTCAAGCAGACTAACTGCAAGGCTATTCAATATACTGTAAAGTCATGAATTAAGAGCCAATCAAAATTAATAATTAATATCTAAGGATAGCCCGGGTCAGTTTACTATCATATCAGGTTTATCAGAAAGTCAAAGACCACTAATCACCATGGATGCTGCGATCCCTCTAAACCATTATCCATCTATAACAACCTTTGAAATTTATAGACAGATAGATAGATTTATAGAAGAAATTTTGCCATAGTTGCCACGATTAGCAGGTGAGTTGGCATCTCGTGTTTCAGTTTGACTCTGTCACCTATTTTGACACTCACGGAACGATTTAGGGTAGTGGATATTCTTACACCGCTACTGTGTAGTAGCGGTGTAAGAAGTGATTGTAACCGTGTGGTTACAATCACTTTAATCATCAGGAATTAATGTTAAGAAAACTAAACCCGAGAAAAATTGCTTTAAAAATGTTCGTTTGTAATCACCTATTAAAGATCACGATTGTTACGTGATCATCAAAGTATATCATATGTATTGTTAAACAGACGTACATAGTTATTTGTATGTACTAATTGTATTTGTATTAATTTATATATACAGTGCGATGTACGGTATATACTCATACAATATCCACTACCCCATATCGTCCAGTGGGTGCCGTAAGAGGCAACAGAGGGAAACAAATCAGTAGATGGGCAGCAGCGACTAGCTAATATCGACTGAAAATAAATAAGACTGCGATGCCAACCCGCTTGCCAAGCGGGTCAACTATGGTAAATATCCCCCTATGAGGCAACTAATAGGGGAGGCCTATATTCAGCAGTGGACTTTAATACGCTGGAACGGCATTGTATATATATATATATACATATACCTAGTCAGGTCATAAATTCTGTCACATGTTTAATATAAAATAATTCAAACACGTTTAATCATTATGTAACCATTTATATACCAGAATGAACTTAACAAAACATAGATTCTTTGACACTAAAGTTTATTCAAAATGACCTCCGTGATTTTGAATACAGGCCTTCAATCTGCGCGGCCAGTCGTTTATCGCAGCACGAACGAGGTCCATGTCAATATCGGCGGCTGCCTTAATCAAGGATGTCTTGAGTGACTCCAAATTGGGATGAGGCTTTGAGCACGCCTTTTCCTTTAAGTGTTACCATATCTTGTAATCTAACGGATTCAAATCTGGACTAGAGGAGGGCCAGTCTTCGTGCCGGATGAAGTCGATTTCACGTGCCGCCAGCCAGGCTTGTGTGCTCTTCGCTCTATGACCTTGCGCTGAATCTTGTTGGAATACCCAGTGCCTGTTATTGAACATGGTATGAGAATCAGGTTCCAAAAGGATCGTCAGGACTGTATTTAGATACACAACTACATTCGTTTTTACACCTTTCTCACAAAAATGTACCTCTGTTAAGCCCCAATAAGAAACTCCCAACCATACCATGAGCGAGGATGGAAAATGACCTCGTTGGACACGCGGAATACGGTTGCTCGCTTCTTCACTACTGTTTGCGTACACCTTATCATTTTGTTTGTTGTAGCTCTCTTCTACGGTAAAAATTTTTTCATCCGAAAAAAGAATTTCCCGTTATTTTTTTCCCGCGTACCGCTTCAACAAAGCGCGGCATCTCTTCAGTCTCAGGTCCATTAGACGAGCATTCAAACGATGTCCTGTTTTTCTTTGATATGCCCGAAGCCCTAAGTCTTCATTTAACACCCTTTTCACCGTGGTTCTGCTTAACCCCATCTGAAGGGCCAACAGTTTCTGCTTACGTTTGGGATTTCTTTGAATTCGCGCCTTTACAGCTTTTATCACTGCTGGAGTCCTAACAGACCGAGGGCGACCACTTCTTGACCTGTCATCTACTCTAGAATCTTCATTGTATCGTTTGATGGTACGATAAACGAATCTTTTGGTTATATTCAAATTTTTCAGTATGTCAAATATTTTGAATTGGCGCGTAACCGAAACGATGCAACGCAATAACTGCAACACGGTCTTCTTTAAGCGTCCACTCCATATTTAAAAACCGGCCAATTGCAAGTCGGACTCGCGCTCCGAGGGTTTCACACAAATCTGTTGTTTAAAATTATTAAAAATATTCTTATTATGTATATATATATATATATATATATATATATATATATATATATATATAATTTGAATATATGTTTACATATATAATATTTGTATAGTTAATTTATCTGTAAAATATATATACGTGGTTTAATATCAAGTACTATTCAGTTCGTATTCGCGCGCGTCTAAACCCTGTCTGTATAGTATAATATTATCTATGCTATCCACACTGGCGCTCTTGAGTGTACTGCGCGCTTCTTTATGTTTGTTCGAAAAACAACAAATCACGGATCGCTCTCCGCGCGGCTTGAAATGCTCGTAGCGTGCGGAAGAAATGCATAATTCACGCGCGCAAGGCGTCCAGACCATAAAAATTTGTTACAAATTGCTTATGTGAACGGCAAATTGTTTCTTCTTCTTCATCTTTTAAATTATGGCTTCTCTTGATAGAGTATAGAGCCAGTGTCAAGTCACTTAGTAAATTGTTTCGTTTAATGTTACGTTGCGTAAGTCTGTACGAGGCTGAAGGAATACAATAAGCTAAAAATAAAATAAATCAGTAAAATATTTATATTTTAAATACAAAATACAATAATATAACAAATTACGCTAGATTTCATGTCTTTCTAAACTTTTTATGTGAAACGACTGCCATAACCCTACGAAAGGCATCTCCTGAATTATTAATACTATAAATCGAGAGGCGTGGTTGTAGATCTTTTTTCGTCAACGAGTTTGCATAACAATCGCAAAGACAATACGTATGCCTTCCCATTTGTTGAGAAGAATAAAGCAACATAATATATGACTTATTTATTATATTAGATTAAGAAACGTGGTAGAGTAAATATGTATTGATTAAACAAGAGTAACCGACATATTCCAACAGATAAGTGAGCTGTAGAGACAATGTAACATAACTCAAAGAACCAAAAACCGATGGAGATAGATGGATCTCAAGGTGCAGCCTCATATTCGTGAGGTGTAGGGCGTAGGACATTCGTGACACAGGAACGTGCTTTGTGGCATTCCTTGGCGGATGTTCATAAGTTGACATTTGAAGGGCTGTTTTGATTATGATATATGGTAAGAATCCACCTAACGGCTTCTATATCCCATGGACTCTAGCAACTGACTAAACAAAGAAAGGTACAAATCGAACTCGCGGCCCTAAGCACTGCAGAAAAACACCTCGACACCTAGTCATCATTTATGCTTGCATGATACGGATACGCCTGCCAGACTAACATTTTTGACGGCTCGTGACGCAGTGGCTTAACATTTGGTAGCAGCGCTGAGGACGCGCGTTGGATTCCCGCATGGATCATGTACTTTGTATGGCCTACAAATAATTATTGCAGGTCTTCATGTCTGTTCTTATGCAATTTATGTTTGTAAATTGCATCCACGATGGAGCAAAAAATCCTAGTTTGGGGGTAACGTTTTATAAAAAAAAAAAACATTTTTGTTCGCATTTTATAACGTGATGACAAAAAAGTAAAGTTACATTATTTATTTGCCTCACTAATGGAAACAGGCATCATCCTGTTGCTAAAAGGATTATAGAATAAATGTCCGCCGCTTTGTCTCAATAGAAATTGACGGACTCCGTATGTCCTCAAAAAGATTTATTCCAGAGTCATACAGGTTTTCTCGCGATGTCTAACCATTCTTAAATGCGTAAATGGTTACTTAAAACTGCAAATACTAATTTCATTGGTGTCGGCGCAGGTCGAATCCAGTCCAACCCAAAGCTCCTGGGCTGTTACGTACATAAACCAAAATTAAAGATTCATTTATTAAATATATTAATGTAAGGTTTTTAGTTTTATGACGTAACCAATTTGTTCTATTTTCCTTAAAATTAATCAAATATTTTTGAATATGGAATAAGGAAGACAAACACGCACACAGTCCACCTGATAGTATAGGATTTTTGTTGTCCATCGATTAAGAAACGAATGCAGAGACGTTGTCACTCCTGAGGACTAAGATAGGATGCCTTACCTTACGAAACAGCAGGATTAAGCTGCAATTTCACACTGCTATTCTGAGACCGTCATACTCCTGTCGATCGGACCAATTTGTTTTACAACCATAATATTTTTATAATAATTCTAAAATGGTGAAGGATCATGATAAGATGATTTAAAAAAGAGACATAGAGAGTGAAGTTGTAAGTAAACCCATCCTATCCTGTGCATTCCTATACAAAAATAATATTTGTAGAAATTTCCTTGAGGAAACCTCATCTGAAATTAGCATTATCAGTTACTGAAATAAGATATATTATATACTTCATAGAACCTTAGATATAATTTTGTAAAGATGGTATGCTAAATATAATTTGAAAGATCTCATTAATGTTAATAAATTTATACGACCTGTGTTAATTAGTCGGAGACTAGTAACTTAGTGAAATTTATTTGAAAAACAAAGAGTTTGTTGAGTTGTTAATTAATACTATTATTATTTAGTATTACATCCAATTTTGCAAATAGCATTAACTAGCAAAGAGCATTATTTTCAGGTCATTGGCAATGGTATTCGCTACGTTTGAAATATTTAATCTAGCTTAAAATAAATCTATGGGGGAGTGCTGTTCAGCAGTGAACTTTTGATAACTGTGACGCTACTGGTAAACAAACTTAAAAAAATAATAATTTTAAGGTTACAAGGCGAGTGCTGTGTGGTGATGGCATATAAGCATTCATTACCCCAGGTTAATTCCGTAGGCAGCCATACAATTTTACAACACTGGTAAATACATACGACTTCCGATAGATGGCGGTATAATGATCTTATTTACGACTGGAGTAAAATATCCAGATGGGCGAACAGTAGCGTTCAAGTTGCGAAACATCTGGTGTTGCGATTGTTTATCCGTCTGCCAAGCGTGATGATTACGGCAAATTCTCTCTATAACTAGAGAGGACCACGTCCAGCAGTGACTTTCTAAAGTGAAGAGTGGGTCGAGGAAGGTAAAAAGGTAAACACTGGAGTGAAAAAGAAGCTTATAGTCCACCTAATAGGCAATCTACCACCAATACCAGTAGCTTCCTGCAAACGTAAAAATGTGGTACCATCTTTTGTAATCCAAATGGAATGAAGCATTCCCTCTTAAAGGTACAATTCCGTAGCCGACTGCAGGCAGCAGCAGTAGGCGACGTGTTGCCGCGACATGTCGTGGCGTCATGTCTCTGCAGTCATGATTCCGAACCCGACTGCAGGCAGTAGCAGCCCGTGATCCAATCTGTTCCGAATGTTCTCTGGGTTCTCTGTTTATGTTAACAAAATAGGTACTTATCGCTTTTATTTAATGCCTTTCAACATGCATTATGTTTAGATGGACAGAAAGGCAACATTTCCAAAAATCTTTGTTTATACATCTATATCAATTGTATGTTTATCTCAATACAAGTTCAAAAAATATGTACCAAAATCGTCCTGTTAGACTTTGTTATACTATAGACATTAATAATTTAGGTTTATAAATATAGAATTTGTTATAAACTTATCTTAATCTCCACCTATTGGATAGCTATGAACTATCGACTCAGCAAAACAAATTTATTGTATAAATATAACCCCAATCGGTCTAACCGTTCAGAAGTTACACGATTACTAATAGACGCATCAACAATTATACAAATGAAGACACAATATACAGTCGTATGTTCTGCGTTTCACCCAGGAGTAAGTTTTTGTGATTTTGATAAAAAATTAATACCTAACATAGCCCTTGAGCTGTCTAATCTTCAAAGCTTTGAAACTCTTATCAATAATAAAGAAAATTACACTTAAGTGAAGTTTAAGTACAACCACTACTGTCGGTAAATGCTAATTTTTTATCACAAACCAAAGTTCTTTGAGAATCTCAAAAGTTTTTTCTCTTAAAAAATCATGGCCTTTTACGAGTAACATCAATCAAAATTAAAAATATTTTTAACGGCAGCTAAACGCGATCAAATTTGTAAAATAAATTTCATTTAATGTAAATAATAGATATGGTTAGATTAGCATTAGATTAGATTGGTTTAGTCGTGAAATGGCAGTGTAGGAATATCCTATACCCCATATCGTCGTGAACATGCATCGGAGGCGACAGGGGGAAACTGAAGTAAGAGCTAGACAGCAGTATTTTCCCGATAACGCCTCAAAATAACAATATCTGCCAACTCGTTGCAGGCCTAACGTGGCAACTATGGCAAAATATATGAGACGATTTATAGAGGAGGCCTTTGTTAGCAGTGAAATTTTATATGCTGTAATGAATGGATGGAATGTTAGTAACTCTTAAAACACTTTAGTAATAAACGAAGTTATGAATTGCTATTAGCTAGCCAGTGGACACCTGCAACCGACTTTAAACAAAGAACACTACAGATGAAACTAAGATGGAATACCTCATAGCCTGTAATTATACTAGGTTTCAATACTCGTCAGACCGGAACACAGTAGCGCAAGTATTTGGCTACATAAATAGATAAGAGCGTTGTGGATTGATTTATACTGTGTAAACAACAATAATCGATGTTGATATAGTCAAGCTGATAGTTTCACAGTCACTTACAAACTCAATAAAGCGATCGTAAGTTATTGAAAGTGAGTTTACAAAGTTTGATTTGTTGCACCTCGAGATGACAATAACCAATATTATCCATATCAATTCGATGTGAAGTTTAGTTTACTTACGGCGATCGCTTCTGAATTAAATATAATGTTTACATTATACCCCGTACTGCAGCTATAATGTAGTTGTAGCAGGAATCGGTCTAGCTATAATATGGTCTCAGAGAATAACAGTATTAAATAACAGCTCAATGCTGCTGTGTACCGTAGGATGAGTGTAGAGAACCGGAGACCGTTTAATTGGATACGAGGCATTCGATATTAGTCCTCAGGGTAGATGTCTATGGACCACAGCAACTTTTTACCGTCAGACGGTCTGTGTACTCGTTCACCACATTATTCTATAAAATATATTAGTATGCCTTATCCTAGAAACTTCAATGAAAAACTATCTTACAGTCGATCCAATATTAAGTGGCTACTACAGCCCATAAACACTAACACCTTACTTCAAACAAAGAAGCAGTCACCAGATAATCTTATAACGAAAACAAGATGGCTATATCGTCACCTTTCAGTTACAACAAAATAAGGTTTTATTACAAAAGTTAGTGAATAAAAATGAAATAGCTATACTAAACAATAGAAAATATGAAGGTTGTTTTGGTGCTGTATAGTCGCATTGTAAATAACTATAGTGCAATATTATCATATTATCATTCCGGGGGTGTTGTAAGAGGCGACAGAGTGATATTAAAACAGTAGTATGTAATATGAGATTATACTGAAACCAGAGTTGGGCTGCAGCATTTTCTTGATAATAACTCAATATTAATAATAAAATAATGAATGCCAACTCGCCTACCGAGGGTGGTAACAATGGCATATGTCCCCATAATGAGGCTAACTGGATTTATTTTCTGAACTTCTACAATTAAAGAATAAATTAAAATATTGGCTGTTATTTTACAAAATGTGTGTATATGTCTGTAAAATAACTACCAATATTTCATTTCTTTAGTAAAATAAATAATAATTACAAAAACAATGATCAAAACTTCCTCAACGAAACCCCTCGAACAAAATTTGTAAAGTTTAAATTGTCAATAACGTGGAACATTGCTAATTATGGCTTTGCAGAAAGACAAAGACGGAAATCGTAGCTACACACACCACCATATGTGTCACTTAATTTTCTAAAAGATTCACTAAGTAAATTATTTCGCATTAAAATATAAGTATATATATTGCCTTATTAATAAAGTATTTTTAGACAAGCCTTTGTAGTTCCTTGTACAGTTACGTTGTTAACGTTGAAAAATTCATTATATATATATATATATATATATATATATATATATATCTTTATATATAAAAATTACGTGTCACGTTGTTTGTCCGCGATAAACTTCTAAACTACTGAACTGATTTCAATGAAATTTTGCACACTATGTGCATTTTGATCAAACTTGAGAGATAGGATAATTTTTATCCCGATAAATGACCCTCAAAATGTTTTATTGCGAATTTAAGGATTTTTATAGGAAGGGTCATTGGAAAGGGCAGAACAACGTCTGCCCGGCGAGCTAGTATATATATATATATATATATATATATATGTATATATTAATAATACAGATTACTAAGTACATACCAACATTTATAGCGTCACGCCTATAATCTCCAAGAGGGTAGGCAGATTCCAAATAGCAGCGGGCTACTCGAACACATTTAATGGAAGTGCCAGAAAAATCTCATGGCTTCATAATAGATAAAATACATAAGATATAACTATCTCGCTAAAAACAGATATAAAATACTCAGACCAGCGACGGGCAGCAGCGTCAAAGGTGCTTACGTCTGGTACTGTGGTCGTCTACCCGCCTGCCCAGCGTGGCGATTAAGGCAAATCACTGCAACAGCGGAGGCACATGCCCAGCAGTGAACCGTAACGGATCGACAAAATGAAACTAATATAACTATTTTTTTATAGAATAAGGGTACCAAACGAGCACACAGTCCACCTGATGGTAAGTGGCTGTGACTCACAGATATCTAAACTTACCTCAGAAGCGCTGTCACCCCTGTGGACTAAGATAGAATGCCTAGTTTCCAGTAAAAGGTGTCTACGCTCCTCTACACACACGAAACACAGCAGCATTAACTACTATTTTACGCTGGTATTCTGTGAGAACTTTGTCCTTACCCCGATCTAGGTGACCTATTCGTGCTACAACTATAATATAGCTGCAGCATGGCTCGAATAACACGTAAAACTCATGTTTTTTAATACTAGAAATGCTATTATTATAAATAATACTCCTTCAAACCCTCCTGGTAAGCTTAAATTGTGTAAGAAGAGTTAAGTGTATTCTAATGGCGGATTCGAAGCCATGACCTTCTCTGATTTCGTGTCTTCGTTCTCAACCCCCCCTCCTCTCCCGCACTAGATGAAATGATGAGCTGGTAAGCAAGAAGTCAATGGATGAGAGTGGCTAAGGACCGTGCTATGTGGTATTTCTTGGGGGAGGCCTATATTTAGCTGTGGACTTATGAAGGGTTGTGATAATGGTGATGATGATAATGAGTATGAATAAGTTGTGATTATCCCCGTTTAGAACACTGAATTCGAGTCTAACTTCAATCTTACATCAACAAATCATTAAACATGGGTTGGGATAAGCAGAACAAAAAAAAGAAGCGGTGGGTTTTTCTGTCAAAAAATTCTCAGAAGCAGCCCGGAGTAAGAAAGGTGAAGGTATTTCATTCCAGGGCCTCAGAAAGTTCGTTCATTCATTGGGGCACTATAATTCTGTCTTGCGTAGATGACTATTCTCCGTTGCGTTTGGACCGTTTGATTGAGACCACGTTCCCACGGAATACCAGCGGAAAATAGCAGCTTAACGCTGGTTTTCGCATATTGAGTGTAGAGAACTGGAAAAACGCTTTTGTTGAATACGCGGCATTCCATCTTAGTTTTCAGGAGTGGCAACAGTGCATTTTGAATCTTAATCTAGGATAAATGTTGATGTTTATGGGCTACAGTATCTACTTACCACCAGGTGGATTTTGTGCTCGTTTGTTGCCGTCATTCTATAAAAAAGAAGCCTTTTATTTGGCTCCCTTCCTATTTGGTAGAGATCCTTTTGTGCCCAGGAGTTGGTCTGCGTAGGTAACATCCTCTTACCTATTTCTGCCGCCCAACAGCAGTAAAGCTTTTTTTTTATATAGGATAAGGGTGACAAACGAGCACACAGTTCACCTGATGGTAAGTGGTTGCTGCGGCCCATAGACATCTACATCTATCCTCGTTTGCGAATCAAAATGCAGATGCGTTGTCACCCGTGAGGACTAAGATGGAATGCCTCATTTCCAGTAAAAAGGGCCTCCGGCCACCTGCACTCACCAAGCGAAACGCAGAGGTAAACCTCTACTTCACGCTGGTATTCTGTGAGGTCGTGGTACCACCCCGGTTCGAGCCGGCCCATCCGTGCGACAGCAAAAGCTGCCGCCTGGCTCTACCACTGTTAAAAAACTGCTGTTTCGGTCTAAAAGCTATAGAAAGCCAGTATGAATACACATTGTGAGGCGACATTTTAGTCTTAAGAAGTGACAACGCATCTGTAGGCTTATTTGTTTGAAGTTGATTATGAAGATGTCCATACTAGCTACCTTCCATTAGGTCATCTGTAAGTCCGTTTGGCATTGTAATTTAATTAAAAAAGTCACTTTCATAAATCTAAAGGAGCAGCTGAGATAGGTCTGGGGTAGGCTTAGAAAAAACTAGTTTGTCCTAAAATCGATTGCTTATACATTTTTGAAACACTTTTTTAATATATCCTACAAGTAATTTTATTTGCTAGTCTTGGCCAAAACTACCTTTAACTAAATTCGTTAGTAAAAGAAAACTACAGATTTTTTAAGAGTTTTGACTATAACACATACAGAAATTGCAAATGGACAAATACTCAGACCGGTTGCATTTATTAGTAGCCCACCTGTGTAGTAGGGATGTAAGGATATCCACTATTCCATATCGGCGTCGTAAGAGGTTGCAGGGGGAAAGAAATCAGGAGATGGGCAGCAGCGTCTTGCTAATTACGACTTAAATAATATACTGTGGTTGCTAGCCCGCTTGCTAAGCGTGGCAACTATGGAAACCCCTTTTGAGGCAGATTATGGTGGAGGCCTACGTTCATCAGACTGGACATGGACTTTATTAGGCTGCAACATATAATGTAGCGAATGCCAATGTTACGCTTGTAACGCCAGGAAACGAGTCCAAAATAAAACTAAGTAATCATTTATACTAAGTTATTGTAATTTAGTTTTGGCGGCAGTGTCGAATTAATTGTATCTTATGAAAGATATTAATTGCATTCTATGTAATAAAACTCCTAAATGGAAAACCGAAACAAATATCTAAACGGTTTTATAACTAGCTACATAACAGGCAACGAGCAACCGCTGTTGAATTATTAAAATGAAAGTCATATAATTTGCTCCTCGCCGACATGCTTGCTGATGATGTTTCATATAAATGCTTACAGTTTACGATTTGTTATTTTTATCTAAATCAAACATTAAACGAATGAGTAGCGATTTACGAAATAGTTATCATTTCTTCAAAAAATGTTCTACCTTCCTCAAATAATTTAATGCTGAACATCGAATTCTTCCATGCTCTCACTTTTCACACATATTTTTAGGGTTCCGTAGCCAAATGGCAGAAAACGGAACCCTTATGGATTCGTCATGTCTGTCTGTCTGTTCGTCCGTATGTCACAGCCGAAACTATAAGAACTATGCTGTTGAAAATTGGTAAGCAGATGTATTCTGTGAACCGCATTAAGATTTTCACACAAAAATAGAAAAAAAAACAATGAATATTGGGGGTTCCCAATACGTAGAACCGAAACTCAAAAGTTTTTTTTCATCAAACCCATACATGTGGGGTATCTATGAATAGGTCTCAAAAATTATATTGAGGTTTCTTATACCATTTTTTTCTAAACTGAATAGTTTGCGCAAGAGACACTTCCAAAGTTGTAAAATGTGTCCCCCCCCCTGTAACTCCTAAAATAAGAGAATGATAAAACTGAAAAAAATATATGATGTACATCACCATGTAAACTTCCACCGAAAATTGGTTTGAACGAAATCTAGTAAGTATTTTTTTTAAAACTCCACAAATCGTAAATTACGAGTATGTTACTTGCTGCTACGTAACCCTTCATGGGTGGGTCCGACTCGCACTTGGCCGCTTTTTTTCATTTCACAGATCTTCTTTTTCTGTTTTTTTCTGTCGTTGAAAGTTTTCGCTATAATCGACGGGAAACATGAAAGGTAAAAGAGATGTCTGAAACTCCGATCGCCAATACACCGCTATGTGCTTATTAAAGCAAATTCTTCTTCAAAAGGCAAGACGACATATTTGTCCAACCTTTTACAAATTTACTACGCTGCAGCTATATTATGGTTGTAGCACGAATGGGTCGGCTCATTTGTACCATATTGTTTATTTGTGTCTTAATCACATGCAATTAATCCTCTGAACTTAATAGAAGCCAGTTATATTAATGTTACAGATGGACAATTTAATTAAATGTATATGGGTATAGAATAAAAGTTAATTTGCAAAGCTCCATACCGTTTTAATATCTTCATAACTTTGTACTTGAGGTATTTCGAATCAAGTCGTTTCTGAACGACTTGGTTCGAATTACCTCAGACGATCAAATCACACATGCGATCAAATCGAATAACATCGGTGAGACTCAAATATGATAAGTTTTAATGGTTATTGGATCGATTTATGTAGAAAGCAGGTCATAGTTTTCTTTACATTACACACAGTTCACACAACGTCGGAGACTGAACGGAATCCGGATAACTATTGCCATTTCTCCATTTCTTGAATTCGTTCGTGGGAATACTCGCCCGTAAATATTGATTATGAACGTTATGTTTCGGACTTTGTTATAAATAGTTTCAAACTTTTGTGTTGTGAATTGTAATTTAATTTTCATCCATAAATTAACATAATTATATCATGGTAAGTATCAATATAGATTCAGTGAATACATGATAACATTTAATGACAATGAAAAGACTTCTAATTACATTTCTGTTTCAATTTAGGATGTACAACCAAAAACACCACGGAAGATTAGCTAATTTCACCGCCGATAAAAAGGCTCTATTGGCACAATTAATTTAAAGGAGACCAATCGTTGAATCTAAATTAATAGATGGCAAGTCGATTGCAAAGAAACAAGCAGCATGGGATTTAATAACCTAAGAGTTTAATTGCAGCGCCAACGTACACAAGGCAAAGATTGTCCTCTGTTATTTATAAAAATTCATTTACTCGTAAAGCTCGTGCAACTGAAAGAGGAAATTTATTTAGGACTGGGGGTGGACCACATGCACCACCTCCACCACCAAAACATGGAGCCTTTATTTTCTTGGTCGAAGACGTGAGTATCATGATATCCTCTGTATTGCTATTTTAGTGGGACTTTGTGGCATACATTTTTTTACTCGTATTATGTGAATACTGCACTACTTTACATGTTTTATTTATCAGGCTGCACCTGTGATGATATGTGAAATAAAGAACTCAATTGATAGTCACGATACCATTTTAAAGGCCATAGATTACAGTCAAGAACTTAATTGACTATAGAGGGTTTGATCTACTAGTATGACCCTCATAGGTACAAATCAAATGCACAAAATTAAATTAAATTATTGAAATAATGATACATTTACATAAACAATAATTAAAGGTTATCTGTTAATACCTAACAATACGAGTTTATAAAGTTTTCTAGACTTATCCAACAATGGATAAGCTAAGATACTATTATATAATCCATTATAATATTAATATTTTCTTCCACAACTCCACATTTGACACAATTTGGTGTATTCACTTTTCCCATCATAAATGCAAAGGACAATGTCCAAAATCGCCCTGTGTAATAAAAGCATCGGACATACACGATAATTAATTTTCTATTTTATTATGTTAGTTGCAAATACTTTTATAACACGGACTAGCTGCGTGCAAAAATGAACATTAAAAAGTATTCTACTCGACTAATAACATAACCGCCGCCATCTTCGCCAAACATCATGTGGTGTCGAAAAATAATTAGGGATGTTTAATCGATTGTAATCGATTTTCGAATTTAATGAAATACATTTTGAATTTATTTCGAAAGTACATATAGTAGTACATACAGTTACAAAATACAGTTTAATAATAATACAGTTTCAAAAAGAAGCTACAATAAAAATATGAAATTATAATTTCTTTATATTCTTTTATATTATTCCCTAAAAGTATAATTTAAAAAACCTACTATACCTAATGAAGTAATGAATGAGGTCATACTCGATTTTGAATAGGTAGTTAGAATAATGCTGAAGAAAAATATTCGTAAAAATAATTATTCAGGATTTTCTAACGACCATTTAGAAAGGATTGTATTTCACGTTTTACTAAACGATAACTTACGAGTTTACAACAAAGAATATTAAAAAAAACACTTATCGTTACTGCCTTAATTATAAATGTGTTCTTTAAAATGAGCAATATTGTAGACTAGACACAGACGTTATTATTAATAGTGTTACAAGTGTGGAAGAAGTAGAGACGTACGTGTTATTATAAGTAAAGTAGGATATTATCATACTTGTTATGGTATTAATATTATCGTATGACAAAAGATGATGTCTGATATGATATGTGTTTGTAACGTATGGCTATATTAAATCTTAGGAAATAATCATAAATCGTATCGTATTTGGCACTCCTATTTTTGATGTCACTAAATAGTCACTTTTCAGTCTCTCGTGAAAAAAATACGATCTCTAAATCGATTCGAATCGAACATACTAGAATCGAATCTCGATTAAATTAAGCATTAACAGATCTATTTTTGATTAATCGCGACATTTTCAAACATGCCTAATATGAACAGAGAAGATTATTGACGATACCGTAAATACAAATAAGTAGATAGAAACATCATTAAATTAATAAACATAACATCACGCTTGTATTTCTCAGAAGGAGTAGTACTGTTATGTTATACGACCCATTTAATAGAGGGTGCGCGTATTGCCAAATACCGGAGACAAATCCATACTCCGTGCTACTAATAGGAACATCAAGTTATAAAAACCCAATAATAATTGTCGGATCCTGGGATTGAACCCAGAACAGAACAGTTTTTCTGTCTGTCACAAGGAACAGATGTTCCAACTATGCAAAAGTATTTTTTTTTATAGTAGAGGGGGCAAGCGAGCATGCGGCTCACCTGATGGTAAGTGACTACCGCCGCCCATGAACAACTGCAACATTAGGGAGGGAATTGCAGATGCGTTGCCGGCCTTTTAAAAAGGAGTACGCTCTTTTCTTGAAGGTCCCTAAGTCGTATCGGTCCGGAAAAATCGCTGATGGTAATCGATTCCACAAGGAAGTCGTGCGAGGAAGAAAACATCTTCTAAATCGCACAGTGGTGGACCGCCAATCATCCAGATGGTGTGGATGGTATCGGGAGTTCTGCCGCGATGTGCGTTCGTGAAATTTGGCGGCTGGGATTAATCCGAACAATTCCTCAGAGCACTCCCCATGGTAGATGCGAAAGAAAATGCAAAGAGATGCAACATCTCTTCGCAGCGCCAATGAGTCGAGCCGATCGGAAAGAACTCGGTCGTCGACGATTCGAGCCGCTCTGCGCTGGATGCGGTGAAGTGGAAGGAGCTGGCACTGGGGAGCCCCTGCCCAGAGATGGGAACAGTATTCCATGTGAGGCCGAACCTGCGCCTTGTAAAGTTGCAGGCGGTGTGCCGGCATGAAATACTGTCCCGCTCTGCTGAGCACGCCAAGCTTTTTAGAGGCCAATTTGGCCTTCTCTTCCAAATGACCACGAAACTGCACGTCACTCGATATGTCGACGCCGAGGATTCCGATACTGGCTGAGGCAACCAGGGGAGTGCTTTGAAACTGAGGAGATACGACAAAGGGGTTCTTTTTAGCGGTAAACGCGCAAACTTGTGTCTTCTGAGGATTAAACTGGACTCGATTTAGTCGCCCCCAGTTCGAGACTTTGTCCAGCAAAGACTCGACTTCAGACACAAGTTTGTTCCGGTACTCGGAGACGTTTTCCCGAGAAATATTAGCACGGCCGGTGTATAGAGCATCACCAGTGCTGTCATCCGCATAGCAATGAATGTTACCAGTTAGCAACATATCATTGATATGCAGAAGAAACAGCGTTGGTGATAGCACACAGCCTTGTGGAACACCAGCGTTAATAGGCTTGTAGTCAGAACATGCACCGTCTACAACAACCTTGATGCTCCGATCTGCAAGGAAGCTGGTGATCCAATTGCACAATTTCTCGGGAAGCCCATAGGAAGGGAGCTTCGAGAGAAGCGCTTTGTGCCAAACCCGATCGAAGGCCTTCGCAATGTCCAGACTAACGGCCAACGCCTCCCCCTTGGACTCTACTGCCTCCGCCCATCTATGGGTCAGGTAGACCAGAAGATCACCAGCTGATCGACCCCCACGAAAACCGTATTGGCGGTCACTAATCAGCTGGTAATCCTCAAGGTACCGGATGAGCTGGCAGTTGATAATGGATTCCATTATTTTGGAGAACAAGGAGGTGATCGCGATAGGCCTATAGTTGGACGGGTCTGAGCGGTCGCCTTTTTTAGGGATAGGGTGGACAAAAGCTGTCTTCCATGAATTCGGGACGACGCCTTGGGAGTAGGAGTACCGAAAAAGACGCGTTAGGACCGGTGCCAACTCCGGAGCACACGTCCTCAGCACAATTGGGGGGATTCCGTCAGGCCCACTCGACTTCTGGATGTCCAGGGAGAGAAGTGCTTTGCGAACCGAGCGCTGTGAGAACAGCACATCCGGCATAGAGCACTCACACCGCGGGATGGTCGGCGGTGTTTTCCCCCCGTCATCAAGAGTCGAGTTCTTGAATCGTTTGAAACATTCTTGAATAAGTCCAATTCGAGAAGTTTTTGGATCGATTCATTGAATCGATGGAGTGTTCTAAGTCGATATTGGGACATCGGATAAGGATTCTTCAGATCTATATCGATCTGGAAAATCGATTATTTTATTATAAATAATCGATTAAACGATTTCAAATCGATATGTCTACTTTATACTGTCATATTTCACTCTGTCAAAATTTGGTTTGGTCAAAATTGGTTGGCGTCGTTTGCTCTTTGTAATTGTATCGGTGTTTTGGTAACTTTCGGGACTATTTATTGAACATTACGACTTGGCTATTTTAACGGAATCTGATTGCTTTCAAAAACGACTTACCTTGCTGTGATATCCGGAACTGTGTACTACTCAAACGATAACCTAGCATTCATAAACGGACTTACGCACACGCAATGGAAAGTGTATTTTGTGTAAATTGCGGCTCTGCTGGTGGCTCAATGTTGTTAAAAGATGAACAGAGAAGCAATCGTGCAATATTGATGTAATTGCATCGTTGTACGCAGAACCATCGGTTCCTGCGCCCATGTTATGACCATCATTTGGTACTTGAGCTTTACGAGAGATCAAAATAATATTGACATCCCTGCACAGTTTTTAGACAATATTCTAATTTCCAATTAAGAAAATGCACAATATACATGAAATTAATCTGTGTTTTATTTCTAATTCAAACACAATTAGGCGCTAAGTCGGTAAGGCTGGTTTCATAGTCACGCGTTTGAACAGCGCCGTCCAGACGCACACGCTTGCAAATGCACTAGGTAGTAGTCGATAATATTCACCCTGTTCGACGGCATGTCTAGCGGCGTGACTGGAACCAGTCTAAATCCTATACATTTTGGTACTAGGTATCTCACCGTACCGTATATGCTAATGACAACATATAAATGCTAACAACCATTATATACATATATTTTTATTTTTACATTAATACACAAACATTATCTCTCATTTCAAAACCAATCCTAAGAAAGCAAGTTTTTTAACTAGATACGATGCATTTATACGTTGCACTTTCATACACTTAGGCTTTAGAACAAAAACTGCATACCTATTTATCTAGATATTACTAAAAATAGCTAAATGTTTTAGGACATCGTTTTTCAGTTTGTTAAAAATCACTCGGAGCTATGAAAAACCGTAATATTCGTTATTCGATTATAACCTCAAAATCTGATACTTTTTTTTAAATATATCTTTTATACAGCTAGTCCGCTATAAAAATAAGATCATATATGAATTTACTAATAATCGACAATAAAAAACATAATTTTCCGATGCTCTTGGTTCCAGGGCGAACAATGTATGGGAACAGAGCAATGTCCTTTCTTTATTGGAGTATGTCCGGAATGAAGCCTTGTTAATGTAATAATTTCTTGCCTTCCCATATTGCAGATTTAAAACCAAAGGAAGTGAGAAAGATGTAGTTGTATCATTTTGTACCACTCATTTCCCTCTAAATCATTATGGGAAGGCACCCTTTGATTTTAATGTTGAAATATTACTCAATATGTTGAAAGCGATATATAGTATGTGGAAAACCACATTAATTGGTTGCAAAATTTAATTACACGTACTTATACGTTTTTCTTTATTACAGTTAAAAGTTGAGGAAATAAGTTAAATATGCTGCGTTACTGGAGGAAAAAAGAAATAAAATTTTATTACAAAAAGCTAAAATAGAATTAGAGGAACTGAAGAAATCAATACACAAGAAACTTTCTAATTTGTCTTATTATAATTTTTTGTATAACGATGATTTAAAATATAAGTATTATTTGATTAATGGATTTTTATTTATTCAGAGGTATACATTATAATAATTTACTAGCTACCTTTAAACCAGTTTTAAAATTTTTGAAAACATTGCTAGCATACAGCAAACTCACATCAAGTTATTATTTTAGTTCGTTAGTTTTATTTTAGGTTATCTTCTTTTTTAGCAGATTTATTCAAAGTTTGTAATTTATATTTTTTTCTGGAAATAAATAAATAGTTAACTTTAAATGTATAACAATAGCTCCATCAAATAAATGATAGCATATTACTATCCTGCATCATATTATCCTGCAGCAAAACTACAGTTGCAGCACAAATGGGCACAGCTTGACCGGTGTAGGACAACACTCTCATAGAATACCAGCGTAAAATAGCAGCTTAATATTGCTGCGTTTCGTATGGTGAGTGTAGAGAATAGGAGACCCTTATCACTGTAAACAAGGCATTCCATCTCAGTCCTCAGGAGTGAAAACGCATCTGCATTTTAATCTTCATGAAGATAAATGTAAATGTTTATGAATTACAGGCAAATAAAATTCTTTTGCAAAAAGCTAAGTTAGAATTGAAGTATTTAAAAAACAGTTTACAAAATAAAACAAGTGATTAGTTAAATTATGTTTTATTTTAACCTTGTTTCAATTTTTTCTCATTATTGAGAAAAAAATCTATTGAGAACAGATTGTTTGACCAAGAAACCATTACTGTTAATGAATATATTGTCATCAGTGTCATCAGTAGAAGGCATCATGACATCATCTAACATTGTTGATATATTGTGCAGTGTGGCACATGCACATATCACTGCCACAACGGTTTCCTTTTTGATCCCTATTCCCATTTGGAGATAAGGAAACCTCCGTTTCCAAATTCCAAAGGTCCTCTCAACAGTATTCTGTGTTTCAATATGACTGTTATTATACAGTTCTTGTCCAATATTGTTAGGTGACAAAAATGGTGTTAGCAACACACTGCTGACTGCATATCCACTGTCTCCAAGTAGCATACCCTGTCCTTGTAAATTTCCAATGCTTAACCTTTATTTGACAGAACTTCCACCAGGACTTCTTATTTTAATATGTGTAAAATTCTTGAACAGTATATTTCTGAAATGGATCCCAATAATCACGCAAATAACGTTTTGGTCCTGGTTCTCTAAATCTTATTACGTAATCCACAAAATCACTAAACTCTTCATAATCTGACATTTTCTCAAAATATCACAATTTGATGACAATAAACAAATCCTTGAAAATAACTACGCAATGTCACACATAAACTCACAAATTGTCCTGTGTAAATAATTCATTACGAAGTTAAGTAAGGGTAGAACGTTACGTAAATTTAACGGTTCTTTAGGCCTACTAATGAACCATTAACTCACTCTGCGAGTCAACTTTTTTAAATCTTTACTTAGTGACGACTTAACTAATCATTAAACGTCTCTGAGTGCGGCAGTAAGTAGACAGTGCCAATGCACAGACAAATCGTTCAAGCCATTTAATAGTTTAAACACAGTGAACAAAATGCCGCAATGGCCAGCAACAAGCTGCTACCCATACCCTAATCACTTCCTGCGATACGATTAACAATAGAATCAACGACTACCAAGTCGAACCATATTAGTCTCTATGAGACAAAGGCACAAGTTTAATAGATATCAAATTTATAAGTCATTTATTTTTTGTTGTTGCTAATTAATATTTTATTTATAAAGATTTTTTTAAATTGTTTCTGTATTAATTCTCAAATTAAAGCCACACGCCACAGTCGGCCTTTTGTTGATATACTTGACTATATATTATAGGTATATTTGTCGGTATGTGTTGTATAGCCCAATGTTCGCAATAAGACCGATCTATTATCATGATTATGCTCTACAAAAGGCTAACCAATTTATTGAAACAATTTTAATCACTTTCTTGCTGTATGCTGTGTAATTACACGGATTGTTCGAATTTAAACCACGAACAATACTGGTCATAGACCACTCTTCATCATCATTACAGCCCTTCACAAGTCCACTGCTGAACATAGGCCTCCTCCAAAGAATGCCACAAAGCACGGTCCTGAGCCACCTGCATCCATCGACTTCCTGCATGTCTTACCAGGTCGTCACTCCGTCTCGTGGGGGGACGCCCTACACTTCGCCTACCGGTACGAGACTGCCACTAGAGAACCTTTCTTCCCCATCGGTTGTCGGTTCTTCGAGCTATATGGCCGGCCCACTGCCACTTCACCTTACTAATCCATTGGGCTATGTCGATTACTCTGTTCTACTGCGGATATCCTTATTCCTTAGTTTATCACGCAGAGAAACTCCGAGCATAGCGCTCTCCATAGCTCGCTGAGCGGCCTTGAGCTTCCTCATACGGCCAGCAGTGAAGGACCACGTCTCAGTTCCGTAAGTCATCACTGGCAACACGCACTGGTTGTACAATTTCGTTTTAAGGTTTTGAGGTATTTCTGACGAGAAGATGTGTCGTAGCTTCCCGAACGCTGCCCAGCCGAGTTGAATCCGTCGATTGACCTCTCGGTTGAAGTTGGACTTACCTAGTCGGACTATTTGTCCCAGGTAAACATACTCGTCAACAACTTCGAGCTTAGTGCTCCCAACAACTACCAGCATATGTGTGACATGGACATTAAACATAATCTTTGTTTTGTCCATGTTCATCTTAAGACCTATCCGTTGGGAGACACTATTGAGGTCATTGAGCATAGTGCTTAGGTCCTCCAGCGATTCTGCCATAAGGAATATATCGTCGGCAAATCGAAGGTGAGTGATGTACTCGCTATTGATGTTAATACCGTATCCTTTCCAGTCCAGAAGCTTGAAAACGCTTCCAATGCAGCGGTGAAGAGTTTCGGGGATATGACATCACCCTGTCTTACACCTCTCTGCAATTTGATAGGTTTCGTACTCTGGTTCTGTACTCGGATAGCCATCGTAGCTCTACTGTACAAACATTTCAGCACTTCGATACACCGACAGTCAACTTGGCACCGCTGAAGGGCCTGCAGCACCGCCCCAATTTCGACGGAATCAAAGGCTTTCTCATAGTCCACATACGCCAGACATAGTGGCAAATTGTACTCTTCGGACTTCTATACAATTTGCCTCAGGGTATGTATGTGGTCTATGGTGCTAAAGCCCTTTCGGAAACCGGCTTGTTCGGGAGGCTGGAAGTCGTCAAGTCTGCACGCGAGACGATTCGTAATGACTCTCGAAAACAGCACGTAGACGCGGCTCAGAAGGGAAATCGATCTGTAGTTCTTCAAGAGAGCGTTGTCACCTTTCTTGAAGAACAAGACCACCGCACTTCTGCTCCACGCCTCCGGTTTAATGCCACTACCAAAGAAATAAGTTTGTACCACTAGTATTAACTTATTGCGCGCTAAAAGGGAAAGAAAGTATGAAGTTAGTCTTCGTTAAGTTACTACATTTCAAGTAACAAAGAGTCCCACTGGCCTTTACTTCGTCGAAATAAAGTTAAAACTTGAGGTGATAGTTATTATCATGATTAAAACATTTTAAAACTTGCTTTGAAAAATGTTTGCGGAACTGCTCGACATTTTTAATAATTCACTAACATTCGCCAACGGTAACAAAATAACTCTTATATATAAGTGCTTAGGTTTGATTTGAAAGCATTTTTTAAAGTATCATAGTTATAAATCATATTAAAATGTATCTCGGGAACGAAGTGTTCGTTTGGAAAGGTGTTTATAAAATAATTGTAATTAAATTGTGAACATTTCTATATAAAAAGTTTCTGGATATTTCTAAGACTTTCTCTCCTCCATAGATTGCCTTACATTACATATTTAATATATTTAACATCTTTATCCTTTTATGCTAATCGGGATCACCAGGGTAAAATAAAATAATTATCAAGATCATCACTGCTCAATGTGTGTTGTTTAAGTTTTATTAAACTGTTAAATTATTTTTATCGTCCATTAGGGTTTATCAAAACTACGAGACTGAATATACTGTTAAGCCTATATTTATTTATCCCATAGTTACCACGCTTAGCAGGATGGCCCACCGTAATATTTTATTATTTTGAATTGCTATCAGGAAGACGTTGCTACGCATTTTTGTAAAAAGCACTAATTTCGCTCTATGTACTTCAAGTTTTAAATAAATAAATACCCAACTAATCCTCATTATTCACTATTTTAAGCGTCGTTACTTATTTTCTTTTTAAATCCTATGTCAACACGAATTATGTTACCCAATGTGTAATCGTATAATGAATATTGTTATACCCGAAAAAGGAAGTTGATCCGTCAGAAGCAATTATAAATTAAATAAATATCAGATTGAGCATTTCTAGTTTACAGGAATTTATCGCGTTTATTTTAACATATTTTTAAACCCAAAGTTTCTCCCCCCTCTCAATTTTATATTATCATTATCTTTATCATCATCATTGCACGGTCCTGAGCCACTTGTATCCATCGACTTCCTGCATATCTTACCAGATCGTCACCACATCTAGTGGGGGCCGCTCTACACTTCGGTACTTACCGGTACGAGGTTGCCACACGAGAATATTTATTTCCCAGTAGTTGTCGGTTCCTCGAACTATATGTTCGTTCATTGCCACTTCAGCTCTTTAATCCGTTGGGCTTTGTCAGTTACTCAGGTCCTATTGCGGATATCCTCATTTCTAAGACTTTTATTTATGGGGAAATGCCTACGCATGCCCCACTCGCGGGGTCAAGCACGGGTTATGTCGGAATCGCACCGGCTAGACCCCCATGGTATTCCACCTTAGCCGCATATTCTCCGTACCATTCTCCTTTTAGGCAATGCGCACCGGGAACACAAGGCACGCCTTCCTTCGCGGACTCCAACTACACCTACGTAATGGTCCCCCCTCCCCCGAGTCCGATACGCGGAGGCCGTAGCAGCTGCTTTCCCGACTCCAGCGGCAGATTTGGTCTTTGACTCCGCCACCGGAGAGTATAGGGCGAGTGGCGCATCATCCTACCAAAACTCCTCTTCCCCCGCGACTCCACCTTGGCTGCAACAGTAGGAGGAGAGGGCATCCCTCTCATCACGGCCCATAGACACACAGCGGAAGTGGTCTCGCCAAGCCCACTCGAAGTAGCCACCTACGGCTGGCCCTAAACCACGAGCCAGCCAAGGGGTTTCACCTTTCGCCACGGCTGACCAAGCCATGGCTACTAAGCCCCCACGTCGACCACTTACCTGCCACGACAAGGCAGGAATCCCATTCGGGAAGGGGGGAGAGATTTCTAAGTCTATCATGCAGAAAAACGAAAAATGTCGGGCCTCATAGGCCTCTTCATAGCTTGCTGAGAGATATTGAGCTTCCTCATACGTCCAGCAGTAGTATGTAAAGTCAAGTTTATGTAGTTATGTATTTAGTTATATAAGCTTTGAGGCAATCCATTTCTAATCCGAAATCAACAAATCACATTTCACAGCTGTAGTGAGTGTTGTAATATGCTCTATATAGTATATTATCTATGATTGTAGCACATCACGATGCATTTAAATCAATAAGATTAGTTAAGACTATGTTAGAGCTAGGCTGTATGTAATAGGCGTCAATGATGCTCTGATAAATTACAATTCAATATGACCTCGTTTATAAAACAGCGCTTTCTAGGCGTCAGACTCGTTTAGTAGAGAACTTCTTTCCTTCCAAGGAATCCATCTGGGTAGAGAGAGTTAACGGCGCGGGAAATATTATAGTTTCATATTATGTACACAAAAGCAATCACTTTTTCAAATCTACGCGTGCATCTCAACACAACGTCACCCAAAAACTAATAATTTGTGTTTTTTACCGTTACCGCAAATTAAAGTCCACTGCTAAACATAGACATCCCTCATAAATTGCCTAATAGGAGGGATATTTGGCATAGTTGCCACGCTTGGCAAGCGGGTTGGCAACCGCAGTTTTTTTTTATTTTTAGTCCTTATTAGGAAAACGCTGCAGCCCAACTCCTGTTTTGTTTCCCTCCCTCTGTCGTCTCTTAGGAAACCCACGGAATGATTTGAGGTAGTTAGTATTCTTACACCGCTGCTTATTTAACAAATTAATTTTTATTTTATTACCGGAAGTCGACCATTAAATCAACAACTGAGACAAAATAGTTCATTAAAATCGTATCATATCGTAGCATAATCGTAAAAAGTCGATAAATGTTTCATTAAATTTTTCATCCTCTATTTCCTCATATTTAGACATGGGTTATTTTTTTTAAATTCATATGGGACCACCTCTAAAGAACTTATTTGTTCACAAGAGATTTTTTAAATTTTATTTTGTAAATAATTAATATACCACATTTTTACTTTGATTCTGAGCTATGCCAAAAAATTTCAAGTCTCTAGCTCATCGAGAATTGTGACAAGCGAGCACACAGTCCACTTGATGGTAAGTGGTTGCTGAGGCCCATAGACATCTACATCTATTCTCGTTTGCGAATCAAAATGCAGATGCGTTGTCACCCGTGAGAAATCAGATGGAATGCCTCTTTTCCAGTAAAAAGGGTCTCCGGTTTTCTACACTCACCATACGAAACACAGCAGTGTTAAGCTGCTATTTAACGCTGGTATTCTGTGAGAACGTAGTCATTCCCCTGTCGATCCAAACCATTCGTGCTAACACTATGCTACTATTATAGCTGCAGCATAGCTCTAATACTTATGAAGCTGCAGCATGGCTCTACTACGTATTAAAAAGTTGCAAGAAAAGAAGAGGAGCAAAGGTAAAAAAGAATAACTTAACTCGGTTCAGCCACTTTGTTGAATATAGAACCTCCTCGTGTTTCTAAAATCGTTTAGAAAGTAATAATCACTTTTATAATTTAATTTGATTGTCTATTTTGCAAAGATAAACTCATCGCAAAATATAATATAAATGTTAATCTTGGGAATTACAAAAAAACAAGGTACAAAATAATTTTATTATTACTTCACACTTTTTGAAGTTAAAATACAAAAAGTTTAAATGTTTAATTAAACCGACGCCACTATTTAAAGAACTTTTCACTTTTCACTCCTAAAAGTGGGTGCTCAGGTTGCCACGCGTATTTGGGGGGGGGGGGGGGGCAAAATTCCGTTCAAAAACGTAACTGCTCGGGGAAAACTGAGCAACAATACCAAGGCGACCCCAGCCCCGCTATCCGTGAATTTCTGCAACATCAGGGGACTTCACTCGAACCTAAACGCCGTCTACTATCATCTCGAGACAGCGAAGCCAAGGCCGGCTTCGCTGTCTCTGCTCTTTCTGACCGAGACGCAAGTTTCCTCTCCGGCTGATATTTCGTATCTCTCCTACCCGGGGTACAAATTGGAGCACTCCTTTGTGCCTCGGGCTGGAGTTTGCGTGTATGTCAGAGAGGACATCTGTTCTCGACGCCTCGGCAGTCTTGAAGGTTCGGACCTATCCATCCTTTGGCTACTTGTAGACAGCGACGACCATCCGTGCGTCTACGGGTACCTCTATAGATCCCATAGCGATAATGCTGAAACAGACCGACTCATCGAACACGTCCAAATGGCAACAGATTCTTGGTACAACAGGTCCCATCCGCAGAGATCGTGATCCTTGGCGATTTTAACGCCCACCACGCCGAATGGCTCGGTTCACGTTTAATTGATCATGCGGGGAGTTCTGTTTATGACTTTGCTTTGACATATGGTCTGACACAACTGGTTACTTCGCCTTCGCGGATTCCAGATGTGGAGAATCATACACATTCCCTGTTGGAAATTCTGCTGACCTCTCATCCGGACGGAATTCAGGTTTCCGTCGATGCCCCTCTCGGCTCTTCGGACCACTGTCTTATCCTAAGTATGGTGCCATTAACGCTCCCCTCGCGGTTGCGTTCTGCAGGTTGCCGCCGTGTTTGGCATTACAATTCGGCGGATTGGGACGGAATGCAGTCTTTCTTTGCATCCTACCCATGGGGGCGGGTTTCCTTCTCGCCGGATAATCCCAGCACTGTAGCTGACTCTGTCACTGATGTAGTGCTACAGGGGATGGAACTATATATACCATCATCTGTGCTACCCATCGGAGGCAGATCTCAGCCTTAGTTTGGGTGCTCCTGTAAGACTGCATTACGCAGTAAACAGGAGTGTTATCAAACCTGGGCTGCGGCTTTGGCGACTCGGGATGTAAACACCAGCACACTTAAAAAGAAGTATAACCTCGCCTCCAAGTCCTTCAAAAGAGTTATTGCCAAGGCAAAGTCAGAGCACATAGGCAGAATTGGCGAGAAACTAATTCGCCTTCCTTCGGGAACCCGTGCATTCTGGTCTCTCGTCAAGGCTGTCCAAGGGAATTTCTGTAAGCCATTACTACTGTCTCTGCACAGGGAGGACGACTTACTGGCCCAAGACGCGAAAGACAAAGCCGACCTTTTAGACTCCCTTTTTGCGTCCAACTCGACTCTTGATGACGGGGGGAAAACACCGCCGACCATCCCGCGGAGTGAGTGCTCCATGCTGGATGTGCTGTTCTCAAAGCGCTCGTTTCGCAAAGCACTCCTCTCCCTGGACATCCAGAAGTCGAGTGGGCCTGACGGAATCCCCTCAATTGCGCTGAGGACGTGTGCTCCGAAGTTGGCACCGGTGCTAACGCGTCTTTTCCGGTACCCCTACTCCCAAGGCATAGTCTCGAATTCATGGAAGACAGCTTTTGTCCACCCGATCTCTAAAAAAGGCGACCGCTCAGACCCGTCCAACTATAGGCCTATCGCGATCACTTCCTTGTTCTCCAAAAGAATGGAATCCATTATTAACTGCCAGCTCATGCGGTACCTTGAGGATCACCAGCTGATTAGTGACCACCAATACGGTTTTCGTCGGGTGGATCAGCTGTTGATCTTCTGGACTACCTGATCCATAGATGGGCGGAGGCAGTACAGTCCAAGGGGGAGGTGTTAGCCGTTAGTTTGGACATTGCGAAGGCCATCGATCGGGTTTGGCACAAAGCGCTTCTCTCGAAGCTTCCTTCCTATGGGCTTCCCGAAAAATTGTGCTATTGGATCACCAGCTTCCTTGCAGATCGGAGCATCAAGGTCGTTGTAGACGGTGCATGCTCCGACTAGAAGCCTATTAACGCTGGTGTTCCACAAGGATATGTGCTATCACCAACGCTGTTTCTTCTGCATATTAATGATATGTTGCTAACTGGTAACATTAATTGCTATGCGGATAACAGCACTGATGATGCTCTTTACACCGGCCGTGCCAATATTTCTCGGTAAAACGTCGCAGAGTACCGGAACAAACTTGTGTCTGAAGTCGAGTTATTGCTGAACAAAGTCTCGGATTGGGGGCGACTAAATCTAGTCCAGTTTATCTCCAGTCGTATCTCCTCAGTTTCAAGGCACTCCCCTTCTTTCCTCAGCTAGTATCGGAATCCTCGGAGTCGACATATCAAGTGACGTGCAGTTTCGTGTTCACTTGGAAGAGAAGGCCAAATTGGTCTCTAAAAAGCTTGGCGTGCTCAGCAGAGCGGGGCAGTATTTCATGCCGGCACACCGCCTGCAACTTTACAAGGCGCAGGTTCGGCCTCACATGTAATACTGTTCCCATCTTTAGGCAGGGGCGTCCCGGTGCCAGCTCCTTCCGATTGACCGCACCCAGCGCAGATCGGCTCGAATCGTCGACGACCGAGTCTTTTCCGATCGGCTCGATTCATTGGCACTGCGAAGAGATGTTGCATCCTTTTGCATTTTCTTTCTCATCTACCACGGGGAGTGCTCTGAGGAATTGTTCGGATTAATCCCAGCCGCCAAATTTCACGAACGCACATCGCGGCAGAACTCCCGATACCATTCACACCATCTGGATGATTGGCGGTCCACGACTGTGCGATATAGAAGATGTTTTCTTCCTCGCAAGACTTCCTTGTGGAATCGATTACCAGCAGCGATTTTTCCGGACCTATGCGACTTAGGGACCTTCAAGCAAAGAGCGTACTCCTTTTTAAAAGGCTGGCAACGCATCTGCAATTCCCTCCCTGGTGTTGCAGTTGTTCATGGGCGGCGGTAGTCACTTACCATCATGTGAGCTGCATGCTCGTTTGCCTCCTCTCCTATTCAAAAAAGTAAAAAAAGAAATATAAATTATACTTTACGCACATTGAAATAGAAGTTAAAAAAATACTACCAACGCTATTTTATTATTATATTACCGTTAACCACCCCATGTACGCATATCTATCACACTTGTGTTGAAAATGGATTACTTAATTTATAAAAAAACATACCAAAATAATGTTATTTTAAATAAAGCAATAGGTGTTCTGAAAAATATTGCGTGAGAAATTTTAAATAAATAATTTGCTGATGAATTTGCTTTCAATAACAAACAATTTTATATACAAAATATACAGTCTGTTTGTAAGCAAACATAAGCGTTAATTGGCAACACTGGTAACATTTGCATAACGTACGGGCAAACTATTCAGTATTTTTTACCATCATGGTAATGAGATATGAATATATATAGTATGAACATAGGCCGCTGCTGGAGAGGAGTGTCTCCCGCCATGGAAGATTTGCCTTGATCTTCACACTTGGTAGATATATTGGCAATCTCAGTACAGGTTTTTTGACGCCGCTCTTCTTTGTTCTGGGTATTAATGTTATACGTCTGACGTTAACGATCTTATAATAACGCCATATATCGGTAGCCTTAAGACTTTTATGGCAATTTCCATAGTCACTTATTACGGCACCCACAGGACAGAATGGAGTTATGGGTTATCTTGCGACGTTTAAGCTTTTTTATTCTTTTATACGTGGTAGAGCCACGCTGCAGCTATATTATGGTAATTGCACGATTGGGTCAGCTTGACGGACAACGCTCTCACAGAATTCTAACGTAAAATAGTAGCTTAATGCTGCTGTGATTCATATGGTGAGTGTAAAGAACCGAAGACCCTTTTTACTGGAAACGCGGCATTCCATCTCATATCCATAACGCAATTGCATTTTTCTTTCTTAACCGAAGAAAGATGTAGGTGTCTAGGTGCCACAGCATCTACATACCAGCAGTTGAACCATCTGGTCACTGTAACTCTTTTGTAACAAATAATTTGATTGTAATATTAAGACTGTCCAAGGACAAAGTGGCAGTGTAAGAATTTCCACTACCCCATATCATTCCGTGGGTGTTGTAAGAGGCGGGAGTAAACTGAATCTGGAGATGGGCAGATAAATCTTCGTGATAACAACTCAAAATAACAAAAAATGCAGTTGCCAACCTGCCTGCCAAGCGTGGTAACAATGGAAATATGTAATATGAGGCAATCTATGTGGAAGGTCTATATTCAGAAGGAGAATTTATTGGCTGTAATGGATGGAAGAATGGACGGCATAGACGGCGAATGTCGACTAGACAGCAAAATAACAAGCGTCAGTTTAATGAGCAAATGTTAATTAGAATAAACATAAGACCAAAATGATAGAGCTTGAGACGTCATTGCTCAAGATCTCAAGTAGAAAACGTTAGGGATCGTCGCTTCCAGCAACGACAAATCGAATTATAAAGCGGAAATCAATGTGACTTCCAATTTATGGTCATTCCATTGAACCGATATCTTTTATACTGTAATCAAACGTTGATATGTATTGTAAGTGTATTCGCATGGATTTTTTTTACTATTGCAGACAAATCAATGATATGAAATCCGACCGAAATAAAAACTTTTTAATTAATATAGATTACAAATAATACATATAGAAAGTTGCTTAAATTACATATTGAAAGTCATATAAGCTTTACCACTGGTTCGGGAAAAGCCTCTGTCCTGGGAAGGACCAGCAAGAAATGCAGCGGGACATATTGAAAAAGAAACAACAAAAATGTACGAGTATATCAGAGCTTCAGAGTGGAATTCATTAATCATAATAGGAACTGTTGCTTTGCTTAAACTAGATGAAGATGCAGCAGATATACATGTGGTTTGAATAACATCCTGAAGTTGCTTTAATGTTTACAGCATTTAAAATTGCTCTCACATTTAGCAGAGAGTAGCAAAGTGCCTTATAGATACGTACTACTGCTGGGCTCACTCGAATTCCAGGTTTGAATTCCGGGTAGAGTTCGAAACATGCGGCCATTAGGGGCGCAATTCATTGCCACTGCGCTACGGAACCGTTATTTCAATTAAATAACGAATTAATGGACTTTTTTTTGTTACGAGACATATCTATTGATTACATATTTATTTTCTATGGATATGGGACTGGGTACATTTTAAGTAAGGAAAAAATGCACATACCGGCTTGTCAGGTACATGGTACATACTGATTTGTATTAAAATTCAGTTTCCTAACGTTACGCCTTATTTACCAAATAATAAATTATTTCCTATATTTTTTGTAAACGGATACTTATTTATTAACGAAAGCTGAAAATGTTTGTAAGTTCTCGATAGTAGTCGAATGGCGGATTTGATGTTGCTACTTTTTAAGTTTGCTGTCCGTCTCTTAACCATTGCTACTGAAGCTTAACTAAACAATAATTAACATTTACGAGCTAATATTCCTCCAAACAAATCGAAGTAACGCCAATAATTCACCGCGTTCCGTTCCATCTTCGACATTGTCTTGAGTCAACTGCGTCATGTAAACAAACCAATGAACTTATTTCTAGAAATTTAATGTTTACATAATCGATTCATCTAGATGAATCGATTATGTAAACATTAAAACTTACACCATCTGAATTTCGTCGATGTTATTCAATATAGATATTTTGAATGCGGACGGTAGTTGTTGGGAGCACTAAGCTCGAAGTTGTTGACGAGTATGTTTACTAGGGACAAATAGTCCGAGTAGGTAAGTTCAACTTCGACCGAGAGGTAAATCGACGGATTCAACTCGGCTGGGCAGCGTTCGGGAAGCTACGACACATTTTCTCGTCAGACATACCTTAAAACCTTAAAACGAAATTGTACAACCAGTGCGTGTTGCCAGTGATGACTTACGGAACTGAGACGTGGTCCTTCACAGCTGGCCGTATGAGGAAGCTCAAGGTCGCTCAGCGAGCTATGGAGAGGGCTATGCTCGGAGTTTCTCTGCGTGATAAACTTAGAAATGAGGATATCCGCAGTAGAACTAGAGTAACCGACAAAGCCCAACGGATAAGTAAGCTGAAGTGGCAGTGGGCCGGCCATATAGCTCGAAGAACCGACAACCGATGGGAAAGAAAGGTTCTCGAGTGGCAGCCTCGTACCGGTGGGCGAAGTGTAGGGCGACCCCCCACGAGATGGAGTGACGACCTGGTAAGGCATGCAGGAAGTCGATGGATGCAGGTGGCTCAGGACCGTGCTTTGTGGCATTCTTTGGGGGAGGCCTATGTTCAGCAGTGGACTTGTGAAGGGCTGTAATGATGATGATGATGATGGATATATTAATTGTTATTTGATTATTTTAAATTCGAAAACGACACATTAATAAATCCTAACCAGACGAAGCAGGGGCGAGTCACAACCTTTGTCAACCAGCTTACCAAACGTGGCATCTATGGTAAATATCCTCCCTATGAGGCAATCTATGGAGGAGGCCTATGTTCCGCAGTGGACTTTAATAGGCAGTAACGGTAACTTACTATTATGTACTTACGGTTATATACTTTCATAAAATATATATTCAACACTTGTTGGACGTAATATAATGATGCTAAGAATAAATTATAGAAATAAAGGCCCCATTGTTACATTAAAAGAAATAACGTGGACAAGAAACAGACTATGAGGGACAGGCTTTTATTTAAATAATTCAACAGGCGTCGGTCGCAGCAATTTAGCTGATATTTTGTAAATCGTTTAGGAATATAAAAGAAATGTATCCTTTTTTATATGAAGTTTTAAATTATTGTATTATTTTTTTTTTTAGAAAAAGAAATTACTAGCTATGGTATTTCCTTTAAACGCCCCTGGTAAGCTTGAAATGCTTGGTTATGAGTGGTTCATGATAAAACTTGCGGTCGCATGCACCACTGAAAATTGCTTGAAGACTGCGCTTTTGTGCCGTAAATTCTCTGCGACTTGTGATGGGTTGTAATTATGATAATGATCATAGATGCAAGTGACTTGGGACGGTACTTTGCAGCAATCTGTGGGAGAGTCCTTTGTACAGCAGTGAAATTGTGATGAGTTTTAATGATTATGATAGTGATTATTTATTTTTATTATTAACTTATACTCTTTATTGCACACAAAACACTACAAAACACAGCAAACTTAAATTTATAGACGAATGTACAATTAGGTGGCATTGTCGCTAAACAGCGATCTCTTCCAGGCAAACCTTGGTGAAGGAGATAATTTTCGTTTATATACATAGAAGTGGGCATAAATAGTAGATAAACAAGTATATATTAATAGTACATGGTATATATAGTATATAAGAAAATGCAATAATCAAATAAATGATATTATACACAGTCAGGTCATAAGTATTGTCACACAGTAAAAACTTTTCTTTTATAATGCTGGCCACAAAAAAGTTTATTGAATTCGAATTTCGAATTGTTCATGAAAATAAAACAGTATACTTTTTAAACTTTTACTCATTTTTAAATATGGAGTGGACGCTTTAAGAAGCTTTGCTTTTTAGCTTTGTTGCAGTTATTGCGTTGCATCGTTGCCGTTACGCGCCAATTGAAATATTTGACATACTGAAAAATTTGAATATAACCAAAAGATTCGTTTATCGTACCATCAAACGATACAATGAAGACTCTAGTGTAGATGACAGGTCAAAAAGTGGTCGCCCTCGGTCTGTTAGGACTCCAGCAGTGATAAAAGCTGTAAAGGCGCGAATTCAAATAAATCCCAAACGTAAGCAGATACTGTTGGCCCTTCAGATGGGGTTAAGCAGAACCACGGTAAAAAGGGTGTTAAATGAGGGTTAAGCAGAACCACGGTGAAAAGGGTGTTAAATGAAGATTTAGGGCTTCGGGCACATCGAAGAAAAACAGGACATCGTTTGAATGCTCGTCTAATGGACCTGAGACTGAAGAGATGCCGCGCTTTGTTGAAGCGGTACGCGGGAAAAAATATCGGGATATTCTTTTTTCGGATGAAAATATTTTTACCGTAGAAGCAATCTACAACAAAAAAAAAAGATAAGGTGTACGCACAAAGTAGTGAAAAAGCAAACAACCGTATTCCGCGTGTCCAACGAGGTCATTTTCCATCCTCGCTCATAGTACGGTTGGGAGTTTCTTATTGGGGCTTAACAGAGGTACATTTTTGTGAGAAAGGTGTAAAAACGAATGCAGTTGTGTATCAAAATACAGTCCTGACGAACCTTGTGGAACCTGTTTCTCATACCATGTTCAATAATAGGCACTGGGTGTTCCAACAAGATTCGGCGCCATATCATAGAGCGAAGATCATACAAGACTGGCTGGCGGCGCGTGAAATTGACTTCATCCGGCACGAAGACTGGCCCTCCTCCAGTCCAGATTTGAATCCGTTAGATAAGAAGATATAGCAGCACTTGGAGGAAAAGGCGGAAAGAAGGAAAGTCTCATTCCAATTTGGAGTCACTCAAGACATCCTTGATTAAGGCAGCCGGCGATATTGACATAGACCTCGTTCGTGCTGCGATAGACGACTGGCCGAGCAGATTGAAGGTCTGTATTCAAAATCACGTAGGTCATTTTGAATAAACTTTAGTGTCATAAGAATCTATGTTTTGTTAAGTTCATTTTGGTATATAAATGGTAACATAATGAATAAACTTGTTTCAATTATTTTATATTAAACATGTGACAGAATTTATGACCTGACTAGGTATACACATATACACATAAACACATATATACAAATACACATACATATACATATATACCTACATATACATACATAGAATACATACACTTTTATAAATATTTCTGTTATACATTATAACATTATCATATACGTAAACCTTATCAAGAAAAGTAGATATGACAATAAAATATATTAAGTAGAACACATACTTAAATAATAATATTTAACCATATATTTGAAAGACTCAATGCTTTGGGCTTTCTTAATTGTTAAAGGAAGCGAGTTCCATAATTTGATTGCTTTGACACAAAAGGAGGAATGAAAAAAAATTGAGTTGTGAGCAGGCATACGCAATATAAGTTTATCAGCTATTCTGGAATGATCTTTATCTGCGTCCATGAACTCAAATTTTTCTTTAAGATAACTCGGTGTTTTAGAATCGAATAGTACACAGTACAGTAGAGATAGAATATGAGTATTCCGACGAAGCCTGATAGGGAGCCATTTGAGCTTAATACGGTACTCGGAAACATGATCATATTTGCGAAGGTCAAATATGAACCCAATAGCGAAATTCTGAAGACGCTCAAGTTTATTTAATTGATCCTCTGTAAGATTGGACTAGCATGCATCAGCATAATCAAGGATAGGGAGTAACAAGGACTGTGCCAGTAAAATTCTAGTAGGAATGGTAAGCGAGTTACGCAAACGTCTTAAATAAAATGCTGCTGCATGCATCTTTCTGCTGGACTCCTTAATATGCAGGGACCAAGAAAGATTCTGATCAATATATAATTCTAGGTCTTTTACAGATTTACTAAAAGGTATCACAATACCATTAACAACAATAGGTGGAAGGTTATCTCAACAAATTCTTGAGATTAGAGTGCGATTTCCAACAATAATGGCTTGGGTCTTTTTGGGATTTAAATTAAGCCCGAACGACCTGCTCCAATCAATTATTGCAGCAAGATTCGTATTGGCGTCATTGATGGCAATGGTAAGATTCTAGAGTGATGTATGGGAGTAAATTTGGAGATCATCTGCATACAAATGGTAGAGAGAAGAAATTAGTGAAGTAATAGAATTAATAACAAAAAGGAGAGGAGACAACACGCCACCCTGTGGTACACCAGCAGTTAGTTCAAATCACGTAGATGTGGCACCCTCTATCATAACACGCTGCCGGCGGCCATGCAAAATAGCTTTAAAACCATTCAATTGCCGCTGGAGATATGTTAATAGAACGTAGCAGACTCAACAATACGTCAAAATCGACGGTGTTAAAATCGTTACTGAAATCCAGCAACGTAAGAATAATGACCTGCTTTTGGTCCATACCCCAGCGAATATAATCTGTGATTTTAAGTAATGCTGTAACCGTACTATGACCAAGTCTGAACCACGATTGAAAGGAGTCAAGAAGGGAGTTTTTATTTAGGTAGTGGTTAAATTGTGCAAAGACCAAACGTTCAAGGACTTTTGAAAGTAATGGAAGGATATATATATATATAGGTCGATAATCCGAAGGAGAACATGGGTTCTACTTTTTAGGAAGAGGAATGATATTTGCTTCCTTCCAGATTCGAGGAAAGAAGTTAGAGGATATGGAGTAATTGAAAATATGAGTGATTATCATCATCATTAATATGATAAACATATTATTCGTTATTTAATCGGATAGTTAACCTTACCGTATAGTGGCAGTGTCAGATAATCCACTCTTCTATATCAAATCGTGGGTGCCGTTAGAGGTCACAGAAGAAAATAGAAACAGCAGATGGGTACCAGTATATAATTTTTCTTGGCATTACTCTTTACGCAAAGCTTTTATAAAGCCTTATAAATCTAAACAAGCATACTAACCAAGCTCTGAAGTTTATTTTCATTGCATAAACTCTTATGGAATTTTTCCGTTATGATATAAGGCTGATTTAGAAACTATTTTAGTTTTGAAGAACTGCATATCAAGAATCGCTCATAACCTTCCTTTGTAGCAATCTTAAGGTAATGGTCACGATTATGATGAAGCCCTTATTTTCTTATAGCAGATATACATTTTTCTTTCTAAATCTATATTCAAAAACCGGTACTTGAAGTCCTACAGAAACTCTTTAATTCCGTCTTCCATGGTGGCACCACACCGGAGACGTGGAGCAGTAGTGCGGGCGTCTTCTTCTTCAAGAAAGGCTATAACGCTCTCTTGAAGACCGACAGACCGATTTCCCTTCTGGGCCGCGTCTTCGTGCTATTTTCGAGAGTCATTACGAATCGTCTCGCATACAGACTCGACCTCTTCTAGCCTCCCGATCAAGCCGGTTTCCGAAAAGGCTTTAGCACCGTAGACCACACACGTACCCTTTGGATAATTGTACAGAAGTCGGAGAAGAACAATTTGCTACTATACCTGGCGTATATGGACTAGGAGAAAGCCTTTGATTCCGACGAAATTTGGGCGGTGTTGCAGATATCCACAGATGAACCAAAATGACCGACATAGACCAACGGGTTAGTAAGCTGAAGTGGCAATGAGTAAGCCATATAGCTCGAAGAATCGACAATTAATAGGAAAATACGATTCTTGAGTGGCGGCCCCGTATCTGCGGACGAAGTGTAGGGCGGCCACTTGATGGAGTGACGACCTGGTAAGACATGCAGAAAGTAATTGTGGTATTCCTTGGGGGAGGCCTATATTTAGCAATGGACTTGTGAAAGTCTGTAATGATGATGATGATGTAATGTTTATTAACCATTAAGTAATAACTGCTTGCGATCAAATTTCAGTCTTATTTCGTCATGTTTAGAGATATATCCGTGCCCTTTCCGCTAGCTTCAGGATTTTCGAGCTCTCCGAAGTGGTGCAGCAACACGTTCGTCTGTGTAGCTAAGCAGTGTCTCTGAGACGTAAGATCAGTATTGATATTCGGGATCTGTTAAACGTTAGGTCATTCTGTAAATACTAGGAACAGACACAAGCTAGTAGTACCAGTAACTCGACTCCATCGAGTCAGTAATTCATTCTTGGGGCGATGTATACGCTTTTACAACAAAATTCCAGAAAATATACAAAATTTGATCTGCTCAAAGTTCATAAACTTTATTAAACTAAGTTTGTATAAAAAGGGTTATTATAATATTAAAGAATTTATAGATGATAATAACCCCTGGAAGTGAGGTGATCGCTCCCAAGCTATTTCTAATTTGTCGTGTTGTTAATTTGTGTAACATACATGATTGTAAGCTGTTATTAAAGAAAAAGTCCCGCTGGGTTTCTTGCTGGTTCTTCCCAGGACAGAGGTTTTTTTTCGAACCAGTGGTAATTACACAAAAGAGTGACTTTCAATAAGTATTATTTATAATCTATATTGAATAAAAAAAGTTTCTGTTACTGTTTCATTATTAATGTATATTTTTCTAAGTGTCTACGAGACGTCAACTTATAATTGATTTCTTTTAAATGTATCAAACGAGCCCATCTAAAAATAGTCACAAAAGAAGACGGGTGGTGGCTAGTAACGGTGAGGACTTCAAAAACACTCTAGAAACTTGGTTATAAACAGAATTAGAGGGTGATTTTAACAGCATTGACGATAAACAGGCAGAATCAGACTTATGACCACGAAACGGAATCAGAGTAGTCGTACGATAAAAAAAATAAGGAAAATGAGAGTCAGCAACAAAACAGACCGACCAGAAGGTCTTTTGTTGATATCGACCAAACACAAAGATCTGAAACTGTAAGTCATTTTTTAGTTTTATCCTAAGTATTATTTCGTTAAAAATAGATTCGAATGATAAACTGAGGTAGCTGTAAACAGATCGAGTCTTACAGCAAGTCACAACATTATCGATACACCTCGTTCTCAGCCCAGAAACTTCACTGACTTAGAAACTCTTTGACTTGAGCTACTTGACACAAAAAATATTAATTGCTGCCCCTGCAGGTAGAGAAACAGTGAGAAAATCTACCCATCTATTCTCAAAACTCTTACGATGTACAGTTGCGTCGATTGTACCAAGCCTATCTGTCTCGGATGTTCGAAAAGAGTATGCATAGAATGCGTACAAAATAAGTGATTTATATTAAATTTATTTACGATTCATGGGATAATTTTAATAACATACTTAATTAATATTGTAACAATGACTGATATCTTAATAGAACAAATTAGACAAAAATATTATCTAGTGAGGGGTCGCCCTACAATTCGCCTACCGGTACGAGGCTGCCACTCAAGAACCTTTCTTCCCCATCGGTTGTCGGTTCTTCGAGCTATATGGCCGGCCCACTACTACATCAGCTTACTAATCCGTTGGGCTATGTCGGTTAATCTGGTTCTACTGCGGATATCCTCATTTTTAAGTTTATCACGCAGAGAAACCCCGAGCATAGCCCTCTCCATATCTTGCTGAGCGACCTTGAGCTTTGTCATACGGCCAGCAGTGAAGAACCACGTCTCAGATTCGTAAGTCATCACTGGCAACACGCACTGGTTGTACAATTTCGTTTTCAGGTTTATTGAGGTATGTCTAACGAGAAGATGGGTCGTAGTTTCCCGAACGCTGCCCAGCCGAGTTGAATCCGTCGATTGACCTCTCGGTCGAAGTTGGACTTACCCAGTCGGACTATTTGTCCCAGGTAAACATACTCGTCAACAACTTCGAGCTTAGTGCTCCCAACAACTACCGGCATAGGTGTGACATGGAAATTAAACATAATTTTTGTTTTGTCCATGTTCATCTTAAGACCTGTCCGTTGGGAGACCCTATTGAGGTCATTGAGCATAGTACTTAGGTCCTCCAGCGATTCTGCCATAAGGACTATATCTTCGGCAGATCGATGATTAGTAATGTACTCGCCATTGATGTTAATACCGTATCCTTTTCAGTCCAGTAGCTTGAAAACGTCTTCAAATGCAGCGGTGAAGAGTTTCGGGGATATAACGTCACCCTGTCTTACACCTCTCTGTAGTTGGATTGGTTTCGTACTCTGATTCTGTACTCGGATAGCCATCGTGGCTCTACTGTATAAACATTTCAGCACTTTGATATACCGACAGTCAACTTTGCACCGCTGAAGGGACTGCAGCACTGCTCGAATTTCGACGGAATCAAAGGCTTTGTCATAGTCCAGATACGCAAGGCAAAGTGGCAGATTATGCTTGATAAGATTATATTTTTCTCTACAAAATAAATAATAGATGGAAAATATATTAAATTAATAATGTGATTATAAATACATTATCACATTACTTATTCATTGTTTCTGTGTGTCGTCTGAGATACGTCACATCACCTGGTTAAATCACGTCAGATCTAAAAGATTATAAACTGTGTTCACACAATGGAAAATTACTCCAACAAACCGAGAGATATATGTTAATTTTATGAATTGTTACAGACTGCCGTAGTCTGTAAAAGTAAATGCCATTGACTCGAAGATCAAATTGTATACAGTTGAGAGCACTTGGAGATCTGTCACTTTAATTAAACTCGTCTAACAAGAATTAAATGCACACTGAAACGCCAATTAGTTACGAATATCTCCTTTAAAACGAAATGTATTAAATTTTTTGATAAATACTTATAATATTTGCGTTTAAAAGAAATATAATAGTGATATTTACAATAGAATTAATTTAAAATAAACCAATTCCAAGTACATTTATTTAAATAAGGGTAACTAAAATGCACGCAGTCCTGATGCTACATATGAGTACTCACATATGTAGCATCAGGACTGCGTGCATTTGTGCATTTTCGTGTAGTAATAGTGAATACTGTTTTCAATTAAGAATCAAAATGCAGCTAAGTAACTCTACAACGAACATAATTGTTTTACTTTTATATTCTTTGGGTTATAATTTTTTAAATTGAAAACTCATATATGTCTATTAACTTTTTAACATTTCTAGGACTTAATTACATATTTTAAATCTAACAAGGGCCTAGAACTTTGAGGACAGCCGCATTATGTTGATTTACAGATGCTACAAAACGAATAAATGAGTTGCTTCTTAAAGCAGGAGCAAAACTGACACTTGTAGGCCATCAGAAGCTCTATAATACCGTCCTAAATTATGGCACTACACTGGAGGCGCAGAGCAGATGTGCGGTGTTCTTGTTCTTCAAGAAAGGCATCAACGCTCTCTTGAAGAACTAACGACCGATTTACTTTCTGAGCCGCGTCTACGTGCTGTTTTACAAAGTCATTACGAATCGTCTCGCATGCAGACTTGACGATTTCTAGCCTCTCGAACAAGCTGATTTCCGAAAAGGCTTTAGCATAATAGACCACATACATACCCTTCGGCAAATTGTATAGAAGTTCAAGGAAAACAATTTACCACTATATCTGGCGTATGTGGACTTTGAGAAAACCGTTGATTCCGTTGAAATTTAGGCGGCGTTGTAATCCTTTCAGTGGTGCCAAGTTGACTGTCGGTATATCTAAGTGCTGAAGTGTCTGTACAGTAGGGCTACGACGGCTATCCTAGTACTGAACCAGAATACGAAACCTATCCACCTGCAGAGAGTTGTAAGACAGGCTGATTTTATTATTTTATAGGATCGGGTGACAAACGAGCACACAGTACACCTGATGGTAAGTAGTTGCTGTGACCCATAGACATTCATCCTAAATTAAGAATCAAAATGCAGATGCGTCGTGACCCGTGAGGGCTAAGATGGAATGCCTCTTTTCCAGTAAAATGAGTCTCCAGTTCTTTACAATCACCATACGAATCACAGCAATGTTAAGCTGCCATTTTACTCTGGTATTCTGTGAGAGCGTGGTCCTTCCCCGGTCGAGCCGACCCATTCGTGCTACAACTATACTACTAACATAGCTGCAGCATGGCTCTATCATGTATTATGTCATCAATACTTATTTGTTGGAAAATTGTCTGTCTGTTTGTTTGTCGGTCTGTTTAATTGAGCTGCAATCCAAGCTGTATTTTATTTCAAAAATTTAGTACATTTTCGTAAAATAAAAAAATAATGGTCTATAGAATTACATTATTACATTGATGATTATTTTTCAAATATAAATGACGTCGCAATAATAGATCCAGCAGTATGGGTATCTAGTAATGAAATAAGTAATTGTATTGCTCATAATTTTATAGGCAAGTTAAAATTTAGTTAAAGGTTAAAGTTCCTTTTAGTGCAATATAAAACATGTTACATGTAGTGTATACACTCTGTCGTGGAGAACGGCTGTTTCGTTCAAAACAACACGTGTTCAAGGTATAACAAAGTATAGAAAATAACAAGAGCAAATAAAATAATATCGCGGCAGAAATCGGAAGAGTTAAATCTAGCAAATTTCAAGCAATCCGATTCAATTTACTTTCCTTATTGAACAGGAGTTCTTGTTTGTAAAGAGATCTTGCTCAATTCGGAATAAAGAATACTCTCTCTTAATATTGAAACAATTCAGGATGTACATGTTTTGCAGAATGTTAAAAATAATTTTAAATGAATTAAAACGCTCCATTGTATTACAGGTGTTATTATTTATTTGTTTGTTTTTATTCTACTGTTTTTAACAGTATTAGCGTAGTGTGTTAATGACGTCATTACTAAAAACTATGACAAATCCATTGCTGAACATATCATATGCATTCCCCGTTGATTGCCTCACAGGGTCTCATGCCACATTTGCTATAATTGCCATGCTTTTAATGCGGGTTGAAAACTGCAGTTTATTTTTCGAATTTAGCTTCTTATTAGCTGCTAGCTAAGCTAGTATTATTAGTGATCCTGCTGCCCATCTTCTTGTTCACTTTACCTTTGTCACCTCTTGTAACATCTACGCGATGAATATTATGAGGTAGTGGATATTGTTACATCGCTTCCACACGGTAAACATACGTACATATACAATTGTTTTTATTTTATTTTATACGCTGCGTAGTCGTTAACTTAACGACGCGTTGAGAAGAAAAAAATGAATATTCTAGAGATATGGTGTTGGAAGTAAATGTTAGGAGTGTCATGGAATAAATTTCTCACTAATGTGACTGAACCCGATATTAAACAATGTTTTTCAACGTTATAATGGGGTCGTATATTAAAATTCTTCGGACAAGTCTTTTGGCGTAAAAGTGACCCCATTGAGCGTCTTGTTGTGCAGGTTAATGTACAGGGCACTAAAGAGTGAACAATTTCATACATGCGATGGACTTACCAAATTAAGTCAGCTGTGTACCGTTCCTTATACGAGTGTACCAGGCTATCAGCCAATAGTAAGTATTGGAGAATGTTCGATTGGCGAATAGCATCTGCCTCTAGATACATCACTTCGTGTTGACCACGACCTCATCTCTTAGTGTTACGAAGATGAAAATTAAATAAAAAAAAATAAAACTATTGATATATGTGACAGAATAATACGGTATAAGTAAAGCAATGTTTAGAATACTGTACAATGAAATTCTTTTCGAAGAATCAAAATAGTAAAATAATATGAAATATTCTTTATTGTTCGTTTTATTTTATTTTCCTCGATAGTAACGGGGAAATCCTTTGATAATAATTTTATTTTTGTTTTTCTATTTATGTTTCTGATGTTATTTTAAGTGTTACCGTGTAAAGATGAATTATCAACAAAATCTATTACATAAGTATATTATTTTTCATCATTTTTAATTATTTTTATTTTAAAACGTGAAAGTTAATCGGTGGCATTGTTATACCATCGGTTGACTGTGTGCTCATTTGTCGTTCCTACTTTTAATAAAAAAGTACAAACAGGAATAGATTGCAGGGTCAGTGGATACAAAGAAAAAGGTTTCTCTGAATTGGACCTAAAAAGAAAAATAGAGATCCATGATTTCTTAGCTTCAATCGGAATTTGCAACTAAGATCAATGTCAAGTTTTGTTATAATTATGCTTCATGTGAATTTAAGGCAGGGATTGAAACTCTTACCAAATTTCAATACAGTTTTTTTTATAGGATACGATTGACAAAAAGGACACAGTCCACTTGATGGTAAGTGGATGCTGTGCAAATCTGCATTTATTCTCAATTAAGAATCAAAATACAGGTGCGTTGTCACCCCTGAGGTCTAAGATGAAATAACTCGTTTCCAGTAAAAATGGTCTCTGGTTCTCTTCACTCACCATACAAACACAGCAGCTATAAGCTGCTATTTTGCGCTGGTATTCTGTGAGGCCGTGGTCTTACCTAACGTCGAGCCGACCAATTCGTGCTACAACCATGGTATAGCTGCAGCGTGGCTCTGCCTCATAAAATTTTTGATAAATGCTATTAAAAAAGGTTTCCTTTTCGTTTTGGCTTCGATTTCGATTCCGGTTAAGGTATCGGGTTATTCCGGTTAAGGCACCGAGTTAAGGATACTTGTTCCAGAACACCGACATTTTTTCAGATTCTTATTCGAATGGTAAATTCAATCATAACACGGGACAAAAAAATTATGACTTAAAGCAGGATGTTTTCCGTTTTCCTTTACCGATAATAACATTTTATGACCATCATTTGTCACTCAATGAAATCAAACAATTTAGTTCTTGTACGCTTATTTACCGTTACGTTAATGGTGCCTAATGCTTCTCAATTAGGATTCCCTTTTGTTTTCGATTTTTTATAAATATTAGTACTAAATACCGGTATTATTTAGTGGATTCAAACCTTTCCATCCAATTCAATCCTTGCTTTAGCATTCGAAATATATTCTTATAAGGCACATAAATTTATATATACCAAAAACATTTCATGCTATCCTCATATTTGACAGCACATACATATTCCAAGTGGCCTTTTTAGTGTTTGTACAAATACACAAACATACATTTATATATAAGTCACTGTCTCGAGCGCACCGCGTCAGTTACACGAGAGAGTGGACGTGTTTAGTTAAGTGCGTGCCAAGCCTGTGTTACACTACAGTGATTAGAGAAGATAGCAGACAATACAAGTGGCGACGAGGAAAAAGATAAGTACCTATTTAGTATAAAGATATAATCAAAAATAGGTTAGCAATGTGCAACTATTTTTTTTTATAGGATAAGGGTGACAAACGAGCACACCAGTCCACCTGATGGTAAGTGGTTACTGCGGCCCATAGACATCTACATCTATCCTCTATTACAAATCAAAATGTAGATGCGTTGTCACCTGTGAGGACTAAGATGGAATGCCTCATTTCCAGTAAAAAGGGCCTCCGGCCACCTGCACTCACCAGCGAACGCAGAGGTAAATCTCTACTTCACGCTGGTTTTCTGTGAGGTCGTGGTACCACCCCGGTTCGAGCCAGCCCATCTGTGCGACAGCAAAAGCTGCCGCGTGGCTCTACCACTGTTAAACCACTGTTCTAGCATTGCAATTGTAAATTAATTCCTAGAGTACCCGCGAAAAAAAAAAACTGTGGATTATGAATTATGATTTATTGTTTTTAACCCTGTTATTATCATTTTAATAATTTATATTAATTATATGTTCGCGATATGACCACGCTTATGGTGTGCAAAATTTATTTTCTTTATGTAGCAATTATAAAATAATGATTTATTTTAACATATGTCTATTAGCACAACTTTTATTTAAAAATATTTTTGATGGTGAAATAGTAGATATAACTAATCACTCCTCTCGATTCGAACCGAAATACAATGTCGTTAGCTAACTTTTAGTGGCATTTTACATGTAGGTGTAATATTTATCGCCTTTAACGAAATTACTATTTTAACCGCTTTCAGGGCATATATGTCTTACAAAAAATCGTGGACACTTCACGACTTCTGTAAATTGCATAGTAGGTAACTAGTAATACTGTAAATGCGCATTATAGGTATTGAGTTCACCCAAAGCCTAAATGGCACAGCAATGGAAGTAGTCGGTATAACAAATAAACCGAAAGAGAAGGGCGAATGTTATGGAACATATTACCATCATGAAATTGGGTTTGGGTACCAAGATACCAACCATTAAATTGGTGTTGGGTACTAAGATACCATCATTAAATTGAGTTTGGGTACTAAGATACCATCATTAAATTGAGTTGGGTACTTAGATACCATCATTAAATTGAGTTGGGTACTAAGATACCATCATTAAATTGAGTTGGGTACTAAGATATCATCATTAAATTGAGTTGGGTACTAAGATACCATCATTAAATTGAGTTGGGTACTAAGATACCATCATTAAATTGAGTTGGGTACTAAGATACCATCATTAAATTGAGTTGGTACTAAGATACCATCATTAAATTGAGTTGGGTATTGAGATAACACCATTAAATTGGAAGTTGGGTACTAAGTTACCACCATTAAATTGGACTTTGGGTACTAAGTTACCACCATTAAATTGGACTTTGGGTACTAAGTTACTACCATTAAATTGGTCTTTGGGTACTAAGTTACTACCATTAAATTGGACTTTGGGTACTAAGTTACTACCATTAAATTGGACTTTGGGTATTAAAATACCAGCATTAAATTGGAAATAAAAATATAAGAAACTGTTTCAGTTTGCCCCTAAAATAATAATAATAATGATACCGTTATCAGTTTTAATGTGATAGCACATCTATGGCTATAAGGTGTGAAAAATGAAAAGGTCTCTACTAATCTATCTGGGCGCAGCTGAAGTTACATCAGCACTCAAGTAACGAGCTATGCTATTGTATTTGGGTGGCTCTGGGATACAGAAATATTCTACAATTTACCAGTTGCCAATGTCGAATCATCAGGAACCGTTGATGCATTTAAAGTAGCCATAAAAAAACTCTACGAGTATTTTCAACCTAAACGGAGCAAAGTTTATGAGTGGCATGTTTTTCGATTGCTAAAACATGAAAAAGGAGAAAAATTTGGGAAGTTTTTAATAAGATTGCGTCAACAGGCCGAAAAGTGTGCATTCGAAAAGCAAGATGATCATCTCATATATCAAATCGCGGAAAAGTGTAATTAGAAATTGCGCAAGAACCTTGTATCTTACAAAACGTGGAAGAGTTAAAAAGCAAAAAAGTATATGCTTTTAATCAAATGTAAAGACCAGACAAGACAATGTTAGCATATAGTAGTAATTCTCCTTTGGCAATAGAGGTTTCATTTGAAACTATACCCGAAGTCGATGGACGAAAGGAACATACAACCATTTACGTGATTTCGGGGGGGTACTAGAGACCTGTTGGGTAATAACACAGCAGTCTGTCTAGGTGTCTTAAAACTGGTATCGGGATAAATCAAGTGGAGAGTACCGATCCCCATTAAAGAGAAGGTTGCAATCAAAATTAAGGAATCACTAAACAATGATATAATTGAAGAAGTGCAAGGCCCGTCTAAATGGATTTCACCAATGTTCCAATCATGAAAGAAAATGGTGAATTACGTTTGTGCGTAGATATGAGACGAACGCCGCTATATTGCGAGAAAACCACCGCCTGCCTACTATGGACCATATTTGCCTAAAATGAACAAAGCTAAATATTTTAACAAATTAGACATAAAAAATGCCTTCCATCAAGTGGAAATTCACTCTGAATCCAGACACATAACGACTTTTATAACCCACAAAAGATTATATAGATATAAAAGAATAATGCTTGGAATTTCCTGTGCTTCCGAGATTTTTCAGAAGATCATTGAAAGGATGCTGATAAACTGTGAAGGGGTCGTCAATTTTATTTATGATAACCTGGTATTCGGGAACAGTGAAGAAGAACATGACGCATGACTAAAGAAAGTTCTACAGGTACTTAGTAAAAACAATGCCGTGCTGAATAGGAATAAATGCATTATAAAACGCAGGCACCTCATCTTGCTATTATTTTTAATACTTGTATCGATTCTGGTTTGTTTCCTGATTTAATGAAGTATAGTAAAGTAATACCTTTATTTAAATCTGGTAGTACATTGGACCCCCGCTAATTTTTAGACCTATTTCTGTACTACCAACTCTTAGTAAAATTTTTGAAAAAATAATTTTGAATCAATTGTTAATTTTTTTTAATACAAATAAATTACTTCATAAAAAACCAATTTGGATTTACAAGGGGTCGCTCGACGTCTGACGCCGGTGTTGAGCTTATGAAATATATTTTAATGCCTGGGAGAATTCACAGGATGCCTTAGGTGTTTTCTGTGATCTTTCCAAGGCTTTTGATTGTGTTCATCATGAAAACATTAATCAGGAAACTACAACATTACGGTGTAAAAAATTTGGCGCTTAGACTTATTACTTCATATTTAAGTAACAGAACTCAAAAAGTCTTGATAAATGGTAAAGGTTCCTCCGGATCGGGTAGTATCAATGGGCGTTCCTCAGGGCTCGATTCTTGGCCCATTCCTGTTTTTAATCTATATTAATGACTTACCTTATCTTGTAGGGGACAATCACGATATAGTATTATTTGCTGACGATACCTCTTTAATTTTCAAAACTCAAACGGCAGTTAATTAATTATGACGATGTAAATAATGCTCTATCGACATAGTACATTGGTTTAACGCCAACAATATGCTCTTAAACGGCAATAAGACTAAGTGTATTAAATTCACAATACTAATGTAAAACATTCGAATACCAATGTGCTATTAAATGGGGAGGAGTTGAGTCTTGTGGATACCACTGTTTTTCTCGGTATTACTATTGACGCGAAACTTCAATGGGGCCCCCATATATCTAAATTAGCAAGCAGATTTAGTTCTGCAGCATATGCTGTAAGAAAGATTAGAAGTCTCACAGATGTTGAGACAGCTAGATTAGTGTATTTTAGTTACTTTCATAGCGTAATGTCTTATGGAATTTTGCTATGGGGTAATGCGACTGATATTGAAGCTATATTTGTTTTGCAAAAGAGAGCCGTTCGGGCGATTTATAACCTAAATTGTAAAGAGTCCCTCAGACAAAAATTTAAAGAAATAAACATATTAACTTTGGCATCGCAATATATTTATGAAAATCTAATGTATGTACATAAAAACATAAATAGCTTTAATAAGAATAAGGATGTGCATTCTTTAAACACTAGGAACAAACATAAGCTTGTAATACCAGTTACTAGACTCCACAGAATCAGTAATTCATTTATGGGGCAATGTATACGCTTTTACAACAAAATCCAGAACATATTCAAAGTTTATCAATAAACAAGTTTAAAAGTTTTATTAAAGAAAAACTGTACAAAAAGGGTTATTATAATATCAAGGAATACATGAATGAAAATAACCCCTGGGAATAAGGTGATCGCCACCATGCTGGTTCTATTAAAAATCAATTTAAAAATTGTATAAATGAAATTATTGTTAAATGAAATATGTTTGAAAAAAAAGTCCCGCTGGGTTTCTTGCTGGTTCTTCCCAGGACAGAGGTATTTTCCGAACCAGTGGTAAATAAAAAATGACTTTCAATAAGAATTATGTAATAATCGATATTGAATAAAAAATTATTCTATTCTATTCTATTCAGGATTGTGAATTTTCTGGGACACAGGCTTACACATGAAGGAGTAAACCCTTCAACAAGTACGTGAGAGCATTATGAAATTTAGGGTCCCAAAGACCATAGAAGAACTCCAAAGTTTTTTAGGACTCTTAAACTACATAAACAAATGGATACCTAACTTGGCCGCCATGACAGAACTTCTGAAGCACCTGCTAAGACAGAAGATGAGCAAAAGAAAGAGCTTGGAAAAACAATGGTCTGAGGAACAAGATAAAGCATTCCAAAAAAACTCAAACGGATGCTCACGGAAATACAGATTTTAGGGTATTATGACGTCAGAGATGCAAGATAGGTGTTAGCAGATGCTAGCCCTGTCGTAATTGGTGCTGTCCTTGTACAAAAGATACAAGTGTCCATAGAATTATTGCCTATGGTAATCGAACTTTGACAGATTGCGAGCGCAGGTATAGCCAAACGGAAAAAGAGGCACTAGCATTATTTTGGAGGGTCGAACATTAGTATTTTTTTATTTGGAAAGCCTTTTGATTTAGTCACTGACCACAAGCCGCTAGAGATATTGTTCGGATCTAAGTCAAAACCATGTGCGAGGATATAACGATGGGTACTGAGGCTACAGTCTTATTCATTCAAGGTTGTATACAAGCCCAGGAAAACAAATATAGCTGATCCCTTGTCACGATTATGTAACTATCCTGATAACCTACCAAAGGAAAAGATCAGCATGTGTACCAAATAGTGGAAAATTCTAGACCATTTGCTGTACCAATGAGTACCATTACAGCATATTCAGGAAAAGACCAAGAGCTTTATAAAGCGAAAAAAGATGTCTATCAGAACGACTGGGACGATTCAATTAAGAGTTACAAAGTTTTTGAAAACGAGTTGTTTCCACGATAGCATTGTACTTCGTGGAAATAAAATTGTAATACCACAGCAACTCTTCAAGAGTGTATTAGATGCTGCATAGGAGGGTCATCCAGGTATAGTAGCGATTAAGGGACGCTTTAGATCAAAGGTATGGTGGCCCCGTATCGATAAAGACGTAGAACAATTAGTAAAGGCCTGTAAAGTTTGTACGTTAGTGGGTTTGCCAAACCCACCTGCACCAATGAAGAGACGAGAGTTGCCTGCAGCTTCATGGATAGATGTTACAATGGATCTAATGGGACCATTGCCAAGTAATGAGTATCTGTTAGTAGTGGTCGACTACTATAGTGGATACAAAGAAGTAAAAAATTACAAAAACATCACAAGCTTACAGATTATTAAAATGGTAAAAGAAATGTTCAGTAGACTTGGTTATCCTATTTCTATCACCGCAGACAATGGCAAGCAGTTCGTTAGTGAAGAGTTTCGATCTTTCTTCAAAGAATGTAACATTAAGTTATTTAGTACTGTACCATATTGGCCTCAAATGATCGGCGAAGTTGAAAGACAAAACAGAGATATTTTGAAACGTCTTCGTATTAGCCAGATCGAGAGGAAGGATTTAAAAGAATGTTTGTGGGAGTATCTTCTAATGTATAACAACTCCCCTCCTTACAGTTACCGGAGGTTACCGTCTGAACTGTTTTTTCAACGAAAAAGTAGGGATAAAATTCCATCAATAGGTGAAATAAATTAGAGACAATCATTTAGATTCAGATATCAGGGATAGAGACAAATACAAAAAGAAGAAAAAATCTTGATGAGAAAGAGATGTAGTGTTTGCACAAATACACAAACATACATTTATATATAAGTCACTGTCTCGAGCGCACCGCGTCAGTTACACGAGAGCCTCGGGCGAGAGTGGACGTGTTTAGTTAAGTGCGTGCCGAGCCTGTGTTACACTACAGTGATTAGAGAAGATAGCAGACAATACAGCCTTCATTAATAGGCGACGGTAATGGCGGATAGTTAAATTCGTAGTAGATTATTATTGATAAACGTATTAATTTACAACTCCAAATAAATGAAGCGTCATTTTAAATAATTTTTCTTTCACGGCATGATAAGAAATAGTGCGAGGAAGACACACATTATTCCATCTCGCTAGCACTATAGAAAGGGGGTCTTGACGGAAAAATCTTACACTTTTTCTCGCCTAGCCCCCGTTCGCCCATTGCGTGCCGTGCCAAAAGAAACTATACGTTCCAAAAATGCAGTTGCCAACCCACTTGCCAAGCGTGGCAATCATGTCAAATATCCCCCTATGAGTTAATCATGGGGAGGCCTATGTTCAACAGGGGACTTTAATATGATGTAACGGTAACAGAGTGAAATCGCATCGGACGATTTCTTATTTGTTTAAAAATAATAATTTTAGGGAGAACTAAAAAGTCAAAATCGGAAATTATGGCTAAATTATCTTACAATTTTACCGTGTAAAAATTTTCAACGTTAATATTAATTTAGCTTATTAATAAATAATACATGAATACGTGTGATAGACCATGGTTGTGATGGAACCTGAAAATGAAATTTTATATTTTACCGGAAGCTATTGGAATGAGCACTTGAATATTTACTAAGCATATGTTGCTTCAAGGAGTACAATGGAGTAATTTCAAATATTGTCCAAACTTTTTATTTATTTATATATTTTGAAATAAAAACTTAAGTTGTTTTTTTTTCGATAGTACTGCATGAAGAAATGTAAATTTACTTAATATTAGTCAACATCACGACATTGTAAGCTGTAGTTATGGAAAAAAAAAGCTCTCCATAGCTCAATAAATGACTGAGATTCATTTGACTTTTATCGTGTTTATTAAAAATTATCACAATATTTGAAATAATTTGAAACAAACGAACAGAATTCTTAAAATTAATTTTGTTGAAGTGTACGAGAAACCAGACGAAGTTAAGAACTACTAGTACTACTCGAATAACACAATCACAGATAAGAAGCTGCCAAATTTAAAGTTTAGGCCACAAAGTAAAAAAAAATATAGGCATTTTATACTGCGTCAAAGATTTCCACAAACATAATCGTTGAAATATAGCGTCGGGAGCCCATTGGAGCTTGGAATGTAATGCAAAATACGTATTTACATAACAAAATGCCCCTTATATTGTAAAATTTTTCATTTACGTGTAATGTCACGAGTATCAACGCCTAATAACTCAATATGTTTCATTCAAATGTCATGATTTGCAGGTTATTTGTACCAGGTATAAGGGTGTTATTATATTATAACATTTGAGTGATAAACGATATTTTTGGTTGGTCGGACTTTTTTCTGTCTAGGAGTCTTTCTGGATAGACACCCACTCCCTTTACTATTTTTCCGCCAAATAGTAATGCTTGTACTGCTGTATTCCCGTCTAAAGAATATAGAAAGCCAGTATAATTATAGATTCTAAAGTATATCTTAGTCACCAGAGGTGACAACGCATCTGTAGGTTTTTTTTAAAGTTGGCTACAGGTGTCCATGGATTATAAGATTTTTTGTCACTTCAAATTAAAAAAAAAACATTTCAGTGATAAAAGAGTTGAATGAGAAATTTCGAGAATGTTGTAAGTGAAAAGTCCGCTCGCATTGAAGCCGCTCGGTGACTTCGTCTTATTTCATTGCGTTTTCAATATTGACTTGAGTCAGGTAAAGCTTCAGAAACCTCAGCAGAAACATCACCGAAAAAAATTGTTAAAAATAGACTTTGTGTCCAGTAATGACAAAAACGCTTACATAAACTGATATGTTATTCTTTTACTAAATATATCAGGTTCGCATAAAGTACACAACAGTGTGAAAATCTCTGGTGTCCTGCAATGCCCCCGGTGTCTTAGTTGTTCATGTGTGAAGGTGTGTTTGCCCATTCGTATATATAACAAAAACTGTTAAAGCACTGCTACCAATTAACTCAACACAACAAAACTACAAAAACATATATTAACACAGATAAAAAACAGATATTTACCATAGTTGCCATGTTTGACGGGCGGGTTGGCAATCGAATTTTTTTTTATGATTTTGAGTTGTTATCATGGAGATTCCCGTTTCCATCTCCTTTTTAATTTCTCTCCGACAATAACCAATGGACGTGTCTTACACGCCCCACAACACTACTTTTTTATTTTACAGAAAAAGGGTAACAAACGAGCACAGATTCCACCTGATGATTAGTAGTTGCTGTGAGCCATAGACATCTATATCATATCAATAAAGAATCAAAATGCAGATGTGTCGTTACCCGTGAGGACTAAGATGGAATGCGTATTTTACAGTAAAAAGGGTCTCCGGTTCTTGAGACTCACCATACGAAAACAGCAGTGTCAAGCTTGCCATTTTACGCTGGTATTCTATGAGAGCGTGGTCCTTCCCCGGTCGAGCCGCCCATTCGTGCTACAACTATACTACTAATATAGCTGCAACATGGCTGTACCACGTACTTGATACCTCATTTACAAATCTAGTATTATCATAAAATACCTAAAAGCAGTTTAAACACCCCAAAGTGCTTTAAGCCACACATTTGTCACTACAAGAGGCTCCTACATATTTGTCAACTCTTATCCCAAGACCTCGTGACAGATGGGCGCTCATTAATGCAGATTCCTTGTTAAAACTATCGTGGTTGACTCCTTTTTGCCCTTTGAGCCTTTGACAAATTATGGTATCTTTCTCGTGACAATTGAACATCTATGAATTCGATTAGGCAGTAATTAATTAGGATGTAATTAATTAGGATAAAGGGTTTATTTTCTACAAACCCTCGTGACACTGACAAATGGAGTTATAATATGGCAGCGTATTGTTTACTTTAAATATATTTTACATTAATCTTTTAAAAATTAAAACAAGCAAAATGCATAATATTTGTTGTAGCTAATATATCCACTGCTGAATATAGGACTACCCATTGATAGCTTACCAAAAGTCCACTGTTGAACATAGAACTTTCTATAGATAGCCTCATGGGGGTGGAAGTATCTCGCCAAAGTTGCCACGTTTGGTAGGCGGTTTTGCAGCCCCGCTGCAATTAATATTTCAGTATTTATATGGAAAATTCATCTCCTTTATCAGTTTTTGTCTAACTTATAAAATTATTAAAGCTGTAATTTCTTGTTTTCAGATTTTGGCCTTTCAATACGCTTAATGATTTACCTTGATGCCAAATTATAAGTTTCTTGTGTGTTCTTGATGCCAAATTTGAAGTCACATTGTTGCGGCTGCCGCGAACACGCTTCAATGGCGAGCTTGTTTTTTAAACAGTATGGTTAGGAAACTGTGAATCCCTGAGTACGCAAACATACTGGAAGCGCTACAGTATCATGGCAGCCCCAACAATGCTCTGAATGCATTGTTATATTGTATAAGCAGGGCGTAAAGTAATAAAAGTAAAGGCGTAAAAAGATTATTGGGTAAAGCTAACCCACCTTATAAAATATGTTATTAAGTTTTTTTTGTTGATATGCTATGTTGTTGATACCTTTAAGTTAAGTAAATAATCAAAATAATTGGTAAATCCAATTGAGCATACCATAAACGCATTAAAAAAATTA
>JAVANC010000019.1:41992682-42255839 GCA_033319125.1 Parnassius glacialis | reverse complement strand
GTTTTAGATTGTAATTAGTGTTGTGTTACTAAAGTGTCAATTTTGGTAATTCAATCGGCAGTTTTTAATTGTCTCAAACCCCAAGCTCGTAACAATACCCACGCGATGGATACCTCGCTACCATCGACCTAAAAGATGCATATTTCCTTTTAGCCATTAAGCCTTCTGAGCGCAAATATTTAAAATTTTAATTTCAGCCCAATAATTCGTATAAAACTCACACATTTAGCTTTAATTGCATGCCGTTCGGATTATCCGTAGCCCCGCGGGTATTCACTAAAGTTATAAAGGAAGTTATGGCCTATCTCAGACACCGCGGTTTTCAATCAGTGTCTTATTCAGATGATATATTATGTATTGGAGATAGGTATGACAAGAGTCTTGATAATATCAATGAAACTTTGAAACTACTTGAGTTTCTAGGTTTCGTTGTTAATTATGACAAAATTATGTTAAAACCGCGACAATCCTGCAAATATTTAGGATTCTGTTACGATACCATTAATCTTAGCATAGAACTACCAGACAGTAAGCGATGTTACATTGCCCAGTTGGTTACAAAATTTACAAAATATCCGTCATCATAATAATGATCAAACTTCACTTGGAAGTTCTTTTGATCATATATTTTATATGATTACCAAACTTCGCTGTGTAATTACTGTCATAATAAGCGGTTGGTCAATCTATGCGGAGTCATAATAAACGGATCCTACTATATATATAATAACATGTATGTATGTATTTATCTTTTTTGCCGTGTAGTGGCGGTCAAGAATATCCACTACCCCATATCCTCCCGTGGGTGTCGTAAAAGGCGACAGGGGGAAACAGGCAGGAGATGGGAGGAGAGCGAGTCTCATCCGACACTATTCCGAAGATATACCGGACGTCAGTCTGAGCGAGATTACAATGGCTCTCCAGCACCTTAAAAAACGGTAAGGCCCCAGGCGAGGATGGAATTACAGCGGAGCTTCTGAAAGCGGGTGGAAGACCGGTACTTGAAGTCCTTCAGAATCTCTTTAATTCCGTTCTCCATGTTGGCATTACACCGGAGGCGTGGAGCAGGCGTGCGGTGCTCTTGTTCTTCAAGTAAGGCGACAACGCTCTCTTTAAGAACTACAGACCAATTACTCTTCTGAGCAGCGTCTACGTGCTGTTTTGAAGAGTCATTACGAAGCGTCTCGCGCGCAGACTTGACGACTTCTAGCCTCCCGAACAAGCCGGTTTCCGAAAGGGTTTTAGCACCATAGACCACATACATACCCCTCGGCAAATTGTACAGAAGTCCGAAGAGTACAATTTGCCACTATGTCTGGTGTATGTAGACTATGAGAAAGCCTTTGATTCCGTCGAAATTTGGGCGGTGCTGCAGTCCCTTCAGCGGTGCCAGGTTGACTGTCGGTATATCGAAGTGCGAAAGTGTTTATACAGATGAGCTACGATGGCTATCCGAGTACAGAACCAGAGTACGAAACCTATCCAATTGCAAAGAGGTGTAAGACAAGGTGATGTTATATCCCCGAAACTCTTCACCGCTGCATTGGAAGGCGTTTTCAAGCTACTGGACTGGAAAGGATGCTGTATTACCATCAATGGCGAGTACATCACTCACCTTCGATTTGCCGACGATATAGTACTTATGGCAGAATCGCTGGAGGACCTAAGTACTATGCTCAATGACCTCAATAGTGTCTCCCAACGGATAGGTCTTAAGATGAACATGGACAAAACAAAAATCATGTCGTCGTCCATGTCACACCTATGCCTGTAGTTGTTGGGAACACTAAGCTTGAAGTTGTTAACGAGTATGTTTGACCTTTCGAACGCCTTTAATACCATCAGTTATGACATTCTGATTTCCATCCTTTCCCTTTCTATGGTCTCATACGAAGCACTGGATTGGTTTTCATCATATCTTCGAGGGCGCCAGCAGTCTGGTCGCATCGATGAGCTATCATCTAGCTGGCTTGACATACATGCTCAAGGCGGTATATTATCTCCTTTATTGTTTTCTATATTTATTAATCTCATTACCCTAAACCTTCAGTCTGCGTATCATCTGTATGCTGATGACTTGAAATTGTACACACACGCGAGTATTGACGATATTTCTACAGCGGTGAACACAATAAACAGGGACCTTGAGTACGTTAAGAACTGGTGTGACAGGTTTAGCCTAATGGTCAATCTTTCGAAGTGTCAGGCCATAATAATTGGTAGCCGTCGGATGATCCAGAGATTAAAAACAGTAGCTCTACCTTCAATCATTTTTAATAGTACTGAGATTCAATTGTGTTCTTCTGTAAAGAATTTAGGTTTATTAATTGATTCCACTTTGAGTTGGAAAGATCAAGCAACGACCGTTAGCCAGAAAGTCACCGGTACCTTGCGTTCTCTGTATCGCCTAAAAATTTTTCTACCATCTGCAATTAAGACAATGCTTGTGCAGAGTTTAATTTTCCCCCTAATCGACTATGGCGATGTGTGTTATTTCGACCTGAATGCAGATCTTCTCAACAAATATGACCGTCTTCTAAATAACTGCATTCAAATCATTTTTAATCTTCAAAAGTATGACCATTACTTATTAGTATTACTGTCCCGTGTGAGGCAATCTTAATACTTATACTTATATACATATTCTCATCATATTTTTATGGTTGGTTAGAAAAATTATATCTAAATGCAAACTTGCACAGGGTAAATTTTTTTTTACTATTTTTACCCAGCAAGTAGTAAAGCAACTACAATCCCATCGTTAAGTGGTTATGTAGCCTAAGATCGTGAATTGCACTGACTTAACAAAAACCTATGCACTCTTGCCTAATAGTACTAGGTAAGTATTATTTGCGACCTATTTGTGTGTGTGTGTGTGTGTATGTTGTGTGTGTGTGTGTGTGTGAAGAAAAGCGTATGAGAATACGTGAAGAGGAATAAAGGTTGAGTACTACTTCGCTTACCTGTACGAGATTGCCACTTCTTGATGAATGAGAACCTTTCTTCCTATTTTTTATCTGTTTTCCAAGTTATATAGCCAGTCCATTGCCATTTCACTGTAATATTCCATTGGGCTCTGTCAGTTACTCTGGTCCTACTGAGAATATCTTCATTTCTAACTTTATCACGTAGAGAAACCCCTCTCCAATTTAAAATTTTTACATTTTTTAGATGATAGTTTGTCTAACATAAAAAAAACAAAACCCAAGAATGTCTTTATATAGTTATTTATACTTAGGGAAGCACCATTTTTTTAATTTATTTAAATTGTTTGATTTAATTTGATAACAGTTTACCTAAATGTAAGTATCTGTATCTCTATTTCCCTCCCCAATAATATTTTATAAAGTCATACTCATAACAACAGCGTTTTATTGTAATACATAATTATAAAATTGAGTATCAACTAATTTATAAAAATATGCAACAATAAAATTACATAGTTATTAAAAACTATCGAAATCTAAGTAACGAGAGCATGTTGGTCGTTCCACATCTAAATTATATAAAAATGCATTTTTCAATTTCACTAATCAACGTCGCCGCGAAAATTTCTTCTTCTTTGGGCACTTTAAAAATTAATTTATTTAGAAAATAATATTTACAGTTACCAATGTACAGATATTAACTAAATTAAGTATTTCTAGTCATAAAAATATTTATAATTGTGTATAAAGTTTTAAAAAACAAATATATAATTGAACGAAGTCGCCCCAAAACCGACGCGCGGTCCACCCTCGTCGATGTCCGAAAACGGACTGTGACAGGCTGACAGGGCGACGGAGCATGCGCGCTCGCGTAAATATATTCAATTTCAGGGAAAAATTATATATTCTCTTATAACACGGGGAATAAATATAAAACTCTCAATTAAAAATATTAATAATTTTAAGACCTTTTCTTAGTGTAAGAACTATTTAAAAGGCTTGTGCCGTTATGGAGAAATTTTGCAAAATATGACAAATATAGGTACACTTTGGGGATTTTTTTCTAATAAGGGGTAGACAAAAATACAATTTTGTTCAATTAAAAAAAATTACCAAATCCTCTTCTGTTACCCTGTATTTTTTCTTTGTGGATTAAATGAACAGTTATTGAGATTTTTTTACTTAAATATCCAAGATTTAGACATTTCAACCACTGTTAAGGCCTTAATGAATCAAAATCATCCTGCAACAAAAGCAGTGCGTCATTGACATCCTTAGCAGCCACAAGCATACACGTATCATCAGCGTATTGATAGTTAGTACAATATCTAAAAATATTATTCATGTCATTGACATATGCTATAAAGTGCAATGGTCCAAGTACGGAACCTTGAGCAGTGCCTTCAGTTACTTTGACTGATGTGCTGTAGCTTTCACAAATTTTAACACGGTAGCTTCTATTAGTCAGATAGTTTTTACACCAATTTAAAAGAGGTCCACGAATACCTGTATCTTCTAACTTCCTAATCAGCTTATTATGATCTAATGTATCAAAGGCGCGAGAAAAATCAATAAATAGAGCTAGAACGTGTAGTTTCTGATTCATCCATGAATTAACTTGATCTGTGAATTCCGATAATAGCATTGCAGTCTTCTTACCAGGCCTGAAACCGAATTGGCTAGAGCTTAAAATATTACTTTTTTGATAAAACTCGTGTATTTGATTACAGATATATTTTTGCGCTATTTTATCTATTGATGATGTTAAAGTAATAGGTCTGTAATTATTTGTGTCATCAAACTTACCTTTTTATGGACTGGTCTAACACATCCCACTTTAAGTTCATCTGAATATGTCTCTGTTTTGATACAGGTAGTTACAAATTTAGCTAAGGGCTCTGAAATTATATTGGCAATGCTCTTGATATCTCTCATTCTAATGCAATCAAAACCTGGGGCTTTATCAGTACTTAACTTATTAATTAATTTATATACACTATCTGGCGTTGCGTTCTTAAAGTACATACTACAATTATTTACATTTGCTGGTAAATTGTTTTGATCATATTTTAATATATTCTGGTTGCAGTTTGGCAAAATATCTTTCACGGCAGAGTCAAAATTATTCGCAAAATTGTCTGCAATACGTTTTGGTAAAATATTTAATGATTTAAAAGCATTTAATATAACTTCATCTATTGATTTTACAATCCTACCGGCGATATCATTCAAAATTTGCCATGATTTTTTTGAATTAGCAAAATTTTTAATTATTTTATTTTTATAATAAGAATTTCTATAATATTCAGTTACCTTGTTTACCTTATTTCTTTTTCTATTGTATTCTAATCTTAATACTATACTGCAGCATGGCTCTACCACGTACAAAATCTCATTTATAAAATTACTCCTGGAAATATTATGCCACAAGAGATGTATACGTGTGCTCGAAATGAATATTCTAAATTAAGATTTTCATATCTGAATACCGTCTCATTTGCATAATTGCTGCATAGACGGTATATTATGAAGTAAGTGCTAGCTGATCCCTTTTTAACTTGTTAATAAATTTAACTTATAACAGTGCAGTTACTGCGGAGTCTTTAAGCCATATAAAATTTGTTTAAACCCAGTGTCTTGTTCTTTTCGTATTAAACTTTTCAATCATAGAGCTACATATTAGTCTATGGAAAAGTATGAGTATAATATTATTCCCTCAGAATGAGTGATTAATAAATTATATATGTGTGACTTGCTGAAAAGGACAGGTTTTTCGATAAATGGACTTTAAACTGCGGTGTGGAATTATCCAAAACAAGAAACACAAACATCATTCTTCATATTTTAAGTGGAAGAGTTTCTTCAACCTTATGGCTGCACCAGGAATAGGTTAGCACGACCATAGAAAAAACCATCCTTGACTGGAATAGCTACGTGAAAAGACAATATAGTATGTGTTCTGTGTGGTGAGTAACGAGAAGTAGTGACCATTTTTGCTGGTATATTGAATTTCCACCTTAGCTTCCATGGCTTAAAACGGATCTTAACTTTTCCCCTAACCGAGTATAGTATATAGGTGTTAATGGAGCATATCATGCACTTGTTTGTTGTTCAGTGACTTAATTTTGATTTATTTTAAATTACTTTAGTCTCGAATTTCGTGTAGATCTGCATAGCTTAATTTTTATATCTTAATATTCTCATTATTATGGTAAGGTACTAAAAAAACGCCGCGGCTATATTGTGGTTGTAGTACGAATACCTTTTACAGAATATAATGGTGAAATAGCAGCTTAATGATGTTGTGTTTCGTACGATATATGTGGAACTGCAAGAATGACCTCAGACCTCAAGGATGACAACGCATTTTCATTTTGATTCTTAATCGAGGACAGATGTTTTTGGGCCACAGCATCTACCTACCATCAAGTGAGGAACCATGTATTCGTTTGTCACGTTTTATTAAAAAAACCTACCAATAGTCGCAAGATTAGGTCTAGTAAAGCAAATATCGTAATCAATTAAAACATTTTAAATAATTTAGGGAACTGGACTTAAAAAACTTTATAAAAAATACATATTAAAAAAAAACATTATGTAAGATACAGTATTTTCGACTATGTGCTATTGTTATCTAAATTAACTCCTTAGTTAGGTTTATAAAACAAGTTTCTACAGACAAAGACAACCGACTATATGAATTTGCCAATTTGCTATGCAAAATAAGAATTCTGTAAATGCTTTTGTACCCTAAAGAAGCATAAACAAAGATGTAGATTAGAGTACGTGTTTACTTATATTATCAGAATTTAGTAGACTTTTACGACATTCGTGTGAGATTTTATGAAGAAATCTAAATAGGAATATCTAAATTGCAAACAATAGGTAAGTATAATGTACGGCTAACATTTTTTAGGTCAAATGGAACTGCTCCAGGGCTTGCGAAATAGATATTATCTAAATATTATCTCCGAGTTTCCTAACGTTGCTTTTGTATACTGCATATTATAAATCTGAAGCTAAAATTGAATACTCACCAAATTAAATAGCGTTAACGTTATTTGGAAGCGAACCCTTAGCGAACTTAGGGACCTTCAAGAAAAGAGCGTACTCCTTTTTAAAAGGCCGGCAACGCATCTGCAATTCCCTCCCTGGTGTTGTAGTTGTTCATGAGCGGCGGTAGTCATTTAACATCAGGTGAGCCGCATGCTCGTTTGCCCCCTTTCCTATAAAAGAAAAAACCCAAGTTCACTTGACATTTAGGTGAATCATTCAGTCTGAATCACCATGTCATTTTTGTAAGAAATATGGCCGCCAAACTGGTACATATTACACGTGACGCAGAGACACCTACGTCTATCTAGTATTTGTAAGAAAAAAATAATTAAGATATGCATATTTGTAAAAATATATAGTATTTTATATGTTATTAATATAGTAGTAGCACGAATGAGTCGTCTCGACCGGGAAAGAACCACGCTCTCACAGAATACCAGCCTAAAATAGCAGCTTAACACTGCTGTTTCGTATGGTGAGTCTAGAGGACCGGAAACCCTTTTTACTGGAAAAGGGGCATTACATCTTAGTCCTCACGGGTGAAAACGCATCTGCATTTTGATTCGCAAACGAGGATAAATGTAGATGTCTATGGGCCACAGCAACCACTTACCATCAGGTGGACGGTGTGCTCGTTTGTCACCCTATCCTATAAAAAAAATATAGTGTCAGGTACGGGTATCTTGTTAAATTACTTTACTAGTAATGTTATGAAATAAACTATTGTAAGCTTATAATAAAGTTATGAGAAATACAAATTCTTATTTATAAATAGACAAGCTAAGAGATAATATGGAATAATGACCTGGAAAAACATGCAAGAAGTCGATGGATGCATGTGGTTCATGATCGTGGATAACATGACTTGGGGAAGGCCTATCAGTGGACTTGTTAAAGGCTGTAATGACAACGATGATCAAGAGACATAGAAGAGTACATACAATATGTGTATACACAAGGTGTGTGATCTCATAATGGATCCCACCTTATTGATAATCTATAGGCTACCGTGGCACTGGTTTTCTGTTAGGATCCTGATTGCCAACATGATTTACTACAGTGAACACGAGAAATGCGCATATTAAGGAGTATTTTTAATAGGGATAGGGGGCAAACGAGCATACGGCTCACCTGATGATCAGTGACTACCGCTACCCATGAACAACTGCAACACCAGGGGAATTGCAGGTGCGTTACCGGCCTTTTAGGAAGGAGTAAGCTCTTTTATTAAAGATCCTAAGTCGTATCGGTCTAAAAAGATTTCCCGTGGTAGGCTATTCCACAGAGAGGTCGTACGCAGAAGAAAACTCCCAGTAAAACGCGCAGTGGTGGACCACCGAGCATCCAGGTTAGTTGAATAGTATCGAGAACTTTGCCGCGATGTGTGTTCGTGATATTTGGCGGCGGGATTAACCCGAACAATTCCTCAGAGCACTCCCCATGGTAAATGCGTAAGAAAAGGCAAAGGGATGTAACATCTCTTCGCAGCAACAGTGAATCAAGCCGATCGTAAAGGACTCGATCGTCGACGATTTGAGTCGCTCTGCACTGGATGCGCTCAAGTGGAAGGAGCTGCCACTGGGGAACCCCAGTCTAGAGATGGGAACAGTATTGTATGTGAGGCCGAAGCTGCGCCTTGTAAAGTTGCAAGAAATACTGTCCCTCTCTGCTGAGCACGCCTTCTTTCAAGTGACCACGAAACTGCACGTTAATCGATATGTCGACGCCAAGTATTCCGATACTGGCTGAGGCAACAAGGGGAGTGCCTTGAAACTGAGGAAATACGACAGTGGCGTTCTTTTTAGCGGTAAACGCGCAAACTTGTGTCTTCTGAGGATTATACTGGACTAGATTTAGTCACCCTCAATCCAAGACTTTTTTAGCATAGATACGACTCCCAGACAAAAGTTTGTACCGTTACGGAGCATGACGGTAATTTTTTGATACTACCGAGGCCCAAAATCACGTAACAAAAATAACTGTGTGTGAACTTTATTAAATACATATTTCAAGCACGTTTAGAGAAGTAATTTAAAGTTACAACATACTGATAAATTGGGGCGTTAAATAAATGTTTAAAAGTAGATATATTGGGTGGGAGCTTATTGGTTAATCTGCTAAAGTCAATGGCGAATGGATAGGCGCTCATAAACGTTACTATGAGTAGGCCTATGTAAGGTATAGATTATTTAGAAGAGATATACTATGTTTTTTTTTCATTTTAAGTACTATTTAATACTTAGAAATAGTTATTATATGGAACACAGCACCATGTGTTGGAGGCGAAACACAAAATCAAATTCAAAAATGAAAAAAATAAATCCCATTTATGATCTTTTCATATGTTTTTGATAGCTTGAATTACCTTGACATTATTAACCGACTTCAAAAGAAGGAGGAGGTAATTCGACTAAATTTTTATGTGGGTTACCTCAGAACTTTTTCTAGGTGAATTGATTTTGATGATTCTTTTTTTATTTAACAGCTGGTGCTCTCATGTGATCCCATATACATTTAATCAAAATCTGGCCAGGATTTCTTGAGTTATCTTTAATTATGCGTATTTTATTGATTCCGTCTACATTGACAATGTTCTCTTTTTATTTATTTTTAAGTCGGTTATACAAAATTTTTAATTTTACAAATAGTATAAGGAGCGTTAGTGAATGCCGTGTATTGGCAATGCGAGAGTATTCATTACCACATTCGTTTCGTGAATGACGTAAGAATCGATTATGGGAGATGATTCAAAAATCTTATGTTATATATAAAACTTATATTTAACAGTGATAGAGCCAGGCGGCAGCTTTTGCTGTCGCATGGATGGGTCGCCTCGAACCGGTGTGGTACCACGACCTCACAGAATACCAGCGTGAAGTAAAGGTTTACCTCTGCGTTTCGCTTGGTGAATGCAGGTGGCCGGAGGCCCTTTTTACTGGAAATGAGGCATTCCATCCTAGTCCTCACGGGTGAAAACGCATCTGCATTTTGATCTGTAACAGACGATAGATATAGATGTCTATGGGCCGCAGCAACCACTTACCATCAGGTGGACTGTGTGCTCGTTTTTCACCCTTATCCTATAAAAAAAATTATTTTGATTTTCGTGCATTTTGTAAAAGTCGTTGCATCAATTTCGTATGTACGTATGTCAAATTAATATCGAATATTTTCACAAATTGACTAATTTGTGCTTGTGAAATATATTGCTTATGATTATATCACATTTTTGCTTGTGCTGATACCGCTTTCTTTACACTCCACTTTTTCTTACTTATGCTGACGACTTATGCTTTTATTACTATATGGACTCAATCACGCCTACTTATTGACTTACTGATAATTACTATGGACATTTTGATAATTCTGCATCCACGATGTTAAGGTGCACTAATTGTAATCTTTGCGTCGATACAAAGCAAGTTCATTTTGTGTCCTCATTTCGATTTACAATCTTAAATCTTCTTTCAACATGGAGATCTTTGCAATAAATATATTTAGTTTTATAACATTTTATATAGTTTAAAAATTTATGGCCCTGCCGTTGTCGTAAAATTATTAACTAATTTGTAAATATTTACACCCTCTTCAAAAACATGTCATAATACATGTACATACATACATAAACACTCACGTCTGTCACCCAGAGGGGTAGGCAGAGACTACGGACTTCCATTTGGCACGATCCTCACACATCTCTGCCGCCTCCTTTACATCCATATATCTACGCATAGCCGTGTAGTGGCGGTTAAGAATATCCACTACCCCATATCTTCCCGAGGGTGTCGTAAAAGGCGACAAAGGGAAAAAGGCAGGAGATGGGCAGCAGCATCTTCCTGATAACAACAAACTTACATAAAAAAAAACTGCGATTGCAAACCCGCTCGCCAAGCGTGGCAACTATGGCTCATGCTCAAGCTCATCATGATGGCTATCCGAGTACAGAGACAGAGTACATAACCTATCCAATTGCAGAGAGGTGTAAGACAGGGTGATGTCATATCCCCGAAACTCTTCACCGCTGCATTGGAAGACGTTTTTAAGCTTCTGGACAGGATAGGATACGGTATCAACATCAATGGTGAGTACATCACTCACCTTCGATTTGCCGACGATATAGTCCTTATTGCAGAATCGCTGGAGGACCTAAGCACCATGCTCAATGACCTTAATAGTGTTTTCCAACGAATAGGTCTTAGGATGAACATGGACAAAACAAAGATCATGTTTAATGTCCATGCCACAACTATGCTAGTAGTTGTTGGGAGCACTAAGCTCAAAGTTGTTGACGAGTATGTTTACCTGGGACAAATAGTCCAACTAGGTAAGCCCAACTTCGAATGAGAGGTCAATCGAAGGATTCAACTCGGCTGGGCAGCGTTCGGGAAACTACGACACATCTTCTCGTCAGGCATACCTCAAAACCTTAAAACGAAATTTTACAACCAGTGCGTATTGCCAGTGATGACTTACGGATCTGAGACGTGGTCCTTCACTGCTGGCCGTATGAGGAAGCTCAAGGTCGCTCAGCGAGCTATGGAGAGGGCTATGCTCGGGGTTTCTCTGCGTGATAAACTTAGAAATGAGTATGTCCGCAGTAGAACCAGAGTAACTGACATAGCCCAACGGATTAGTAAGCTGAAGTAGTAGTGGGCCGGCCATATAGTTCGAAGAACTGACAACCGATGGGGAAGAAAGGTTCTTGAGTGGTAGCCTCGTACCGGTAGGCGAAGTGTAGGGCGACCCCCCACGAGATGGAGTGACGACCTGGTAAGACATGCAGGAAGTCAATGGATGCAGGTGGCTCAGGACCGTGCTTTGTAGCATTCCTTGGGGGAGGCCTATGTCCAGTCGTGGACTTATGAAAGGCTGTAATGATGATGATGATCTACGCATACACACTCGTTGGTTCAGGGTACTTTTAATCTGGCCCATTTTCAATATATTGCCAATATGGTCGATAAACCTTCGTATAGGCCGTCCCTTCCCGACTCTGCCATTTACTTCTGAAACATAAATTTGCTTTGTCTCTCTTTCCTCGTTCATTCCTTCTACATGATCAATTCACCGAAGCATTCCTTTCTTCATGCTGGTCACAACGTCATCTTGCAAACCACACTTTTCTCTAATCACACTATTCCTCACCCTGTCATTTAGATTCAGCCTTAGCATACTCTTAATGATAGCATTTCTAAAACATTTATTGTACTCTCTCATGCTTCTTCTGCCAGACCCAATTTTAATACCATACATTAAAGTAGGGACTAACACACGAATAATATGTATATTGAAAAATAATTTTGTAAATAATATAACTCGTTTACATGACTAGGACTTAGATTTTATGAAAAACAGGTGGTGCTCGTTTTATATTGTGTAAGGCTCTTTTAGATTCTATACAAGAGAAACTTTTTCCATTGTGACTGATCATATTATTATTATGCTCCTTAAATTCCTATTTATATCATTAGTGCCTGACAATTTATATTCCGAAATTACAATGAACTGCAACGAATGTTGTTCTAAATAATTTTAAATTAAAAATTTTGTACGTCTGATTTCAATATAAATTATTAAGAATAACTCAAAAACTATAGGTCTGACCTTAATCAAATTCATACGAGACTACATGGAAAGCACCAGCTTTCAAATAAAAAAAGAATCATCTAAATCGGTTCACCCGGTGAGAAGTTATGAGAGTTCAAATACAAGTATATCTACATCCACGGGACGAAACTGACTGATGGATTATATTAACGTACGTCCTATAGATACCTTGTAGTGTTATACTACTTTTTTTTTTTTTTTTATAGGAGAGGGGGCAAACGAGCATGCGGCTCACCTGATGGTAAGCGACTACCGCCGCCCATGAACAACTGCAACACCAGGGGAATCGCAGATGCGTTGCCGGCCTTTTAAAAAGGAGTAGGCTCTTTTCTTGAAGGTCCCTAAGTCGTATCGGTCCGGAAAAATCGCTGGTGGTAATCGATTCCACAAGGAAGTTGTGCGAGGGAGAAAACTTCTTCTGAATCGCACAGTGGTGGACCGCCAATCATCTAGATGATATGGATGGTATCGCAAGTTCTGTCGCAATGTGCGATGGTGAAATTGAGCGGCTGGAATTAGTCCGAACAATTCCTCAGAGCACTCCCCGTGGTAGATGCGATAAAATACGCAAAGAGATGCAACCTCTCTACGCAGTGCCAGTGAGTCAAGCCGATCGGAAAGAACTCGGTCGTCGACGATTCGAACCGCTCTGCGCTGGATGCGGTCAAGTGGAAGGAGCTGGCACTGGGGGGCCCCTGCCCAGAGATGGGAACAGTATTCCATGTGAGGCCGAACCTGCGCCTTGTAAAGTTGCAAGCGGTGTGCCCGCATGAAATACTGTCCCGCTCTGCTGAGCACGCCAAGCTTTTTAGAGGCCAATTTGGCCTTCTCTTCCAAGTGACCACGAAACTGCACGTCACTCGATATGTCGACACCGAGGATTCCGATACTGGCTGAGGCAACTAGGGGAGTGCCTTGAAACTGAGGAGATACGACAAAGGGAATCTTTTTAGCGGTAAACGCGCAAACTTGTGTCTTCTGGGGATTGAACTGGACTAGATTTAGTCGCCCCCAGTCTGAGACTTTGCTCAACAAAGTCTCGACTTCAGACACAAGTTTGTTCCGGTACTCGGCGACGTTTTCCCGAGAAATATTGGCACGGCCGGTGTATAAAGCATCACCAGTGCTGTCGTCTGCATAGCAATGAATGTTACTGGTTTGCAACATATCGTTGATATGCAGAAGAAACAGCGTTGGTGATAGCACGCAGCCTTGTGGAACACCAGCGTTAATGGGCTTGTAATCGGAGCATGCACCGTCTACTACGACCTTGATGCTCCGATCTGCAAGAAAGCTGGTGATCCAATTGCACAATTTCTCGGGAAGCCCATAGGAAGGCAGCTTCGAAAGAAGCGCTTTATGCCAAACCCGATCGAAAGCCTTCGCTATGTCCAAACTAACGGCCAACGCCTCCCCCTTGGACTCCACTGCCTCCGCCCATCTATGGGTCAGGTAGACCAGAAGATCACCAGCTGAGCGACCTCGACGGAAACCGTACTGGCGGTCACTAATCAGCTGGTGATCCTCAAGGTACCGTATGAGCTGGCTGTTAATGATCGTTTCCATTAGTTTGGAGAACAAGGAGGTGATAGCGATAGGCCTGTAGTTGGACGGATCTGAGCGGTCGCCTTTTTTAGGGATCGGGTGCACCAAAGCTGTCTTCCATGAGTCCGGGACTACGCCTAGGGAGTAGGAGTACCGAAAAAGACGCGTTAAAACCGGTGCCAACTCCGGAGCACACGTCTTCAGCACAATAGGTGGGACTCCATCAGGCCCACTCGACTTGTTGACGTCCAGGGAGAGGAGTGCTTTACGCACCAAGCGCTGTGTAAACAGCACTTCCCGCATGGGGCACTCACACCGCGGGATGGTCGGCGGTGTGTTCTCCCCGTCATCTAGAGTCGAGTTGGAAGCAAAAAGAGAGCCTAGCAGATCGGCTTTCTCCTTTGCGTCATGGGCCAGTGAGTCGTCCACCCTGTGCAGAGATGGCAGAGATGGCTGACAGAAGTTCCCTTGGACAGCCTTGGCGAGAGACCAGAATGCACGTGTTCCCGAAGGGAGGCGAACTAGTTTCTCACCAATTCTGCCGATGTGCTCTGACTTTGCCTTGGCAATGACACTTTTGAAGGACCTGGAGGCGGAATTGTACTTCTTTTTAAGAGCGCTGGTGTTTACATCCCGGGACGTTGATGCGTCAGCCCAGGCCTGGTAGCACTCCTGCTTATAGCGTGATGCTAGTTTACAGGAGCGACCAAACCATGGCTGGGATCTGCCTCCGATGGGTACCACAGAGGATGGAATAAAAAGTTCCATACCCTGAAGTACCACATCAGCAACAGAATCGGCAACAACGCTGGGATCTTCCGGCGAGAAGCAAACCCGCCCCCAAGGGTAGGATGCAAAAAAAGACCGCATCCCGTCCCAATCGGCCGACCTATAGTGCCAAACACGGCGGCAAGCTGCAGATCGCAACTGCAATGGGAGCGTGAGTGGCACCGTACTCCGGATCAGACAATGGTCCGAAGAGCCCAGTGGGGCATCGACGGAGACCTGATATCCGTCCGGATGAGAGGTCAGCAGAAGGTCCAACAGGGAAGGTACATGGTCTTCCACATCTGGGATCCGCGTAGGCGAAGTAACCAGTTGTGTTAGACCATATGCCAAAGCAAAGTCATAGACAGATCTACCCGCATGATCGGTTAAACGAGAACCAAGCCATTCAGCGTGGTGGGCGTTAAAATCACCGAGTATCACGATCTCTGCGGATGGGTCCTGTTGTAGCACGGAGTCTGCAGCCATTTGGACGTGGTCGATGAGTCGGTCTGTGTCGGCATTACCGCTATGGGACCTATAGAGGCACCCGTAGACGCGGGGATGGTCGTCGCTGTCTACGCGCAGCCATAGGATGGACAGGTCCGTACCTTCAAGACTGCCGAGGCGTCGAAAACAGATGTCCTCCCTGACGTATACGCAAACTCCAGCCCGGGGCACAAAGGAGTGTTCAAATTTGTACCCCGGGTAAGAGAGATATGAAGTATCAGCCGGAGAGGACACCTGAGTGTCGGTTAAAAAGAGCAAGGCTGGCTTCGCTGTCTCTAGATGGTAATGGACAGCGTTAAGGTTGGAATGAAGTCCCCTGATATTGCAAAAATTCACGGATAGCGTGAAAGGGGTCGCCTTGGTCTTATTGCTCAGCTTGCCCCGAGCAGTATTAGTCGCGAGCGGAATTTTGCCCCCCCCAGAATACGCGGGGCAGCCTGAGCACCCACGCCCAGGAGTGGAGTGGTTTGGTCGTGGATGCTCAGCGAGGGATTCTCCAGGGGTGCTGGTACCCTCCTGGGGTAGTCTTATGTTCAATTCCACTACCATGTTGATGGGGGGGGGGGGGGGGGGAATTGGGCCTCCGGCCACCTGCACTCACCAAGCGGAACGCAGAGGTAAACCTCTACTTCACGCCGGTATTCTGTGAGGTCGTGGTACCACCCCGGTTCGAGCTGGCCCATCCGTGCGACAGCAAAAGCTGCCGCTTAGCTCTACCACTGTTAACTTACATTACTTACATTTCATTGTACACTATTTCTCCATTCTGTTCTTGATTTTCTGCATTCATGTTTTGCATCACTTTATACTATTTTTCCATTCTGTTTTTGATTTTCTACATTTATATTTAGCATCACCTTTATTTCCATAGGATCCTGTAACGTTTTTACACAATAACATATCATTTTACTGCGTATTTTCACACTATTTAGTACTTTTAGAATAGCTGTCAATCGAGTCTTACCTTTTTTGGTCTTTTATCGAATTCTCTGTAACTCTACAATTTCAGGCTTCGGCGCGCTGTCGCGCATCAGTTTTTCCTATATGAATAATATCTCGTTTCTTACTTAAATATAATAGTTTCTTAATAACAGTCCAAAAACCAAAAATTAGTAAATATGACAGCTACTATTTATACCGTTGTCATGGTAACTTTTATTCAAATTCGTCTCTGGTATGATGTTCTTTCTACATAAATACTCTTTGGCTGTAGGTCATTTACAATAAATTTCGTTTTAATTTAAATAATTTCTCGTTCTCTCTAAAAAGGTATAAAAGCCAAACAATTGGAGAATACGGACAGTCTCGCTTCAGTTCTCAAACGAGAAACTTCTACTAAAGGCCTTATCCCGGGGCCGCTTTGCCCCGGGATCCTGCAAGCCTCCATCTACACGTGAAGTCGTCGGCAGTCTGCTTCAAGCGCGGGGCCACACTACCTTCGGGTGCGCTACGACTGCTTGCTCCAGGCGCCGAGTGCACCTACTGCCCGCGCTACCTCTGGGCGCGGCGACTACTTCTCCAAGTACTGAGCGCACCTACCCCAGGCGCTACGTGCGCCGGCTCCGGACGCTGCGTGTGCCCAGTCCAGGCGCTGCGTGCCGTCGCCGCTGAGAAACCTCAAGCTCTGCGAGTGCCTATTTCTACAAAAGCAGCGAGGCTCCAGGCTCCACTATAAAACTATATTGTCCAATTCTCCTATCTTTATTTTTTAAAACCTAATTGTAATCTGATTTCATCCATCATCTTCATATTTAATTTTTTTATAAAATTGTAAATACTCTTTTAAAAAAACTTAAATATATTATTTTCTTGGTCTACTTTTGTTGTTTTGCTGTTCTTAGTGTAATAAAATAACGGTTCTTTCAATGGCGGTTAAACGACTGACTTTTATTTTCCAAAGTAAACAGTAGTACACATTATAGACACTAGATGGCAGTACGAGTCTCATATTTTAGATATTAACATTTCAACACCCCCACTATATCTAATAATATTGCCAAACATAAATTAAACAATTTGCAAACCTAATCTATTTAAAAATTTATAATGTTTAACAGAACATAAACCCTTGGTGAACAAATCTGCAGGCATTTCAGCCGTTGGCAAATATTTAACATTCACAATTTTATTAGTTACACATTCTCTACAAAAATGGTATCTGATATCTATGTGTTATAGTGTGTCTATTCCCTTTTGATTTAATTGCTTTCCCTTTCGTTCTTAACTCATTATTCATCATTCATTTACACATCCTTTTCATACCTTCAAAATTCTAAAACAAAACTTCTTCTAGTTTTTCAACTTATCTGGATTATATCTAGACCTACATATAACACTTCATTTACATTCATCACTCTAAGTTACATTCATCACTCTAATATTTTTATTCTAGATAACTTAAAGAGGTACAATTTTTAATTTTTATTCCTTAAACTTAACTTTGTACTTTGCACTTTATATAAAATTGTTTTTGAAAGCTGAAGCGAAACGAACCATAAATTTTCTAAACATTTATTAACTGTTAAATACTTTTCTAAACATTTATTAACTGTTAATTTGTATATATGTATAAATATAACTTGTAATTTGTATATATGTATAAATATTACCATCATTTTCACCTTATTATTTTAATTTCTTTTAATTTGTTTGTCTGTTTGGTGTTCCAGTGTTCTTCAACGTCATAGCGACTAATGCTTGCTTAAGAGTAAGTTCTTTATCTTTACCTTCACTTGGGAGCAGCTGACTACTCCCTTAATTTTTTATCTTCACTTAGGAGCGGATGACAACTCCCTAAATAAGCCTGAATGTCCTTTCGAAAACACACTTCTAGAGTGGTGTCTCTTCGAATTTTTTTATCTTCACTTAGGAGCGGTTGACAACTCCTTAAATAAGCCTGAATGTCCTTTCGAAAACACACTTTTAGAGTGGTAGTCATTGAATGTGAACTCCACCCTTACCTGAATGCAGATGATGAATGTAAGAGATGGTATATCTGATTTTGACTGGTGATGTCTGTTTCTGCAAAGCTGTGTTTTTATGGTTTATTTTAGAATGTACATGTCAAAATTTTTGCTGAGTCAAAAATTTTCCAGGGTCGGGGGGAAAATGTAGTGTTATGCTACTTACATTTCATTGTACACTAATTCTCCATTCTGTTTTGATATTCTGCATTCATGTTTTGCATCACTTTATACTATTTTTTTCATTCTGTTTTTGACTTTCTGCATTTATATTTTGCATCACCTTTATTTATATAGGATCCTGTAACGTTTTTACACAATAACATATCATTTTACTGCGTATTTTCACACTATTTAGTACTTTTAAAATAGCTGTCAATGGAGTCTTACCTTTTTTGTCTTTTATTGAATTCTCTGTAACTCTACAATTTCAGGCTTCGCGCACGCTGCCGTGCATTAGTTTTTCCTATATGAATAATATCTCATTTCTTACTTAAATGTAATAGTTTCTTAATAACAGTCCTAAAACTAAAAATTGCTCAATTTGACAACCATTGTTTATGTGGTTGTTATGGTAACTTTTATTCAAATTCGTCTCTGGTATGATGTTCTTCCTACATAAATACTCTTTGGCTGTAGGTCATTTACAATAAATTTCGTTTTAATTTAAATAATTTCTCGTTCTCTCTAAAAAGGTATAAAAGCCGAACAATTGGAGAATACAGGACAGTCTCGCTTCAGTTCTCAAACGAGAAACATCTACTAAAGGCCTTATCCCGGGGCCGCTTTGCCCCGGGATCCTGCAAGCCTCCATCTACACGTGAAGTCGTCGGCAGTCTGCTTCAAGCGCGGGGCCACACTACCTTCGGGTGCGCTACGACTGCTTGCTCCAGGCGCCGAGTGCACCTATTGCCCGCGCTACCTCTGGGCGCGGCGACTACTTCTCCAAGTACTGAGCGCACCTACCCCAGGCGCTACGTGCGCCGGCTCCGGACGCTGCGTGTGCCCAGTCCAGGCGCTGCGTGCCGTCGCCGCTGAGAAACCTCAAGCTCTGCGTGTGCCTATTTCTACAAAAGCAGCGAGGCTCCAGGCTCCACTATAAAACTATATTGTCCTATTCTCCTATCTTTATTTTTTTAATACCTAATTGTAATCTCATTTCATCCATCATCTTCATATTTCATTTTTTTTTTATAAAATTGTAAATACTTTTCTGAAACTTTAAATATATTATTTTCTTGGTCTACTTTTGTTGTTTTGCTGTTCTTAGGTTAGGTTCTCTTTCTTATTAATTGTCGCTTCACGACAACCTTCATCAATACTCAGTTAAAAATCAAAATGCAGACAGACACACAACTCGTGGATCAAACGGTTAGCTTCGTCGTTCCTAATGCGTTCAACAAAGAGTGGAATAATCAGCTGGATCTGTCTTTTCGTTAAATAACAATCTTGGCGTCTTTAAGATAAGAATACTCGTAAATAGGTTTTTTTTTTAAGCTAAGGCAGTTCAATTTACCATCTAGGCTTACATCAACACTTACCACCAGGTGGGAATTTAGTCAAGCACTGGCTTATAATAAGTAAAAAGAATGCGTTGAAATCCGCGTCACTCACCGTACAACACAGAATTATTATTGTATTATTTCACGTTGGCCGTGTTAATGTGGCCTTCCTCCGGTTGAGCGACATAATATTTATACTGCAATATTAGTGTACAGATAAAATACCAGTAATACAATCAAAGTTATTATTACATTCAACAATGATAAGAATAGGAATTAGTGACAGGTGACAATGCATTTGTAGTCTTCTTTTTTGCAGTTGGTTGCAGGTGTTCATGGGCCGAGTAGTCAATTACCGTCACCAAGTGGACTGTAAGTTTGCTTGTCACTTCAGTTATATAAAAAAAGAAACGATGCCACTATACGGAATGAGGTCAGTGGATTCGTTGCTGCTCAGCTATAATTACAGACCTAAGCAGTAGATTAATCATAACGCATATTTGATTACCTTAACGTGAGATCATTAACTCTGAGCACCTCCTTTAAGTGCAGTAAGCTTTAACGGCCTCCTGGCTGCTAATTAAGGGGTTCTTTATGAATACCTTTCAAGTAGATAAACGAGAAACGTCTCTTTAAACATTAAAAAATGATGAAATGTTATTACAAGATAATATATATGTACCTATATACGTGTGGTGGAAGCGTAAGAGAGTCCATTACCTTGCCTATTTTGTCATAAGAGGTGGTTACGAGAAATGCTAGAAACATTTTGTGCCTTCACTTGTGCTTGCACTTTGATTCTTACTCGAGATAAAAACATTTTGTGTAAGAGGTAGTTGTGAGAAAAGCTAGGAAAATCTTATAACTTCTGATATAATTCAAGACGTAAAATATCTAGCGTGGTGACGGACAGCATCGTCAAAGATTCGAGACGTCTTATATTGCGATCGTCAATCCTTTGTCACTTGCGCAGCGTGATGAAAAACCCTCGATATAAAGGGAGAGACCTTTGTCCCGCAATGGACATTTACGGGCTGATGATATAGAAGATGGTGTAAGGTGTTGGCGTAAGTGTCACCACGTTTTTCTCCTGTGGCTATCGTAAAATGTTCTGTTGGAAAAGGCCAGAAACAATATCGGTCGCTGGCCACTCCTGGAAAAGAAGAGGATAGCTGAGGATAGTGAAGGCTGACTCCACTGCCAAGCCCTGCTTCACAGTACTCAGCATCAGCGCTGAGTAATTCTTCTTGTGTAAGAAGAATACTTCAGTGTGCCGCACTTGTGTGAGGAAACGCCAAATCCACCAGAGCCTCACACACCCCTCCCTGCTCGCGGGCACCTCGCTGGGCCTCCCCCAGGGGTCTCACCCGGTGTGGTTGCACGCGCTGAGGGGAGTATGGTGTGTGACAGCTCAAGGGCTGAGCACAACTACACCCAAGCCAAGATGTCGGATAAGGAAGAACCCCCCCCCCCACCACCACCACCAAGAAGACCACCGAACAGGCGACCGGGGGTATTGGACAGGCCTCTAATGGAGCGGAACCTCTTCGCTCCAGAGAAATCCCGAATCATACCCTCGCTAAGCCAAATACCGAGGCGTATTGGCAGTCCACCGCTCACCAGCTCAGCGCACGTCGCTAGCGGGACAGAGCGTGTATCCAACCCAGAAATGACACAATGACGGATGAGTAATAACTTAGAACGAAGAAGGAGAACAACCTCAATGGTAAGACAAATCTGATACTTCCCTAGGAGTAGACTGTTAGGGGTTGGAAAAAAAGAGAACGATCATACAATATATATATATATATATATATATATATATATAAGGCTGACACACTCACACCACTGAGGAGTCAAATGGAATTCCTCACAACCTGTGATTATACTGGCTCTCTATAACCTTTATAGCGCAACACATCAGTGCTACAGTTAAATATATACGAGTAGCTTCGACATACTTTTTGGAAACGAACATAAAGTTCTTCGGCTCCGCTTCGCAGACAAAACATGTTTTGCGTCGTAAAACCCAACGTAATAAGTTCCCTACAAGTATATTATGCAGATTTTTCTAGAATGAACTTTAACCTTTCTTACAAGGCAATTATTTGTTTGAGAAAGTTTGAATACTTACGACATGTTCGCAATCTTTCAAATACTATAATGCTTTAAAAAGTTACATTATAATTATGATAAACAAGTATTAGCTAGACCCGTCAGAATTTATCTGCACTTTCCGGTAGGTGGCGCTTTAAAATTTACTAATTGCCGCTAATTGACAACGTAATATATTATAACTATGATAAAATTTGGTCTATAAATATTGATTATGTTAAAAACATGAAAACACTGCTACCTATAGGATCCTATAATAGCTGTTAAACATGAACCATTGCCACGCAATAAAATATTATATTATTGTTTGATATGACCCCAATCGGTAAAATCGTTCAGAAGTTACACGATGACTAACAGATGCATATAGTCTAAATTAAAAGTCCTTATCATCACTTTTTATTCATCACGTTCATCATATGGATATCTCGCAATGTACGTTCTTCAATGTATTCACTGCCACTTACGACTGCCTTTTCTTCTCCGTAAAAGTCTACCGCAGGACATGGGTCTCTCCTTTTTTTATAGAAGCTTTGCTTCAATGATCACGCTTGACACGTACCGGACTTTTTTCATAGGATAAGGGTGACAAACGAGCACACAGTCTATCTGATGGTAAGTGGATACAGTGGTCCACAGTCATCTACATTAATAAAAATGCAGATTTGTTGTCATTCCTGAGGACTAAGACGATCCATACCGTACGTTTTTCATGGAATTTCCCATCACTTACAACTATGATGTGGAGTTTTCGATCACCAGCAATTTTTCCGCACCCAATTTATTAAGGGTTCTTCAAAAAGAAGTCCACTTATTTATAAAAACCTAGTTATAGGCGATGAACACTTAACATCAGGCGAGTCGCATGCTCGGAGAGAGTTTACACTCTTCTTTACAAATAATTATTATCATCATCATTACAGCCAACCAACGCCACAAAGTAGGTTTGGGCCCGACCGGCATTCACCCATGGACATAGTGCGAAAAAAATGTGCATTAAATAAAATATTAAAATGTTCTGTTCATCTTATTTTCTAGTACAACCTATATGTCTAAGTAAGCGTACCAGCGTATATATCTTTAAGTTATTAGGTATTTACGTAAATAAGAACCATAGTTTATAATATTTGCCTCCCTAACTCAGCCTAATAGAGCATCCTGAATGCTACATTCACTTCGTATTTATCCATCTTTATATATAAAAAGTACGTGTCACGTTGTTTGTCCGCGATGGACTCCTAAACTACTGAACTGATTTCAATGAAATTTTTGGTCAATGTGCAGTTTGGTCCAACTTAAAAGATAGGATAGCTTACATCTCAATTTATAGTCGCAATACAATATTATTTTATTAAAAAATATTTGTCTATTATTTGACAGTCACAATTATCTGTTAGCTCCAAACGATTCTGTCAGATGACGATATCCGTTGACTGGATTGAGTAAATACTTAATAGATGGTGCTATGTTAAAAATGCAAACGTTTAATATAAGCTACAATTTAGTAGTATAACCACCACGTGTTGCTGTAAGTATTCAACAGATAGAACCGATTTCAAAAAAATTTGCAGACTGTGTGCAGTTTGGTCCAACTTGAGAGATAGGATAGTTTTTAGCCCGATAAGTGACCCTCAATTTTTTTATTGCTAATTTCAGGAGGGTTTTTGGGAAAGCAAATGGTCATTCGGAAAGGGCAGAACAACGTCTGCCTGGTCAGCTAGTATATTAATAAAGAAAATTGCTTTTTCATAGTTACTTGGAAGCTATCAAAATATTAATATACATATAAACATAGATTCACACTAGCAATCCCCAGGGCGCAGGCAGAGAACAAAGAACAACGAGTTACTCGGACCACGTTTAGCCAAAAAAATAGGGTTTAGATGAAAGATTGTGGGCTAGGCAAGAAACACAGTTGGCACATTATTTTTGTTCCAAGAACCCCATAAATATGACAAGACCAAAATGCGTCAAATATTAACAAATACACTTTTAGAATAAATTTGTCAAACTTTTTGGAAAGTTTTAAGTTATTTTTTCATCTCCGTTCGTCTCATTTGAATATTGGCAAGTTTTATATCTAACTAAATTGTTTCTACTATAAAATAGAATAACACATAGAGGTATTTATAAATAAAAGCAATTTTTCTATTAAACATCATATTATGTCGGATATTAATATTAGGTCGGATCTACATTTGGTCGCCGTTACGTGACGCCGACGTGTATTATGATCGCTACTTCGGACGACAAATTATGCGTCATCAAGTGATACGCCATTGTAATACCATATCTGATACATCCCGCTCTGCACAATCGATCTATAGTGTGAACGTATTTTGATACTGTATCACGATAAGACGATGCAATACGATACCTGATACGCCGCGAGCCACCCCTTATTGGGTATTTCCCGATCATCATGTCAATATTGAATAAATCTAACTTTAGTTTTCTTCCTCGTTAACTTTTGCTTTTTTAAAATAATCAATAACAAAGTAAAACAAATTCTATTTAATATGAACTCTTTTTTGACACGATACGCCTGATCTAGTGATCGTAGTACGTCAAGATGATCATATGTGGTCTTTGCCCAAAACGTGACTTAATTTATTGACAATGAAAACTTGCCAAGTTATAAATTCAATACTAATGAAAGCAACTTTTATTTTAAATCTATTGAAGAACTTTATATATTTATGTATTTATAACTGTTTATAACTTCATATATTTATAACTGTGATTTAAGGTTCAGTTGGGTTAGGCAAGTTGACTTTCTACAATCGTCGACGCGAAGAGAAAAGTATAAAAATTACTAATCACGTTATACGTTATTACGAGTATAAAACATTTTTTTTCATTATCACAGCCCACTCACAAGTCCACTGCTGAACATACATCTCCGCCAAAAAATTCCATAAAGCATGGTGCTAAGCCATTCATACATCCATCGACTTCCTGCATCACCCCAATTCGACGGAGTGACGACCTGGTAGGACGTCACTCCGTCGAATTGGGGCCACCCTTGCTTACCGGTACGAGACTGTCTATCGAGAACCTTTTTTTTAAAGGATAAGGGTGACAAATGAGCACACAGTCCACGCTATGGTAAGTGGTTGCTGTGGCTCATAGACATCTGCATCTATCCTCATTACGAATCAAAATGCAGATGCGTTGTCACCCGTGAGGACTAAGATGGAATGCCTCTTTTCCAGTAAAAAGGGTCTCCGGTTCTCTACACTTACCATACGAAACACAGCAACATTGAGCTGCTATTTTACGCTGGTATTCTGTGAGAGCGTGGCCCTCCCCCGGTTGAGCCGACCCATTCGTGCTACAACTATACTAGTAATATAACTGCAGCATGGCTCTACCACATAAAGAAACAACCTTTCTTCCACACAAAAAATTAAAATCATACTATGGAAAAATAATTCCATTCAAATTGCAGCCGTATTTTCTCAACCAAAATTTCGAAGGACTATGTAATGACTGCATAATGAGATGTCGGTTCGCGTCCGGTAACGGATTATTGTTGAAATATGTTCCACGTCTCCGTTATTCGTTTTGTTGTCAACGTCAATAGGTTTCTTCCAAGCGAAAATCAATCATTTAAACGTATAATAAGTAATGAGTACAATATTATGCTACGCGTCAATGAGCAGAAGACAGTGTTTTAATCATGTTGAAACTAAGCATTTTTTATGGTGTGGCTTTGGTCTAGTTTCTAAATATAATACGGTTCGTTAAGGTAAACGAAACATATTTATCTTTAGGAGTCGTTCAGTGGGGTATAAAGTGCACGAGAAACACTTTATGAGACCTAATGCTGGGTCAATATTTACAAACGCCTTAATGTTGTTTCATTTCATTCATAACGAGGAGTTTGTAATAAAAACTGTTTTTACATTCATTCGTATAATTTAATACAATAGATCGTAGTAGATTGTAGTTTCTGGCGTAAACTAAAGATCTGGTATAATTTTTAAAACTCGAAAACTTATACCACAGATCGCAAGATATAAGCAATATATTTTCTCACATTTCTTATATTTGTTCTAATATATTGAATGGATTAGTTATTACTATAAATGTGCACGTAACATAAACTGGGGACGAGTAACTAGACATACGCGTATGATATATTGATAATCTAATGGCGCAAATAATTTTCAAATAACTTAATTTAATGAAAAAACGTTTTGTATTTAACGAACGTAAATGGTCTTACTTAGTCGTTATTATTTGGTTTTATTAATGGTTGGTTTACATAAGTTACGTTAACCAACCATTCCGAACAAGCTGCGCTAAGTCATAAATGATTCAGATGATATGAACTTTAAAAACTTGCAATCTAAAAAAGTAAGCCACTGCATTGTGTTTGGTATATTCAAATGAAAGGGAAAAAAAGTTACAGCCTTTATACGTCCAGCACTGGATCAGGCATCTTCTCATTTCCACAAGGGTTATAGAGCAATCAGTAGTACTCCAATGCGTGTTTGCGGAATGTCACATCTCCTGCAGATATTTTATTTCTGAGACAGGCAGGTTTCCTCACAATGGTTTACTTCATCACCGAGTACTTGGTAAATTTGCACTTGAAATTGCTATTAATAATTTCATTAGCTTCGAGGAGTGGCGAACCTGGACTGCTTGCATACTGTGAAATTAACAGCGAGCGTTTAGTTTTATATGCGGTAGAGGTATGCTTCAGCAATATTATGGTTGTACGCGAATGGGTCGACTCGACCTGGAACGACCACGCTCTCACAGATCACTAGCGAGAATTAGCAGCTTAATGCTGCTGTGTTTCGTATAGGGAATGTAGAGAATCGGAGACCCTTTTTTGTAAACAGGGCATTCCAAATGGAATAATGGTAGTTACCAAGGCTGATACTGATGAAACACAATTGACACACAGGCCAACTGATGAATCATCAGTTGGCCTGTGTGCTAGCTTGACTTTTTTTATTTTATATAAAAGTTGGTGTCTAGGTAAAGTAAAATAAGTCTAAGTTAAAGTAATAATAAGCACAGATAATAAAATACTATAATTTGTTAAATTGATGGCTCGACGATGATTACTTGCCCATTATGTTCCTTAATCTGTCGCCTAAGCCAGCTATTTTTTCACGAGACAATAATATATTAAAATATTTATTAGTGTCGTTTTAGATTGTAATTAGTGTTGTGTGATTAAAGTGTCAATTTTGGTAATTTAATCGGCAGTTTTTAATTTTCTCGAACCCCAAGCTCGTAACACTAATGTAGATATCATTTCACCTCTAAAAGCGATCATGTGTCACGATTTTTTCTTTAAATTCGTATTTATTTGCAGAATATGTATCTGACTAATGTTATTAGAGTTACATTCACCGTCATATACAAAAACATCGCGGCTTATTTTAAACCTAAAGAAAGAAAAGCCAAAATAATATTAGAAAAGAACATAAAATTATAATTTGATTTATTTTCAATTGATAGAAATATTTTTTTTATAGGAGAGGGGGCAAACGAGCATGCGGCTCACTTGATGGTAAGTGACTACCGTCGCCCATGAACAACTACAACACCAGGGAGGGATTTGCAGATGCGTTGCTGGCCTGAAAAATCGCTGATGGTAATCGATTCCACAAGGAAGTCGTGCGAGAAAGAAAACATCTTCTAAATCGCACAGTGGTGGACCGCCAATCATCCAGATGGTGTGGATGCTATCGGGAGTTCCGCCGCGATGTGCGTTCGTGTATAAAATGTAATGGGCACGCTTTTGAATATTTCAGGGTCAGACCTTTTTCCTGTGCTCTTGCCCGATGTACCTTTAGAGTAATATTAAATAAAAAAAAATTGAAATAACACCCATTAATCATGAGATATGAAGATCCTAGTGTGAACACCAGGTAATTGTCATTAAAATTATTGAATTGTCATCGGTTCATAATACGTCTGCGAAATTTCAGAAAACTTAGACGTCTGGAAGTGCAAATATATAAATCGTGTAAAAACGATACTGTTCATGAAAAAAATCTTGATATGGTTTTGTTTCAAGAGTATTCCATAAGGTTAAGGATAGACTAAAAAAAATTACCCCTTAGTCTAGGGGTTTCGTCAAATTTAAAACATTTAAATTTTAAATATCATTATATATTATCCTCATTTTATTTACTAGGTGGAAGGAATCCTTTCCTGACTAGGAGTCCGTCTTTGTCGGTACCACTCTCATATGTTTCTCTATATGGTAGTGCTTGCACGGCCGTGTTCCGGTCTAAAGGGTACAGAGAGCTACTATAACTACAGGCTGTGAGACATGCCATATTTGTCCTCAGAGATGACAACGCTTATTTAGCCTAGTGCTCATAGACTGCAGTAGCCACTTACCATCACCCCCCTCCCTGGCTGGGTTCCCGCCTTGTCGCGAGGGGCTTAATAGCTGTGGCTTGCTCACTTTTTACGCGGTAAAGCCATGCTGCAGCTATATTACTGGTATAGTTGTAGTACACACGGGTCGGCTCGACCGGGGAAGGAACATTTTCTCATAGAATACCAGCGTAAAATGCAGCTAAACGCTGTTGTGTTAAGTATGGTGAGTGTAGAGAAACGGAGACACTTTTTACTGCAAATGAGGCATTCCATTTTAGTCCTCGCGGGTGACAACAGATCTGCATATTGATTAGTTATCGAGGATAGATGTAGATGTCTATGGGCCACAGCAACCACTTACCATCAGGTAGACTGTGTGCCTGTTTGTCACCCTTATCCAAAAAACCCACGGTGGGTTGGTCAGGCACCGTTGGGATCGCGGATCTAGAACACCATGGGGTTTTAGTCGGTGCGAGTTGAACATAACCCTCCCTTGCCCCCGAGGCGGGTATGCATAGGCACTTTCCTAGGTAAAAAAAGTCACTTACCATAGACTGTAAGTTCGCTTGTCATTTCAATTTAAAAAAAAATTAAACATCAAAGTCTTAATATTATCTTGCAATATCGTCCCATAATCACATGAATTAGCATGAGTATATGAAAATTACGAATGTATATATACCATCTCCTAAGTTTTTCTTCCAGATGCGGAGGATATGGCGAGTGGCGCATTGCCATACTAACACTCGTTTTACCCCGCGACTCAACATTGGCGATAAGAAGCGACCTCCTGTCGCTACAATCCCCCAACACACTTCCGAAATGGTCAGTCAAGCCTGTTCGGAAAGCCGGCCTTCACCTCGGACCAGCCTTGTTTGTTACTTTTTCTTACTTTAGTTCAACGTACTTGTAGGTGTCCAAGCAACGCTTTTAGCATTAAGTTTTCCTTTTGATCTTGTCTGTTTTTGTAAGGTTCAATTAAGATTAAAGAAATAAATAAAATTATAAAATAATATTTATGGTTAGTTATCACCATACAGAATTTAAATTACTTTACCAAAAATATAATAGCCCTTTGTAGTGTCCACTACACGAATCTATAATAAATTGTTTCTAGCGGCGGACGCGGTTCCACTATAGCAATTAACGCATAGCGGAGTCCGACAAACCAAATTTGTTTTCAATTTAGAAATGGTAATGCACACGCTGAAGTGTTCGAATCGGTTAAAATTAAATATATATGTCAAACTTGGAATAATAATTGAATTCGTAGCAATAAGCGAATGTTAGTTAGGTTAATAAATTATCAATAATTAACGGGGTTGGTATAAGAAATGGTATTCTCATACGAACGCTTGAATAATAACGCTACAATTATATTGCAGAATTGAGTATACAAATGAATAATGAAGTTTTTTTCTGTGCTGTTAGACAAAATGTTCAAAATATTTTATTTTAAATTTTTTATTCATTCACTCGTCACAGCATATCGAAGTACATTGCTGAGAATAGGTGTTTCCATATTATATTGCCCCGTAAAAGGGATATTTAACGTAGGTGCGATCAAGTTGCTTAGCTGCCGGGTTATGTATATATACTTATATGCTATGTTGAGATAGTTACATATATTTAAAATTATATCTTAATTTATTAGATTACTGTTACCCTTCATCATCATCATCATCATTACAGCCTTTCATAAGTCCACTGCTGAACATAGGCCTCCCCCAAGGAATGCCACAAGGCACGGACCTGAGCCATCTGCATTCATCGACTTCCTGCATGTCTTACCAGATCGTTACTCCATCTAGTGGGGGGTCGCCCTACACTTCGCCCACCGGTACGAGGCTGCCACTCGGAAACCTTTCTTCCCGGCCGGCCCACTGTCACTTCAGCTTACTAATCCGTTGGGCTTTTTCGGTTACTATGGTTCTACTGCGGATATCTTCATTTCTAAGTTTATCACGTAGAGAAACCCCGAGCATAGTCCTCTCAATAGCTCGCTGAGCGACCTTGAGCTTCCTCATACGGCCAGCAGTGAAGGACCACGTCTCAGTTCCGTAAGTCATCACTGGCAACACGCACTGGTTGTACAATTTAGTTTAATTTAACCGTTACCGTTACAGCCTATTAAAGTTCACTGCTGAACATAGACCTCCCCCATAGATTGCCTCATAGGGGGGATACTTTCCATTGTTGCCACGCTTTGAAAGCGGGTTAGCAACCGAGGTTTTTTTATTTTTAGTCATCCCATCTCCAGTCAGACCATCTCCTGATTTGTTTCCCTTTGTCTTGAGCCTCTTACGACATCCACGGGATGATATTGGATAGTGGATATTTTTGTACTGCCACTACAAGGTAAAACCCGTGTCCACATTAAAGTAATTTGAAATTGAATTTGAAATTAGAATACCACAAAAATCAAAAATCACAAAAAATCTAACGACTTCCGATAGGAGGTGGCATCACCATTTTGTTTACGATAGATATAAAATACTAAAGTGACGGGCAATAGCGTCAAAGGTATGAAACGACCAAGCATGGTGATCAAGACAAATTCCTTCTACAATGAGAGAGGTCCGTATTTCCTATCTGTGGACTTTTATTAATTGACATATATTTTATATGGTAGAGCCACGCTGCAGCTATATTATGGTTGTAGCACGAACGGGTTGGCTCGACATGGGTAAGACCACACGCTCTCACAGAATAGCAGCGTTAAAAAGCAGCTCAATGCTGCTGTGTGTTTGTTTGGGAATGTAGAGAACCTGAGACCTTAATTGAGGATACTGGTGGACTGTGTACTCGTTTGTCACCCCCATTCTATAATAAAAATCCTTACAAAGCTATTCTATGTAATGATGTTTCTACAGAGATATTTAAGTTTAGTCTGTTTTGCAAGTTGTACAAAAAATAAAGTTAAAAGTTATATTATGTGAAAACGTGACCGTATGTAGAATCGATTAAGATTATCAAAGTTTATACTAATAGGCGACAAAAAATAACTAAAAATTACAAGCAACACTTCATAAACTAAACAGCTTATGGCGAATATTTTCGAAAGAATAAGGTTGACCAACGAGCACACAGTCCACTTGATGATAAGCGAATACTGTGATACATAGACATCTACATCTATCACCGATTAAAAATATATAAAAGAAACATGGTAAAAAGTATTTTTTATAGAATAGGGTAACAAACGAGCACACAGTCAACCTGATGGTAAGTGGTTGCTGTGGCCCATAGACAACTAGATCTATCCTCGTTTGTGACTCAAAATGCAGAATGCGTTGTTACCCTTGAGGACAAGGTGATATACCACATTTCCAGTAAAACAGGTATCCGTTTCGAAATAAAAATATAGAAGTAACATAGTAAAAATTATTACTTAAATAAACTAGTCAGAATTAAGCGTACAAAGTTATATATAAAAAACAGTTAGTTGGAAGCTGTTATTGAGTATTTAAGGTAATTAAATGGCTCGTAAAATCATATAACGTTCTGAACTCGGTCATATCTGAACCTATTTGATAAAAAAATTAAAATAGTTCCTTAACTTGATCCTCTTTATTGCTAATTTTACGTGTCGGTGCATCATTATACATTTTGTTTACGATGCTGCCAAGAATACGGCCGATTTCATTAGTACGTCCGGGATCGAGCCCGTGTTGCTCGCGTACTATGAAACTTACGAAGAGCGCTGAACACATGAGCTACAAAAGATCTAAAAGTACCAAGTTACCAAGTAGATACACATAGTTGAGCTATTAAACTTTAAGCCCACTGTAAATTATGCATAAATTTCCACGTCTCAATAGCCGGCGAACAAACACGGGCATTATGCGAAAACACGAATGTGTTCAGACAACACTTTGTAGGGACCTCGCATCTATTGACAAGTGCTACGTAAGTACTATAACGAATAAAGTATTTTAGTAACATTTTCCATTCATTCACCACGTTCAGTAAGACTTGACTTAGGAAAATATTTGAAAGAACATTTGCCTGCTCTGCTAAGAGGTCAAAAATGAAATCCATTTCTATAATACTTTAAACAATAGTAAAGAATCATCATCATCATTTCAATCCTTCACAATTCCACTACTGAATATAGGCCTTCCCCATAAAACGTCACGAAGCACGGTCCTGAGCCATTTGTATCCATCGACTTCCTGTATGTCTTACCAGGTCGTCACTCCATCTAATGGGATGCCGCCCTACATTTCTCTTACTGGTACGAGGTTGCCACTCGAGAACCTTTTTCTACAACGGTTGCCGGTTGTTTGGGCTATATAGTTACTCTGGTTCTGTTGCGGATATACTCGTTTCTAAGTCTATCATGCAGGGAAATCCTGAGAAAATAGAATAAAAATAATAGAAGGAATGCCTTTAATATATAAAGCCTTACCATGCATTACTGACTCGGTGGATACAATTCCAAATGAAGAATGATTCATTATTGTATTTCGTTAAAAAGCCCCCATTATTTTATTACTAACCGGACTATGTAAAACATGAGAAAAGTTTTTTATTATATAAAGCCGTGGATTTGGTGATCACAGAATACCAACTTAGTAGTTTCCCTGCAGCTCATGCCGAGTGAAGGCCTTTTTTGGCATGATTAAATTTGACATTTTTAAATTCACTTATTTTTACTGGGTTTTCTTACCACTATTTTATTAACTCGCTTAAGTGTATGTTTGTTCGGGTCGAATTTGTAGTAATTCGATTATAAACTATCTTCGCAATGAACTAAACACTTGAGACATAAAACAACAAAAATAAAGAATTTGTACTTTATACTTCATATTCAAAACGTGGTATATTAAAATGTTTTATATATAAACTTGTTTCAATTCATGTTAAGTTATTTAATTCTTGTGTACGTCAATATTTTATTCCAATTGAAAGTGGTACTTTATTAGGTAATAAAATTCTAGTACAAGTTGCTGCACGTAAATCTAGCGCTGAAGAAAACGTGGAAGGGACGCGCACGAAATGAATTGCACGAATACGACTGGAGAGCTAATCAGCGTGACTTATGTGAAACAAGCCAATCATCGCGACATATGCGCAATAACGATCACCGCTAGACTTTCATGCCACTACTTATACTAAGGCTCCACCAATAGGAATCTGTGCCGATAAGTACAGTCTTATTTTCCATTATGGACTCTACGCATCCGTTCACCCATCCGTGAAACAATTGTGTTACGGTTTGAGTGCAATACCCGCTAACAATAATTTATTTAGGTAGCAATTTAAGAGGTTGGATTTTTTCTTTAAATTTAGATGGGACCACCTAAGATGTTTTTAAAGTATAGATACGTCTTACTCGCTCTAAAATGGCAATACGAAAGGAAGGTAATCACCCGACTCGCATTCAGTAGGGCACGCTCTCGCGTCGCGGCTATACCTGTAGCTACAGCGCGTAAATCTTCTAGTTATTCGTGGTAAAAATGCCTTCCTGTGTACCACCCGTAAAGTATAACCTATTTAATAAAACATCATCAAAAGAATAATAAAGCATCATCAAAGTCAGTTTAAAATCTGCTAAGATTTAAATATACATACAAAATACACTCGAATTTACAACCTCCTCCTTTTTAAAATCGAATAAAAAGAAAAGATTCCCAGTTGAGCTGTAACTTTTTCGTATGCAGATTCCACGATATTTTTGTCATTTGTGAACTTATGTAAATAATTACAAATTAAAAAGGTTATCTTCACAGAACCCACACAAAACAAACGGCAGGCTTGTATGGGAACTTCGTACAGCAAATAAAATAACGTATTTTAAGATATACGTATATAGCAGACATAGGTTATATGAGCTTTACCATGAAAGGTCATATAATCATAGCGTCGAATTTAGGGAATATGTAAAAAAATATTCAAAAATATTTAAAAGAGTGTGCTCCACAGCCAAGTCTTTGCATTTGAGCAACAAAATTAAGACGGCTTCTAATAAAATTAAAATGACATGGAGTATAATTAATAGCGAAACTGGTAAGATTAACTCTCGCAATTCAAACTACCAGTTAAGTGTTAATAACAAATTAACCGAATCAGATCAGGACGTTGCAATGGTTTTTGAGAAATATTTTACTGATATTCCGATATTAACCACTAAGTCACTGAATTCTTCTCCTGCGGTCGCCGAATCATTACTTAAACAAAATGTAAATGCGTGTACAAAGAATTTTACATTTCATAAAGTATCATCAAAAGATATTGTAAAATATTTTAAAACTATTGATGTTAAGAAAACTGCGGATCTGTGGGGGATTTCCGTTAAAGTTATTGCGTCTATAATAGATACAATCGCGCCTCATTTAGCTACTATTTTTAATACTAGTATCGAATCTGGTGTGTTTCCTGATTTAATGAAGTATAGTAAAGTAATACCTTTATTTAAATCTGGTAGTACATTAGACCCCGCTAATTTTAGACCTATTTCTGTACTACCAACACTTAGTAAGATTTTTGAAAAAATTATTCTTCATCAAATGTTAAATTTCTTTAATATAAATAATTTACTTCATAAAAATCAATTTGGTTTCACAAGGGGTCGCTCGACAACTGATGCCGGTGTTGAGCTGATTAAATATATATTTAATGCATGGGAGAATTCACAGGATGCTTTGGGTATATTTTGTGACCTATCCAAAGCCTTCGATTGTGTTCACCATGAAACATTAATCAGGAAACTTAAACACTACGGTGTAAGAAGTGATGCTCTTAAATTAATTATTTCATATTTAAGTAAGAGAACGCAAAAAGTTGTCATTAACAGTATGAGTTCTTCCGGGTCGATGGTACAGATGGGCGTGCCTCAAGGCTCAATTCTAGGCCCCTTTCTGTTTCTTGTATACATTAATGACTTACCTTACATAGTAGGAGATAACCATGATATAGTATTATTTGCAGATGACACTTCTTTAATTTTCAAATTAAGTCGACAATTGCTAAAATATGACGAAGTAAATAATGCTATATCTAAATTAGTAAATTGGTTCAATGTTAATAATTTGCATATAAATGGCACTAAAACGAAATGTATGAAATTTATGACTCCAAATGTCAAACAATTAAATACTAATGTAATTTTAAATGGGGAGAAACTGAGTCTTGTAGATACCACCATTTTTCTTGGAATCACACTAGACGCGAAGCTTCAATGGAGCCCCCATATATCAAAACTAGCAAGCAGACTTAGTTCTGCAGCATATGCCGTAAAAAAGATTAGAAGTCTAACTAGTGTTGAAACAGCTAGACTAGTTTACTTTAACTATTTCCATAGCATAATGTCGTATGGTATTTTGCTATAGGGACACGCAGCTGACACTGAAATTATATTTGTTTTACAGAAGAGGGCCATAAGAGCAATTTATGATTTAAAGCCTAAAGAGTCGCTGCGACAAAAATTTAAGTAAATTAATATATTAACTTTGGCCTCTCAATACATTTATGAAAATGTAATGTACGTACACAAAAATAAAAGTAGTTTTACAAAAATAAGTGATATTCATTCTGTAAATACTAGGAACAGACACAAGCTAGTAGTACCGGTTACTCGACTCCATCGAGTCAGTAATTCATTATTGGGGCGATGTATACGCTTTTACAACGAAATTCCAGAAAATATACAAAATTTGACCTGCTCAAAGTTCAAAAACTTTATTAAACTAAGTTTGTATAAAAAGGGTTAGTATAGTATTAAATAATTTATAGATGATCATTCATCACCTCATTTCCAGGGGTTATTACCCCTGGAAATGAGGTGATCGCTACCAAGCTATTTCTAATTTGTTGTGTTGTTAATTTGTGTAACATACATGATTGTAAGCTGTTATTTAAAAAAAAAATTCCCGCTGGGTTTCTTGCTGGTTCTTCCCAGGACAGAGGTTTTTTTTTCGAACCAGTGGTAATTATACAAAGGAGTGACTTTCAATAAGCATTATTTATAATCTATATTGAATAAAAAAGTTTCTGTTTCTGTTTCTGTTTCTGATATTTTTGCATGCCTTAAGCGCAAAGCGCGTAGGTATGCCAATAGCGCAAAAAAATTAAGATTCCAACGTTTTGTCACATGAAATCGTATCTTACAAACATATTAAATATAAAATGATATAGAAATCACATTGTCAGAAAGAATAATGATTGCTGAACTTATTTTTTTTAAATCAATCAATTGCTATTTTTACATAAAAAGCGGTTTTAGTTGCAAGTCCGACTGGCGGCGTAAAAACGATAACTTTTCAAAATTTTTATTGTTCAACACAATCTATTTTTTAAACTCTCCGTGCAATGAAAACAACTCTTCCATGAAATGGAAATGGCAATGTAATTTTGTTTTGTTTAGTTATAATCGATTTTTTTCGGCTGAGAAATAACGAAATTTTCGATGTTTTGAGCAGCCTTGTATTAATTTATTTTACTAAATACACATTGCCTCACTCCCGGCCACAGAGTTCTTTTTTACCCGGGCTCAGCCACCGTCGTGAGTGCTCGTTTCTTTACAGCGGTTCGTGCTGAAAAACATCAATCTCTTTAGAAATACAAAATATAACAAAAACCAAATTTGATACATACTTGACCAAGGTAAGATATTTTTAATATTTTTATAATTACGGATTTTTATTGCAATATTTTGATTTGCTAAAAGTACGCAGGATTTATATAGAAATATACTTATACGTCTTAGACTTTATAAAGACCTGAAGGTGTACATCGATATCTGCTACTAAAACTCAACAACGAGTAGAATTAGATGTGCCAAGATTGTGCTCTTTATGTTAGTTATGATGAGACCTTACCCCGACTTGAAGGCGTACTTCGGTGTATGCTACTGGAACTCTTCAAAAAATAGTAATAGTAACAGGTGTGCTAAGTTTGGGCTCATTTTGTTAGTTATGATGAGATCTTACCTCAGGACAAAGGGCGGATTATCCTTAAGGCAAACTAGGTAAATGCCTAGGGGCGCAATGTTCAAAAGGCATGCGGGGAAGTTTTAAACGAAAAAATGGTCGTGTTTGATAACTCTGAAATCGCTCTTACTCTCTCATTACACTTTTCATTTATGCCCTTCTGTTAATGGTACTCGTATTCTAATTATTTTACAATTATTAACTTATGTTATAAATTATTATATAGTTTAATTGCAAAATGAGTATATTTAATTTATACCAGATATAATATGGCCACTAGAGTGGCGTCGACGAGGTGCTAGGCTAGCCTAGGGCGCAGTCGAAATTTAATCCGCCTCTGCCTCCGGACTTGATAGAGTAACCTTAAGGTGTACTTGTACGTGTGTCGAGTTTGGCCTCGTTTCGTTAGTTATAATAAGACTATACATCCGGACTTGAAATAGTAGTAGTATCGATTCTGGTGTGTTTCCTGATTTAATGAAGTATAGTAAAGTAATACCTTTATTTAAATCTGGTAGTACAATGGACCCCGCTAATTTAAGACCTATTTCTGTACTACCAACACTTAGTAAGATTTTTGAAAAAATTATTCTTCATCAAATGTTAAATTTCTTTAATATAAATAATTTACTTCATAAAAATCAATTTGGTTTCACAAGGGGTCGCTCGACAACTGATGCCGGTGTTGAGCTGATTAAATATATATTTAATGCATGGGAGAATTCACAGTATGCCTTAGGTGTTTTCTGTGATCTTTCCAAGGCTTTCGATTGTATTCATCATGAAATATTAATCAGGAAACTACAACATTACGGTGTAAAAAATTTGGCGCTTAGACTTATTACTTCATATTTAAGTAACAGAACTCAAAAAGTTGTGATTAATGGTAAAAGTTCCTCCGGATCGGTAGTATCAATGGGCGTTCCTCAGGGCTCGATTTTTGGCCCATTCCTATTTTTAATCTATATTAATGACTTACCTTATCTTGTAGGGGACAATCAAGATTTAGTATTATTTGCTGACGATACCTCTTTAATTTTCAAACTCAAACAGCAGTTAATTAATTATGACGATGTAAATAATGCTCTATCGAAATTATTACATTGGTTTAACGTCAATAATATGATCTTAAACGGCAATAAGACAAAGTGTATTAAATTTACAATACCTAATGTAAAACATTCGAATACCAATGTGCTATTAAATGGGGAGGAGTTGAGTCTTGTGGATACCACTGTTTTTCTCGGTATTACTATTGACGCGAAACTTCAATGGGGCCCCCATATATCTAAATGAGCAAGCAGACTTAGTTCTGCAGCATATGCTGTAAGAAAGATTAGAAGTCTCACAGATGTTGAGACACCTAGATTAGTGTATGTAAGTTACTTTCATAGCGTAATGTCTTATGGAATTTTGCTATGGGGTAATGCGACTGATATTGAAGCTATATTTGTTTTGCAAAAGAGAGCCGTTCGGGCGATTTATAACCTTAATTGTAAAGAGTCCCTCAGACAAAAATTTAAAGAAATAAACATATTAACTTTGGCATCGCAATATATTTATGAAAATCTAATGTATGTACATAAAAACATAAATAGCTTTAATAAGAATAAAGATGTGCATTCTTTAAACACTAGGAACAAACATAAGCTTGTAATACCAGTTACTATACTCCACAGAATCAGTAATTCATTTATGGGGCAATGTATACGCTTTTACAACAAAATCCCAGAACATATTCAAAGTTTATCAATAAACAAGTTTAAAAGTTTTATTAAAGAAAAACTGTACAAAAAGGGTTACTATAATATCAAGGAATACATGAATGAAAATAACCCCTGGGAATAAGGTGATCGCCACCATGCTGGTTCTATTAAAAATCATTTAAAAATTGTATAAATGAAATTATTGTAAAGTGAAATATGTTTGAAAAAAAAAGTCCCGCTGGGTTTCTTGCTGGTTCTTCCCAGGACAGAGGTATTTTTCGAACCAGTGGTAAATAAAAAATGACTTTCAATAAGAATTATGTAATAATCAATATTGAATAAAAAATTATTCTATTCTATTCTATTCTTGTGATCTCAAGGTGTACTTTGATGACTGCTACTGGAACTCCTCGACGAGTAGTAATAGGTGTACCAATTTTGAGCTCGTTTTGATAGTTATGATGAGACCTTACATCCGGACTTGATACGGACACTTAAAGGCAGACTTTTATGACTGATACTGGAACTCCTCGACGAGCAGATCTATATGTTCTGAGTTTGGGCTCCTTTTGTATGATATGAATAAACCTTACCTCCGGACTTGACGGAGTGAATTGAAGGCGTATTTATCGGTGACTGATACTGGAACTCTTTGACGAAGTTTGACGAAGAAGTAAGTCGTGCTCTTTCGGAATTTCCGTTTATTTAACATTGAATTTTGACATAAATTATTGCAAGCTTGGAAGTATAGTACTAAGATTATTAGTAAAAACTTGTATGTATTTAAACTTCTTTAAAAATTTTGGTGTATCCATGTTATACGTAATTTTTTGAATGCGCTTTAGGCATGCACAATTGGATATACCAATAGTTTTTTTTTTGTTTTAATTGGTAGTTAGTAGGATAGATAAGCCCTTTTTAAATTCTCAGATTTTAAACTTAGGACATAAAAGTTATTGCCAGTTTTATTTTTTAGGATTATGTACTAGTGTATGTAAATTAATAAATACAGGGTATTTTTGGAACGCTCCCGAAAACTAAGACAGGCAACAGCACCAAGTATACCTTTGATTATGGGTCACAAATAAATTCGATCCTGATGAAAAAAAAATCATCTTTTTACAACGTTTTATTAGCGTTTTTCACGCGCCATCATGTTAGTACAGTTAAATGAAACGATAATTTCATAAAAAATATCATGAAAATACTGAAACATAAAACCAGCAGTGGAATAACTGAATTCATATCAGCTGATTAAAGGTCAATGTACGCGCGAACGCAAATTCGCGCGGCCCGTAACTAGCGGGCCATACCACAGTACCTAATAATTTACAACACTTGTCTAAATACTTAAATCTACTTAACCTACTATTTTGCCACTGTGCTTGTCTCCACGTAGCCACTTTAACCCGAATTTACAGGTTAAATAACCCAAATAACTGGTTCGATTCCCCGCTAATAAAAAAATACTTAAATGAAATGTAACCAAGGTTGGAGTCATGCGTTTTTATTCATCGTGTAGGTATGATTATTATTCTCATGTATTCAGTTATGTACCTATTCGGATTAGTCCAGTACTAAGTTATTTAAAAAAAATAGTTTTGAAACAGTTTACCGCTCTAAATCCTCCGTGGTCTTATGAGATGCGGGTCAAATTGTGCTCCATTCATTTCAAGGTAAATTTGGGTGCAGGCGGGGCATTATCGTGTGGTCTTCGATAGAGTCCGTACGTCGAAAACATCCACGATCCTTTGGTGTATTTCATCAGCACTATCACACTCACGATTAAAAACCCTTTCTTTCACATACCCCACAGAAAGAAGCCCAACGGGGTCAGATCTGGTGAGCGAGGTGGCCAAGCGTGTGGTCCTAGTCTGCCGATCCAGCGATCATCAAATAACTCATTGAGGCGCCCACGGACGAGCCTCACGACATGTGGAGGGGCACCATCATGCTGGAACCATGTGCGGCGATATTCAGCCAACGATAGGTCGTCTAAAATGTCAACTAACTGTTCAATTATAAAGTTTAGGTGTCGCTGTCTGTTCAGTCGCTGTGGCAGAAACACTGGTCCCAGTATGCGATCCTTAAATAAACTTGCCCATACGTTAACCGACCATCGGGTTTGGTGCCCGGTTTGTCGAACAGTTTGCGGGTTAACCTCTGAATACACGTGTGTATTTCTTCGGTTCCACAGGCCGTTTCTAGTAAATGTTACTCATCCGTCCAGATAATGTGCTCAATGAAACCAGGCACACGTTGTTGCTGGTATAATAACCAACGGCAGAAAACTCGTCGGTGGTCGTGATCGCTGGAACTAAAGCTTGCACTTTGTGCAATTTGTATGGGCGCATTTGATTACGCTTCAACACTTTGTGCACTGCACAGTATGACACACTTGTTCCATCCCGACGTCTTAACAATTTATTTAGCGATACTTCGTGTACCTAGGTTCGGATACGTAACATTTGCCGTATTTACAATCACTATAAACGTACGCGTTAAGCATTATTAAAAAAAAAAACGTAACAACACGAATAATACCAACACGTAATCACAAGTAATTACAATTTAATAAATCAAACGATTGAGCTGTCACTCGCCCACGCGTGTACAAAATCAACACGGAACTGTTTCAAAAATTACGATTAATAACATTTCCCGCCAAAACTGAAACCTACTGCGTCACAGCGTGATGCGATACGAGCCGGCCGGGTTACACATTTTTTCGCACCGAGCTAGATACAGGTCGAGTGGAGGGAGGTTACAGTCGCGTTCTAAAGTACTACATGGTATTGGGATATTGTTTTATAATATTATAGTAAGTAATTAATTTTTTTATTGTAGAATCATAATAGGTGCCTTACTAGCTACTTAGAACTTTGGAAAAGGTTGGAATTAAAAATGGATAATGTTTACTTGAGCATTATTTGTTATGTCTATCGTAAAATATAAAGTAGTTTGTAACAAGAAAACTTAAGCTAAGGGTGGCACGCCGTCCATTATGTCGTCTTGGGTCACATGGAAGCCAGATGTTGAAGGTGTGTTGGTGTTACTGGATGCTACTTCATCATCACTTTCATCTTCGCTTGAGCTTCCGTCATCAGGTCGATCACATGGTAAGTTTTTCGGTATTCTTCCTCAACACTTTTAACTTTACTGCACAATTTTCCCCATTCACCTTCCTCTATCATATTTACCTTTAGTTCACTAGTTCAGTCATAAAACAATAGATATAAATAATTTTAGCTTTACTTAGCCGTAGTACTTTAGAACGCGACTGTACCCATGCGCAGACACTCCCTCCACAGAAATTTAATTTGCCAGCGACAATAGAATTAGAGGCGCCAATCACTATAAAACTTGCAATCGATTTTTAATAATTTACGAACCTCTTTTTAAATTCAAAGTATTGGCCGGATTAAATAAGAAGAGTCAATCAAAATAAAGTGTAAGTATAATTTTTTACATTAATTCTGATAATAATCAACTGCCGATCATAATTGCAATTGATTTTAACTATTAAATTATTCAGTACCATTTCATTTCTATTTTCTTATACAAAAACAAAGATAACGATGAAATAGTGTTTATAATTGTGTGAGTACTGAGTACCCAATTAGGTACGTTTATTAATTGCAATAATTTTTGTAGTAATGAACTGCTTGTTGCGCCAGGGTACAATTGATTGTGTAATTGTATTAAAAATTACAACCATAACTTTTAAATTACATATGAAGACTAGTCGTAGTGATAAATAAATAAACGTTGGCGATGTCTTAACATACATAACGCTTTAACGGTGTCTGGAAAGTTCCAGTGCTTCAAGGACATTGTCGCATTTGTTTTAGCGGAATAAATTAATAATTTTAGTTTTTGTTACAGTTCCGTGTTGACTGTGGCGAGGGACAGTACAATTTTTTTGTTTATTAAATTATTTAAGTTAAATAGTTTAAGTTTCTTCTTTTGTTTTTATAATGCCTAACGCATACGTTTATAGTTCTCGTGAATATGGAAACATGATAATGTGTCTTGGTGAAGCTCACGGGAATGCTTCGCATGCATTGCGAATTTATCGAGAGAAATTCCCGACCGCTCGACATCCAGCTGACTCTCGTCTGATAACAGCAGCTTTTCAGCGAGTGTTTGAAAATCGGGCCATTGCTCTGGTAGCAGCAGGAGGTGGAAGTCAAGTGGCTGTTCACTCAGAGGAGCGCACTTTAGATGTCGTTCGCCGGAATCCAAACCTAGGTACACGAAGTATCGCTAAATTGTTAAGGCATCGGGATGGAACTAGTGTATCATACTGTACAGTTCACATAGTGTTAAAGCGTAACCGAATGCGCCCATATAAAGTGTACAAAGTGCAAGCGTTAGTTACCGGCGATCACGACCGCCGGCGAATCTTCTGCCGTTGGTTATTAGACCAACAACAATGTGTGCCTGGTTTCATTGAGCACGTAATCTGGACGGACGAGTTGACATTTACCAGAAACGGCCTGTGGAACCGAAGAAATACACACGTGTATTCCGAGGTTAACCCGCACGCTGTTCGACAAACCGGGCACCAAACCCGATGGTCGGTTAACGTATGGGCAGGTTTATTTAAGAATCGCATATTAGGACCAGTGTTTCTTCCACAGCGACTTAACGGACAGCGATACCTGAAATTCATAAATGAACAGTTGGTGGACATTTTAGACGACCTATCGTTGGCTGAATATCGCCGCACATGGTTCCAGCATGATGGTGCCCCTCCACATGTCGTGAGGTTCGTCCGTGAGCGCCTCAATGAGTTATTTGATGATCGTTGGATCGGCAGACTAGGACCACACGCTTGGCCACCTCGCTCACCAGATCTGACCCCGTTGGACTTCTTTCTGTGGGGGTATGTGAAAGAAAGGGTTTTTAATCGCGAGTGTGATAGTGCTGATGAAATGCGCCAAAGGATCGTGGATGTTTTCGACAAACTACGTACGGACTGTGTCGAAGACCACACGATGATGCCCCGTCTGCATGAGGAGATGAAACACCGAGCCCAAATCTGCCTTGAAATGAATGGAGCCCAATTTGAGCCGCATCTCATAAGACCACGGAGGATTTAAAGCGGTAAACTGTTTCATAACTATTTTTTTTAAATAACTTAGTACTGGACTAATCTGAATAGGTACAAAGCTGAATACATGAGAATAATAAACATACCTACACGATGAATAAAAACGCATGACTCCAACCTTGGTTACATTTCATTTAAGTATTTTTTTATTAGCGGGGAATCGAACCAGTTATTTGGGTTATTTAACCTGTAAATTCGGGTTAAAGTGGCTACGTGGAGACAAGCACAGTGGCAAAATAGTAGGTTAAGTAGATTTAAGTATTTAGACAAGTGTTGTAAATTATTAAGTATTGTGGTATGGCCCGCTAGTTGCGGGCCGCGCGAATTTGCGTTCGCGCGTACATTGACCTTTAATCAGCTGATATGAATTCAGTTATTCCACTGCTGGTTTTATGTTTCAGTATTTTCATGACTTTTTTATGAAATTATCATTTCATTTAGCTGTACTAACATGATGGCGCGTGAATAAATCTAATAAAACGTTGTTAAAATATGATTTTTTTTTCATCAGGATCGAATTTATTTGTGATCCATTATCAAAGGTATACTTGGTGCTGTCGCCTGTCTTAGTTTTCGGGAGCGTTCCAAAAATACCCTGTATTATTTTACTTAAGTTGGGGTTATAATTCTTCGATACAATATATCCTTGTAACGATTTCAGTGCTAAATAATTACTTCTTTATAGTTCTTAGGGGGTCATTGTAGAAGCGTGCTCGTCGCGACCCCTGCCAGCCCTTTTCAGGGCTGCAATTCTACTCAGCTGCGCACCCATGCCAACGAGGGTTAGGGCGTCCCCCCAAGGCGACGCACACCAGCTAGTCCCCGTTGGTGTGGAATGCAGCGCGCAAAGCGGCGATGGGGACCGCCACCCGTCACGCACAGCCCGACACGGCGGAAGGTGGAGGACAGAGTGCAGAGTTGGCACGTGGAATGTTAGAGGAGGCATGAAAGATAAGATGAATGAGTTGATTGAAATAATGAAAGAAAGAGAATTAGATGTCGTGTGTATGTCGGAGACCAAACGGAAGGGCAGTGGTACTGAAGAGCTCCCTGGCGGGGCGTTAGCTCTATGGTCCGGAGTCCCGGAGAGCGAGAGCGCCCGCCAGGGAGTGGGGGTGCTGCTGTCGTCTCGGTTGGTCGATGTTATGACTGAATATAAGGTTGTGAACTCAAGACTTCTCTGGGTTCGCTTTAAATTGGGACTGACGAAGTTATTCCTTTTGGCTGTTTATGCGCCGGTAGCTTCGTCGTCCAGGGCTGAGCTGGAGGAGTTTTGGGAGAATGTAAGAGAAGTTCTATATTTGGCTAGGGGAAACGAAAGAATTGTTGTGTGTGGTGATTTGAATGGATGGGTTGGTACCGCTCGACCAGGGTACGAGTCGGTGCTTGGAAAGTTTGGCGATAAAAGGGTTAATGATGCTGGCAAGCTTATACTGGCGGTATGCAAGGAAAAGGGTCTTCTTGTGACAAACACTATGTTTAATCACAAGAAAATCCATATGTATACTAGAGAAAGAAAGAATGAGAGAAGTATGATCGATTTGTTTCTGGTGGATGACCGACTGCGAAAACAGGTGATGGATACGCGAGTGTTCAGGGGTGCTGACCTGGGAACGGATCACTATCTAGTGATTACTAGATTTAGGGGTCTGTTCGCGGGTTGGCGCTACCGGACGGCGGTAAAAGAACCACAGTCGGTCTGTCGCATCCGAAGCTGGAAGCTTCAGGAAGCGGATACTAGGGACAAATATCATGCGAGGGTAGCCGAAAAGCTTGACACCATCGATGGCAGAAATGAATGTGTGGAAAGAACATGGCAGAACCTTAGGGATGGAATGGTAAGTGCAGCGGAAGAAGTGTGTGGAACAATAAAAAGAGGCAGTAGTAAAAGAAGAGATGCATGGTGGAATGATGAAGTGAAAGAAGCTGTAGAGAAGAAGAAGAAAGCATGGTTAGACTACTTGGCCTCTAGTAATGATAAGGATATGAGAGAGAAGATGAAAGAAAGATATAAGCTGCAGAAAGTTCACACGAAAGCATTGATTGAGGAAATGCGTGAAAGGTGTAGAATAGAAGCGGACGAAAGGTTGTCGCACAACTTTAAAGAGAACTCCAAACTCTTCTGGAAAGAGGTTGGAAGGACCCGAAGTGGTGCGACGGCCTTAAGAATGAACAAAGTGCTTTCGAGAACTAATGACGTCCTCACAGAAAAATCGGACGTCATGCAGCGATGGAGCGAATTTTATAGAGAAATGTATGCGTGTGATGATCTTAGTGAGGGATCCGGGGATGACGCCGTGACTGGTACGCCAGACCTGGACCTCGATGACACTGAGGTCATCAGTATGAAAGAGATTGAACGTGCGATTCGAAGTTTGAAATGTGGTAAGGCTGCGGGACTAGACAGAGTTACTGCTGAAATGGTCAAGTATGGTGGGCCTCGCGTCTGGGACAGCTTTTATCTGCTGTGCAATTTGTGCTAGCGGACGGGGGATGTCCCGGATGATTGGCGATCCGCAGTCATTGTGCCTTTATTTAAAGGTAAAGGTTCACATTTTGACTGCGGGTGCTATCGGTCGATCAGCTTGACCAGTTTAGCAAGTAAAGTTTACTCGAAGGTTTTGACACGTAGGATGCAAGAGAAATCGGAAAGATTTCTATGGGAGGCACAATGCGGATTTAGACCTGGAAGAGGATGCACGGATCAAATGTTTTCTCTACGCATGATCACGGAAAAGCTTCTGGCTGCTAACCAGAAGATTTTCTGTGCTTTTGTGGATCTTGAGAAAGCATTTGATAAGGTTGTAAGGAAGAAAATGTGGGAACTGTTGCCGGGGTACGGTGTGGATGGTCGATTGCTAAGGGCTGTGCAGTCACTTTACTGTAACTGTAAAGCCTGTGTGCGGGTAGGGCATGACCTGTCACCCATGTTTAGCGTCCAAACGGGCGTGAAACAGGGTTGTGTCATGTCTTCCTGGCTGTTCATACTGTATCTCGACAGCTGTTTACAGAAGCTGAAAGATAGCTGTTTGGGTGTGAAATTGGGTGACATAAAAGTAAATTGTCTGCTGTATGCTGATGATGCAGTGCTTATTGCACCATCAGAGGCAGAACTGCAGGCATTAGTCACGTGTATGAAAGAGGAATGTGAAATTAAAGGTCTCCGTTTGAATGCTAATAAAACTAAGGTTCTGGTATTTGAAAGGGACGAAGAGAGAACGAAGTGTGAAATATGAGTAAATCAGGAATGTCTAGAACAGGTAAATGAAATTGTATACTTGGGGAGTGCTTTTAGCCGGGATGGAAGATGTGATTTAGATGTGGACAGGCGTGTCGCTGCCGGGAACAAAGTCAATGGTGCCCTGACTGCGTTAGTCAAAAGGCAAGGCGTAGTGAAGAGTGCACGCCTTGCAATACATAACGCAGTGTTGGTACCGACTTTGTTATATGGCAGCGAAACCTGGGTATGCCAGAAGAAGCATAAAAGCAAGTTGAATGCAGTGGAGATGCGATCTCTTCGTAAAATGTGCGGCGTCACCATGGCCGACCGAAAGCGAAACGAAGAGATTCGCAATATGGCAGGTTTGAAAGATGACCTTATCACAAAAATTGATAAGGGCGTGCTTCGATGGTTTGGGCACGTTGAGCAAATGAGTGAAGACCGAATGGTGAAGAAAATATATAGCGCGAAAGTTAATATTAAAAGGTGTCGAGGTAGACCGAGACTAACTTTCGAAGACCATGTGAGCAAACTGCTCGAAGAGGGGAGGGTCAAGAGTACTCGGATACCTAGACGTGCATGTATGAAGAAGATAATGAATCTGAAAGAAGCGAAAGAGGTATGTAAAGATCGTGACACTTGGCGATCTGTTCTCTCTGGCTACCCCGTCAGGGATTGTGCGTGAAGATAAGTAAGTAAGTAAGTAAGTTTATAGTTCTTAAAATTCGACTATATTTTAATTTGAAGTTTTATTTTATAGAAAACTATGACTTGCCCCCAAATTAATGTACTCGCTAGAAATTGGTTTGTAATTTTAAGGCCTTTAAGGCCTAACAGTGGTTGAAATGCCTAAATCTTGGATATTTAAGTAAAAAAATTACAATAACTGTTCATTTAATTCACAAAGAAAAAATACAGGATACTAGAAGAGGATTTGTTAAATGTTTTTAATTGAACGAAATTGTATTTTTGTCAACCCCTTATTAGAAAAAAAATCCTTAAAGAGTACCTATCTTTGTCATATTTTGCAAAGTTTCTCCAAAACGGTACAAGCTTTTTAAATAGTTCTTACACTAAAAAAAAGGTCTTAAAATTATTAATATTTTTGATTGAGAGTTTTATTGTTATTCCCCTTTTTATAAGAGAATATACCATTTTTTCCTGAAATTGAATATATTTACGCGAGCGCGCATGCTCCGTCGCCCTGTCGCAGTTCGTTTTCGGACATCGTCGAGGGTGGACTGCGCGTCGGCGTTGGAGCGACTTCGTTCAAATACATTTTAGTTTTTTAAAAGTTTATACTTAATTATAAATATTTTTATGACTAGAAATACTTAATTTAAATATTATTTTCTAAATAAATTAATTTTTAAAGTGCCCATAGAAGAAGAAATTTTCGCTGCGACGTTGATTAGTGGAATTAAAAAATGCATTTTTATATAATTTAGATGTGAAACGACGAACATGCTCTCGGTACTAAGATTTCGATAGTTTTTAATACCTATGTAATTTTATTGTTGCATATTTTTATTAATTAGTTGATACTGAATTTTATAATTATGTATTACAATAAAAGGCTGCATTTATGAGTATGACTTTATAAAATATTATTGGGGATGGAAATATAGATACAGATACTTTCATTTAGGTACACTGTTATCAAATTAAATCAAACAATTTAAATAAATAAATAAAAAATGGTGCTTTCCTAAGTATAAATAACTATATAAAGACATAATTGGGTTTATGGTTTTTTTTACTGTTAGCCAATCATCTAAAAAATGTAAAAATTTTAAATTGGAGAGGGTTTTCTCTACGTGATAAAGTTAGAAATGAAGATATTCGCAGTAGAACCAGAGTAACTGACATAGCCCAACGGAATATTAAAGTGAAATGGCAATGGGCTGCCTATATAACTTGGAAAACCGATAAAAAATAGGAAGAAAGGTTCTCGAGTGGCAACCTCGTACAGGTAAGTGAAGTAGTACTCAACCTTTATTTCTCTTCACGTATTCTCATACACTTTTCTTCATACATACACACAGACACACACACACACACACACACACACACACACACACACACACACACACACAAATAGGTCGCAAATAATACTTACCTAGTACTATTAGGCAAGAGTGAATAGGTTTTTGTTAAGTCAGTGCAAATCATCATCTTAGGCTACATAACCACTTATCGATGGGATTGTTGTTGCTTTACTACTTGCTGGGTAAAAATATTAAAAAAAATTACCCTGTGAAAGAAAGTTTGCATTTTGCTATAATTTTTCTAAACAACGATAAAAATATGATGAGAAAATGTAGATAAGTATAAAGGTTACCTCACACGGGACAGTAATAATATATATAATATCTTCCATTATCTACGCATGAAACCTTTTAAAATCTCTGAATCCCGAGGTATGTCCATATTAAGAGGCTGAATAGAGCCACATTGATATGTATGGGATCGTTTTGTAATTTCACAACGTTATCGAAAAAAAATGTATGTATTTTAGGTGGCGGTTTGCAAAACACGATTCCACAAAAATTCACTCAATAGAAAATAATTGCAAAGTTGCTTCTGAAAATACTTAAATTTTCAACGTCAATTTTTTCTTACGTGGTAGAGCCATGCTGCAGCTATATAAGTAGTAGGTATACTTGTAGCACGAATGGGTCGGCTAGACCGGGGTAGGACCACGCTCTCACAGAATACCATGTAAAATAGCAGTTTAACCCTGCTGTGTTTCGTATGGTGAGTGTAGAGAACCGGAGAACCTTTTTACTGGAAACGAGGCATTACATCTTAGTTCTCACGGGTGACAACGCATCTACATTTTTATACGTAATCGAGAATAGATGTACATGTCTATCGGCCGTAGCAACCACTTACCATCAGGTGGACTGTATGCTCGTTTGTCACCCTTATTATATTAAAAAAAACTTTCTGAGATTTCAGCATAATAATGTTAAGTTTTGTAAGCACTCCTACAATTATGTGTCTCATGTTAATAAAGCTATTGGGCTATTATGATTCTTAATAAAGTGATTTTACTTTATGGGTTAAATAATTTATTTACCCTTCTATATCAAACACCATTTTTGCTGTCACTCCTATTGAATTTGACAGTGCTTGCTGAAATTTAGCATCTTTAGATAGATCAGAATCGCTCGCTAATCCGGCTGTTAGATATTGCAAAACTAATCGAAAATATTTATTTTTACTTTCACGCCGAAAACTACCTTGTTTTATTTTATTACGGTCAAATAATATTTATTAGGTTATAAAGCAAGTATTAAAAAATGTTTTCATTATTTTTTTATTCTATTGTTTACAGTTATTATCACGTCTTAACTTTACACCAAGAATTACATTAGAAATTCTTGATGAGATGCGATGTAACGCGCATAACTAGATCTATAATATATATATATATATATATAATTTATTTTATTGTTTTTTTTTACCAGTAGAGTTTCAACACAAACTTAAAAAAGTTCAATGAATTAAAAATATGCCGATAATTATATAATTTCAAGTCAGTGTTTTACATTTAAAGATCAGTTATAAAGAGCCAAAGTTCTTATTTTCATTTTGATTAATTTAATTTGAGACTAAAATAAATGTGAAAGGGCTGTTATCTGCAATCATGATTTTCATCAAAAATAACATAGACTTATAAAAGTCATATACACGGTCAATCATACTGAAGATTATCAATTGTACTACAAAATATTTAAAAAAACTATTTCCAGTATAATGACCCGAATGTCATCATTAATGTTTGACTGGCACACTTAAAATTTTTATCACATGGCTAAATGATTGACTAGAATTTAGAATTTTATGCAAATGATAATTAAAGTTTCTATATAAATAAGTGTAACATAGCGGATATTATATTAAATGGTAGCGGCCATCCATAATTGCAAAGCCAGCATCATTTTCTGTACAGAAACCGGCAAAGTGTTGCTCAAGGCACTATAAATAAAGCAGCTGATAGAAATGTTACACTCATAACTGTTAACAAAAACTGTTTCTGCAAATGGTCTTATGGATAATAGTAACTATTCCGCCGTTTTAGGTGCAGGAGCTACTATTAGAAGGAGAAGAGGTAAAGTTTTGTTTAAGAGATGCGCAATCAATATTGTTTTGTCTGCAATTGAGTATTAAATAAAAATAACTTCAGCTAAAGAGCATTACTGGCATTATACTTAGGCCCATCAATTGGTATGGAAAAAAATAATTTTACCAGGTTCCAAAAAATCAATCAAAATTAAAAGAAAACATAAATATTAAAATCAAAAAATGTATATATGTATGTCTATATATACATATAATGATTTATGGCCGCTTAGTAATTGACGATGACTCAGTATAACATCCTACAGTCACGCCGAAACTAAGAGGAGAGAATCACTGTAGGAAAGGTAATAATTTATTGCAGAAATTTTGTGATAAAATTAAAAAAATTACAAACTTATCCAAGTTAATCTAATTAATCCAATCAAATTAATCCAATCAAAGAATAAAATAGTGAGATGGCGTCAGTTTTAAAGAAGATATAATAAAAATAAACAATAAAATTAATTTCAAAAAAGTTCAGTATTTAATTGATTATATACCGCCACCACTTAATCACGCTTTTCGAAACCACGCCAGTTGTAAACAATACTTGTGTGAAAAATGGTGTACAGAAGATAATTGAGAACAGACAAAATCTTCTTTTCAAATTTCCGCTGCGTTGTAAGTAGAAGGCCAAATAGGTCATGTGTCAATTTTAATTAAATATATTTTATATGAAGTGATCTTGACTACGTTTCATCAATTAATCATTGGTAAAAATTAAAACAGGAATTTTAAAATTGTCTTTACATGAAACATTATTAGTTGAACCTTGCAGCTTGTTCATTATTTTTATTATAAATACCTATCATCATTACAGCCTTTCATAAGTCCACTGCTGAACATAGGCCTCCTCCAAGGAATGCCACAAAGCACGGTCCTGAGCCACCTGCATCCATCGACTTCCTGCATGTCTTACCAGGTCGTCACTCCATCTCGTGGGGGGATGCCCTATACTTCGCCTATCGGTCCGAGGCTGCCACTCAAGAACCTTTCTTCCCCATCGGTTGTCGGTTCTTCGAGCTATATGGCCGGCCCACTGCCACTTCAGCATACTAATCCGTTGGGCTATGTCGGTTACGCTGGTTCTACTGCGGATATCCTTATTTCTAAGTTTATCACGCAGAGAAAATCCGAGCATAGCCCTCTCCATAGCTCGCTGCGCGACCTTGAGCTTCCTCATACGGCCAGCCTATAAAAACCTATAAATGTATATATTATTAATAAATAATTCCTATAATATTTTGTATTATTTTTTATTTTGCCCTAACTGCAATGTTCGCTCTATAGAAAATGTGGCGTATGACATGACTGACAATATCTCGAACGTTTTATCTAGTTACAAAGATGTTTTACGTTTTCATCGCCTCCACATGATATTTATGTCAGCATAAGGTTCTGTTTCTAAAAACGAATATGAATATTGCTACAAAGTAAAGTAATAGGCTATAAAAGTCCCTCTACTGGGCACAGGACTCTTTTTATTTCTGAGAGGGTTTTAGGGTAAGGAAATTCCCGCCCCGCTGCCCCAATGCGTGTTGACGAAAATTGCAATTACAAATTTCATTCGTGCTGTCGGGGATCTACTAATCTACCCAGATCTACTGATACGACACAAATAAATACGATTTAACATATATAATAAAAAACTCTTACGTACTTGAAACTTGAACACTTGATAGCTCGTGACGCCTACCGGACAAAGTTACAGCACCACACCGTGCAATGTAATTGAAGATGCGTAACCACGATATAATTCTCAGTGATGCGCAAGTATAACAGGCAGTATGTCACTTATATGATTGTCATCTCTGCAGTCTATTAATGTTTGCACTTTTATAAGTAATACAGAACGTATTTGCTAGACGGTGTTGACGTCGGCTAAAATCTCTGCGAGCGCCGTTTCGTCAAGGTCATTCAGGCTAGTTAAAGCCTTAAGACAAAAATCTTATTCAATATGCAATAAGTAAACATAGTTACAAAGTATGACTTATATTTGATACTTTGTTACAAAATCACAACGTTTGTTATTTTAATTTCCGACGTGTATCAGACATTTTCTTTGTACTGGAAATAAAATATATGCATTACTGAGAAGGTTAAAAAAGCAAAGCTACCGAATTTCACATCTAAATACTGTGACCTCTTTACTCTTGGAGAAGGATTAGGTAGGACTATAACCCATGCTATGACCTCACGTGTATAGAAAGGATTTTTCAGGTAGGCAAAACCACTGTAAAAAGTTTTTTGTGAGAATTTATCGCATACCATTACGCCATACAGGTAAAGTTTATTTTGAAGTGCATTATCGTTTATTTTATATGTAGGCTCCGTAAAGCATACTGAACTCTGTATTTCGTAAGTTGTGAGACAAAATAATCTTTTTGTGTTTTGCATTAGTGGAAAACTCCGAGAGTTTTTTGGAAATTACCCTTTAATAACTCTTAGGTATATTATCTTTAAGGTATATTACATTGTACGTATCGCAAAGTCATCTGAGAGAAAATAACACGAGAATTAATTGTAAAGACGTGGTATTCGCAGGGGATGATAGTTAACTAGGAATTTTACAGCACACAAGTAATTGACACTGTAATTGATGATTTTAAGTGTTGATTTACCACTTGCTCACTTGCATTAGCATCGCGAGGATACCTGCATGTGAAGTTCAACAACATGCTATAGGGCAGCGCAGCGCAAGCAAATATGCATTCTCAATTCTTACACTATCATAGTGCGATGGGACGGATAATATTCCGGCGTGACGAAACAAACCAATTTATAGTCAGGCCTTAAATAAAAACTTATTTACCACAATTGCCTAGATCTAGCCTAAACGTGAGCTACGATGAAGAGACAGAAACAAAAACAGAAACTTTTTTATTCAATATAGATTATAAATAATACTTATTGAAAGTCACTTTTTTGTTTGATTACCACTTAACAGTGGTAGAGCCACGCGGCAGTTTTTGCTGTCGCATGGATGGGCCGGCTCGAACCGGGGTAGTACCACGACCTCACAGAAAACCAGCGTGAAGTAGAGGTTTACCTCTGCGTTTCGCTTGGTGAGTGCAGGTGGCCGGAGGCCCTTTTTACTGGAAATGAGGCATTCCATCTTAGTCCTCACGGGTGACAACACGTCTACATTTTGATTTGTAATAGAGGATAGATGTAGATGTCTATGGGCCGCAGCAACCACTTACCATCAGGTGGACTGTGTGCTCGTTTGTCACCCTTATCATATAAAAAAAAACTGGTTCGGAAAAAAACCTCTGTCCTGGGAAGAACAAGCAAGAAACCCAGTGGGACTTTTTTTAACATAACAGCTTACAATCATGTATGTTACACAAATTAACAACACAACAAATGCCAATGATCTTTCACTAACTGTAGTCGTTAACTTCTAGATGCTTGCGTTTAAGCCCTTTCTAAATTATGTAAGAAGTTCCATGTATCAATTGCTAGCGTATACATACAAGAGCATTATGCGAGAGCACGAACTCTTTGAGACAACCCTTTGTTCCGGTCGCTATGAACTTGTAACAGCTAAGTAATACATTATGAGCTTAACAGTGTGTCTTATAATAACAAACATTTCTTATGATGGAATACATTACTTCTTCTTCTTACTCAGTCTGTTTTACACGTTTAAAAAACAAGTGAATTATCTATTTAGTGAAACTAGTTTTTTTTTCGGATTATGGTTCGCTTAATTTTTTTTTATATTTTTATATTCCTGTCATTTCGAGTACTTTGCAGCATGGTTAGGAGGACTGAGGTGATCGACGACACAATGTTGTTAACCACGGCCAACTTCAGTAAAAATTATTAATTTTTGGTCCGATCTCCGAGAAAGAATTTAATTTTGTTAATTAAAGCGTAAAAACTAGTTTTATTCAATGTTTGCGTAAGTATCAATATAAGTATCATTAAGTTAAGTATTATTACAAACAAAGGTACCAACTGCAGTGATCAATCAAATATAAGTTATAAATTTTTTATTTGTTAAAGGTACCTATTATTATAGTTATTATTATTATACATTATATGTATGTGTACACATTATATTATAATATGTATGTGTGGGAATGAAATGTAACGATTTAATGAAAGAGTTAGCAAATGACGTTATTGTGGTGACGGAAAGAGAAATTTGTCTCATTTTTTTTGCGGTTTTCATTACATGATGGTTTAAAAGCGCACGAAGGACTGGTTGGAGCGTTAAAGCAAAGAAGACGTGGAGAACATTACGGAAAATAAAAATTTAAAAGGCATATTTTTCTAATTTGATTTCTGCATAACACGGCCTCTCACTTATATTTGCAATGAACTTTTAAAGAAATTTAAATTTATCTTTCATGTATCACACAGTAAATTAAAGTTATTTACATCATTGTAACTCAAAAGTTTTTAATAGTATTTGTCCACTGTGTTTTCATAGTGATGTTTTATAAGTTATTTAAGCAATTATGCCAAGTCGATTGAGATCAAAACCTAACGTCTACTAGGTATAACGGACAATTATAAAGACTAATAACTGAAATACATATTATGTAAATATATGCATAAATATACTGTATATATTTGTACTGTCGATACGAGGCTGCTACTCGTGAACCTTTCTTCCCGATCGGTTATCCGTTCTTCGGGCTATATGGCCGGCCCATTACCACTTCAGCTTACTATACTGTTGGGCTTTGTCGGTTATTCTGGTTCTTCTGCTAATATCCTCATTTGTAAGTCTATCACGCAGAGAAACTCCAAGCATAGCCTTGTCCATAGCTGCTGAGCGCTGAGCGATCTTGAGCTTCCTCATACGGCCAGCAGTGTAGGCCCACATACGCAATGCAGTGGTAGATTGTACTCTTTGGTCTTCTTTACAAATTGCAGAAGGGTATGGTCTATAGCGCTAAAGTCTTTTCAGAAACTGGCTTGTTCGAGAGACTGGAAGTCGTCAAGTCTGCGTGCGAGAGGATTCGTAATGAGTTTCGAAAACAGCACGTAGACGCGACTCAGAAGGCAAATCAATCTGTAGTTCTTCAAGAGAGCGTTGTCGCCTTTTTACAATCACAAGATCACCATACATCTGCCTCATGCCTCCGAAGTAGTTCCACCATAGATGATGGAGTTAAAGAGCTTCAGAGGACTTCAAGTACCGATTTTACATCCGCTTTCAGAATCTCCGCTTTAATTCTATCCTCACCTGGGGCCTTGCTGTTTTTAAGGTGCTGGAGTACCATTTATATCTTGCTCAGGCTGACGTCCGGGATATCATCGGTGTCAGATAAGATATTTATATGTAAATAAACAAATATTATATGCGTAGATATATGGATGTAAAGGATATATCAGTATCATTAAGTTAAGTATTATCACACCAAATGGAAGTCCGTAGTTTCTGCCTACCCCTATGGGTGACAGGCGTGAGTGTTTATGTATGTATATAAATATGTCACTATACAGTAGGTGCCTTACATCCCCGTTTGGAAGTTTACAACTACTGGAGTCTGATATTTGAAAGTTTGAATATTAACATAATAAGTTTACTTTTTGATGTCCATAGATTTCGATTGCACTATTTTTTAAAAGGATATTTATTTGTATGCGGGTATAGCCTGATACAGTTAGCTCAAGTGACGATGAGCTAATCATAGAGCTCGACAAACCGACAACCGATGGGGACGAAAGGTTCTTAAATTGCAGCTGGTAAGCAAAATATAGTGGAATCCCCACGAGATGGAGTGTTAACCTGGTAAGACAAAGCAGGTAACTTATGATCGTGTTCTGTGGCATTCTTTGGGAGATACCTATGTTCTAAGTAGACTTGTGAAGAGCTTTGATGATAATGATGATGATGATGACGCTAATGAACTATTTTTGTCAGGCGTAACTTAAGAAAAAATTATGATATCGTTTCCAAATATTGTTGCTTCATTGAGTAATTTGTTATTAAAATTGATTCTGTAGAAATTTTTAACACAAAAGTCGAACTAATAACTTATAACGTATTAACTAATAACGTTAATAGAATCACTTCTTACGTACGTGTTTCACTGAGCGTAGAACCATTAAAACTAAGTACTGCCTTTCAGTGCACTACACTTTAATGAGTCCACTACCAATTGAGCGTCTCTATAAGGATTCCTTTTGGGTAAATCTACTACTACTAATTCCTTCACTGACTAGCTAAACGTTCAAAATGAGACAATAAGTTTTTGCTCTGTAATGTGTCGCTTAGATAGGGAAATTAATCACCTATTTTCCTCCTTTGACCTTTAGGAGCGTTATCGATACCGTATATGGGCAGCGTAAGAAAATCCACTACCCCGTATTATGTGTTGAGTATCGTAAGAGGGAGGGGAATAAGGGATGAGCAGCAGCATCTTCCTGATAACAACTAATAATAATAAAAACTGCGGTTTCTGACCCGCCTGCCAAGCGTAGCTACTATGGCAAAATTCCCCCTATGAGGCAATCTATGGGAGAGTGGCCTATGTTCAACAGTGGACTTTTATATGTTGTATCACTAGTGCCCTCTAGTATCGAGTAGCAGAACTAGGAGAGTCAAGATCCTTCTAGAAATTTCCATAGAAGAACGTTTAGAACTATCGACACCTAGTCAGTGGGCACCGGTATGTACTCAAACATTCTAGAAGTTTCTACAGTAGAAGATGCTGGAAACTACCTGAGGCCCTATATAAGGCCGGTATAGACCGCAACTGCGGGAGTATTGAATTGACAATACAAACGAATACTTCAAAGCGATACAACTGCCAACTAAATTGATCAATAGTACAATTTTGTTTTGTTATTAGTGTGGTTTTAAGTTTTAATTAGTGTTCTGTAATTAAAGTGTCAATTTTGGTAAATCATTCGGCAGTTTTTATTTGTTTCGAAACCGAAGCTCGTAACAGTATCTTGATATTTTTAGTTGTATGCTTGGGTTAGACTTTAATTTTATTAATTGTATGATCCTAAGCATATAATGGCACCCATACATTTTTCTGTATTGAAACTAGGATTTTTTTAAATTTCAATAGTATCGCAAATCATCCTTGGAAGGAATCGGTGTTTTTAACAAGGCTTTGTGATTTATTTAATTTGATGTAGTGTCGTGGGAGATTATGTACGTGTTAACAGACAGCAGGTTTTCCGGATCGTCGATTCTTCACATGAGTTATGTGTTATTAAATGCGGGTTTTTATTGATCTTTTAGCTTGTCCATGTTAGAGAGACCACATTCACAATCAAGCTTGTACACTCCTGCAACTGAACTGAATTATAAACTGACTAATCTTCTTCGGCGACGTGAAGTATGTTTTAAGAGAAGCACGCTTCAATATGTAGCCAATCTTGTCAGTAATACCTCTGACAAATAGCAGTAAAGCACACACACGCTTGCCTGTGGCCGGCTTCACTCGTTCACTGTAGGCATGGAGCCCGAAGCCTGATTTCGTGCAAAATTTCTTGACCTCTGTACTTGAGTAGTGTTCACGTAAATATAAGAAATAATTATTATTGAGTTAGTTTAAGTCGATATTGTCTAGGAATATTGGCCTAAGTCAAAGTAGTCAAAGTAGTTAGTAACGAAGAAAAAAGAGAATAAGGATCTATCCATCTATTATAGCCTAGAAAAGTCCACTACTCAACATTGACCTCCCCTATAGATATTAAGGGAAATTTTTCCATAGTTGCCATGCTTGGCAGGCGGGTTGGCAACCACAGTTTTTTATTATTTTCAGTAGTTAGCAGGAAGGTACTGCTGTTCTGCATATCCTGTTACAATTTCCCTTTGTCACCTCTTACGACAACCACGGGACAATATAAGATATATTGGATATATTTACACCACCACTACACGGTTCAGAATAAGAATGTGATGGGTAAAATATCCACATTTTTTGGATTGAGAAAAATGATTTACAAAGGTAAGCGTTAACTCTCACGACGCCTACTATGTTGATGGTTCGATGTCGCTAAATAGCTCCGCTTGCATGGCTGTGTTTCGGTCTGAAGGGTTTAGATTGCCAGTATAATTACCTACTATAGCCATATTATTTTAGTCCTCATAGGTGACAACGCATTTATTGTCTTCTTTATTTGAAGTTGACTGCCAGTGTCCCTATACTTCAGTATGCAAAGAACTATTACCATCAAGTGGATAAGTTCGTTTCTAACTACAGTTTTATATATAAAAGAAGGATATAGGATATCATCGCAGAGAGATAAACAAATACCACTCAAAAGTTTGCTACATATTTATCGTCACCTCTCAGTTCTAAAAGGAAATGCCTCACAACCTGTATTTATACTGGCTCTCTATACCCTTCAGACAGGAACACAGCAGATATTTGGCGGCAGAAATAGAAAAAAGGGTGGTTCCTTACCAGACGGCAATGAAAAGGAGTCCTACCATATATGCAAAATTCATTTTATCAGATGAAATAGATATGATATAGAGATGAAAGGAGAACGACAAATATAAACAGGTGGCTTCCATATTAAAAAATTTGAGGGAACGATTTCCTTTATCAAGGCTAAGTACCGTAAATATTATATAAATAATACCGCGTTTATATTAACGTTTTAAACGTTAAATAGGCAGCTCATCATGTAATCTGTTAAAGTCAATGGCAAGTCAATGAGTGTTCATTACCGTATCTTTTAGCAGGCTCATTTACTTCTGGAAGTGCTAATTTTTGGGGTAGAAATTTAAAGTAGACATTAGGTTTAGGCACTTGTATGTTTTTATACAATTGGAGTGACAAACATTGCAGTCCACCTGATGGTAAGTAAGATAAAGCAAAAGCAAAACAAAACTCCAAATGATTCCGGTAGAATGCCTGATGGCCTATATTATACTAGCTTTCTTCAATAGTTTTTTCTTATGTGCGTGTGTTTGTCACTGAATTTCTGCTAAAGTGCTGAACCGATTTTCACGAAAAATGTATGTGTGTGAGTGGGTCCCTGAATGGTTTAGATTCACTATAGGCCCCGTTAGGTGAATGAATGAATGAATAAATATACTTTATTTTACACCACAAACAAATATACAAGTTACATAACAAAAGACAGATTAAATGTAAAATTTGGCGGCCTTATCGCTACATAGCGATCTCTTCCAGGCAACCAAGGGTGTAAAGAAATAAGCAATGAATACTAGGTAGGTGGTGCAATATAATTATACAAAATATAATATCAATACATGCGATATATAGACAATAAATGCAATAAAATAACATACAAATAACTAATACATAAAAAAGATAAAGTAAAGCATATAATATATACATATACATACATAAATAAGAGTATATATACAAACTTACATATCTACCCAAAATACATAAATAAATTACAAAATTCCTCAAACAATAATATAAAGCTGATAAATACAATAAATACATAATCACATAATTTATCCTAACAGTCTCCGAACGATTGAGACAATTAGGTGGCACTGTTGTCGAGATCCGTAATCATCTATGAGAAGATGGGTTGAACCGGTTTTAAAAATAAATTAAGATGCCCTTAGAGCACATAATGGTAAGTGGCTATATATCCCATGGACACCTGCAACAAATTTCAAACAAACAAGGCTACAGAAGCATTGCCAACTCTGAGGACTACTAATTAATGTGTCACGGCCTGTAATTAAACTGGTTCTATATACTCACCGCAACACAGCTTTTGCACTTTGAATTAAAAAAAAATTTGGCTTGTAGAATGTTCGTTCAAGATGTAACCAATCTTGTCTGTGACAACTCTGACATTTGGTACTACAGCAGTCACACGCTTGATTGTAGCCGGTTTCACTCGGTCACTGTAACGTAGGCGCGGGACCCGAAACTTGTTATCGTGCATAATCTGCTTGACGTGCTGAAGCTCGGCGGCCAGGTGTTTGTTATCACAGATCCCTCGTGAAATGTTTGCGTTAATATAACAAATCATTAGAGTTATTAATAAATTTCAAAGTAAAATCAAAATGATGTTATGTGGTCCAGTGTTATCATTACAAGCCGATTACGGATATATTAAGAGGAAAAATAAAATATTATTTTTATTATTATTGTAATATTGAGGATATTTTCTCATTTGATTGGGATGCAATAATATGTAAGTTGAACATCAAACAATCGTAAAGGTTATTTGTTCATCGCACGAGGAAATTTGGATGTATTTTTATGAGTCATATTCTTAGAGTTTTACATTATAGTTTATTGATACTTGTTTATGGTGTAAAATATAAATTGATTTAATATTGTTACTACAGAAGTTATAGGATTGCTTAAAAATATTATGTCCATTCAAAATGGAATATAAAAAAAACATAATATTAAACGCTTTTTACGGTTTGCTCATTTACACTACATTTTTTGACATGTTTATATAAGTATAACCATACAAAGTTAGTCACGTGGAAGTAATTCTAGGGATCTTTTTTGATTTAGATTTAAGGTTTAACTTTTTTTTAATATACTTATTTTTAATAAACTACCTATAATTGTTTCAAATTGAGACATAACCGTATATCCATTCAATGTACGGGCTAATCGGTAAAACAACACCAGAAGAAAGTACATACCTATTTTCGGTCGGATCTAAGCAGTCTACGGAAGCATCTCCTAAAGAAAATACTTCTACTAACCCTGAAGGATGGATAAGTGGTCCACCTGAATCGCCTGCACATACATTCGTAGCTCTATTGCTGCACTTTGGAGCTAAGCAAAGAGCGGGCGACAAAGACTCATCATCGGCACATTTGGAAATTAGCACACTCAAAACTTGTAGTGGCTTTTTCCTTTCCTTTTTTTTTTTTTGGCACAGAGACGCTAGTTACTCCAAAACCAGCCATAACAGCTTCGTGGCCAAACAAAGACAAGTAATCTGTAGCACTAAGTTTGACATAACGTGATATATTAATAGGTGCCGTCCGCACTAGACCAACGTCATTTTTCAACACGTGGTTGTAGTAATCGCCGTATGTGATAGTGAATAATGGATGTTTAACTGTGTATAAAACATCACTAAATGAATGGTTAATCCATGGTGAATTACGCACGTCTCCGTACCTTATTACAATTTTCTGAGTAGGACTTTGCATTTCAAATAAACAGTGGGCCGCAGTTAGCACCCAGGTTTCCGTAAGTGCTGACCCCGTACACAGATGATAATGTTTAGCAATAATAGTGTTATCAGTAAAGTTTGCCATATCCTGTATTTCTAAACGAACGACGTATGGATACTCATCTGTGCTCGTGTCATTTCCTCCGATAATTCTTAACGGAAATTTTAAACTGAAACATTTGTTGGCGTATAGCATAAAAAAGCACTAATAAGCTTGATAATATAAATTCTCTCAATTGTATTTTATTTTTAAACGACTTGCATTTTAAAATGGCCATATTATTTTTTAAAGAGTTCTTTAAAGAAGAAACAAAATAAAATGTAATCTAGCGCGACCATTCAATGTTCAATAATAAAAATTATAAATATTACGTCTTATTATTGCCTTTTTTATGTTTATTAAATAAATCATTTCATTTTATATATTTTGTGGGTATTTTTTAGCAATTTTTTTTATTTGAAATTGCTTTACTTTTACAATCGATTTATATTTACGATTACAAAGTTCAAGCATTCAATTACACATTTAAGTCTGGATCGATTATTTTTCTTAATACGAAAATATTAATCGTGGCGTGGCCTTTTAAATTTAAGAGGTCGCGAGGTCGACGGTAGTTACTCCAAAATTGGCCATAACAGCTTCGTGGCCATACGAAAAGAAGTATGCAGATTTTTCCACTTATAAGTAGTAGAGCCAAGCTGCAGCTAATTTATGGTTTTAGCACGAATAGATCGACTCGACCGAGGTAGCACCATGCCCTCACAGAATACCAGCGTAACATAGCATAGAGATGCTGCTGTATTTCGTGTGTTGGTGAGTGTAGAGAACTGCAGACTGTTTTTACTTGAAACGAAGCATTTTTTGCTCGTTTATCACATTTATTCTAATAAAAAATATCTTGTATTTTATTTGTTAATGTTAAGAAAAATATATAACTGTATCAAATCTAGAACGGCCGTTCAATAAGCAGTAAAATTTATGACTTTCTTTATGTCGTAAACATATTATGTGTGCAACTATGAGAAATGCAAGTAAGAATTTATGTTTTACGATAGATAACGGTATAATTATTCCTCTTTGCTGGGCGTAAAAGTCAAAGGAACAAGATTTTTAGATAATACTGTGATGATTATTCATTTTCCAAGTGTGACAATTAAGGCCTTAACAGTGGTTGAAATGCCTAAATCTTGGATATTTAAGTAAAAAAATCTCAATACCTGTTCATTTAATCCACAAAGAAAAAATACAGGGTAACAGAAGAGGATTAGGTAAATGTTTTTAATTGAACAAAATTGTATTTTTGTCAACCCCTTATTAGAAAAAAAAACCCCCAAAGAGTACCTATCTTTGTCATATTTTGCAAAATTTCTCCAAAACGGCACAAGCTTTTTAAATAGTTCTTACACTAAAAAAAAGCTCTTAAAAATATCAATATTTTTAATTGAGAGTTTTATTTTTATTCCCCGTTTTATAAGAGAATATATCATTTTTCCCTGAAATTGAATATATTTACGCGAGCGCGCATGCTCCGTCGCCCTGTCAGCCTGTCACAGTCCGTTTTCGGACTTCATTGAGGGTGGACTGCGCGTCGGTGTTGGGGCAACTTCGTTCAAATATATATTAGTTTTTTAAAAGTTTATACTCAATTATAAATATTTTTATGACTAGAAATACTTAATTTAGTTAATATAAGTACACTGGTAACTGTAAATATTATTTGCTAAATAAATTAATTTTTAAAGTGCCCAAAGAAGAAGAAATTTTCGCGGCGACGTTGATTAGTGAAATTGAAAAATGCATTTTTATATAATTTAGATGTGGAACGACCAACATGCTCTCGTTACTTAGATTTCGATAGTTTTTAATACCTATGTAATTTTATTGTTGCATATTTTTATTAATTAGTTGATACTGAATTTTATAATTATGTATTACAATAAAACGCTGTTTTTATGAGTATGACTTTGTAAAATATTATTGGGGAGGGAAATATAGATACAGATACTTACATTTAGGTACACTGTTCAAACATCAAATTAAATCAAACAATTTAAATAAATAAAAAATATGGTGCTTCCCTAAGTATAAATAACTATATAAAGACATTCTTGGGTTTTGTTTTTTTTTATGTTAGACAAACTATCATCTAAAAAATGTAAAAATTTTAAATTGGAGAGGGGTTTCTCTACGTGATAAAGTTAGAAATGAAGATATTCGCAGTAGAACCAGAGAAACTGACATAGCCCAACGGAATAATACAGTGAAATGGCAATGGGCTTGCTATATAACTTGGAAAACAGATAAAAAATAGGAAGGTTTCTCGAGTGGCAACCTCGTATAGGTAAGCGAAGTAGTACTCAACTTTTATTCCTCTTCACGTATTCTCATACGCTTTTCTTCACACACACACACACACACACACACACACACACACACACACACACACACACGCACACACACACACACACACACACGTGCGCGCACACACACACACACACACACACACACACACACACAAATAGGTCGCAAATAATATTTACCTACAAGGCAAGAGTGAATAGGTTTTTGTTAAGTCAGTGCAATACACCATTACCACTACATATACGTAATGTATATACAGGCAGGACATAACCACTTACCGATGGGATTGTAGTTGCTTTACTACTTGCTGGGTAAAAATAGTAAAAAAAAATTTACCCTGTGAAAGTTTGCATTTAGATATAATTTTTCTAACCAACCATAAAAATATGATGAGAATATGTAAATAAGTATAAAGGTTACCTCACACGGGACAGTAATATAATATTATATCTTCCATTATCTACGCATGAAAACTTTTAAAATCTCTGAATGCCGAAGTATGTTCATATTAAGAGGCTGAATAGAGCCACATTGATATGCATGGGGATCGTTTTGTAATTTCACATCGTTATCGAAAAAACATTGTACGTATTTTAGGTGGCGGTTTGCAAAACACGATTCCACAAAAATTCACTCAATAGAAAATAATTGCAAAGTTGCTTCTGAAAATACTTAAATTTTCAACGTCAATTTTTTCTTACGTGGTAGAGCCATGCTGCAGCTATATTAGTAGTAGGTATAGTTGTAGCACGAATGGGGTCGGCTCGACAGGGGAAGGGCCACACTTTCACGGAATACCATGTAAAATAGCAGTTTAACCCTGCTGTGTTTCGTATGGTATATGTAGAGAACCGGATAAACTTTTTACTGGAAACGAGGCATTACATCTTAGTCCTCACGGGTGACAACGCATCTACATTTTGATACGTAATCGAGAATGGATGTAGATGTCTATGGAACGTAGCAACCACTTACCATCAGGTGAACAGTGTGCTCGTTTGTCACCCTTATTCTATTAAAAAAAACTTTCTGAGATTTCAGTAAAATAATGTTAAGTATTGCAAGCACTCGTACAATTATATACCTCATGTTAATAAAGCTATTAGGCTATTTTGATTTTTAATAAAGTGATTTTACTTTATAGGTTAAATAATTTATTTACCCTTCTATATCAAGAACTGTTTTTTAGTCACTCCTATTGAGTTTGACAGTGCTTGCTGAAATTTAGCATCTTTAGATTGATCAGAATCGCCCGCTGATCCGGCTGTTAGGTATTGCAAAACTAATCGAAAATATTTATTTTTACTTTACTGCCGAAGATTAACTTGTTTTATTTTATTATGGTCAAATAATATTTATTAGGTTATAAAGCAAGTATTTACAAATATTTTCATTGTTTTGTTATTCTATTGTTTACAGTTTTTATCACGTCTTAGTTTTACACCAAGAATTACATTAGAAATTCTTGATGGGATGCGATGTAACGCGCATACTTTATTTTCATCAAGAACTATAATATATATATATTTGTTTTTTTTTTACCAGTAGAGTTTCAACACAATCTTAAAAAAGTTCAGTGAATTAAAAAAATGCCGATAATTATATAATTTCAAGTCAGTGTTTTACATTTAAAGATCAGTTTATAAAAGAGCCAAAATTCTTATTTTCATTTCGATTAATTTAATTCGAGAATACAATAAATGTGAAAGGGCTTTTATCTGCAATAATAATTTACATCAAAAAATAACATAGACTTATAAAAGTCATAAACACGGTCAATCATACTGAAGATTATCAATTGTACTACAAAATATTTAAAAGACTATTTCCAGTATAATGACCCGATATCATCATTAATGTTTGACTGGCACACTTAAAAGTTTTATCACATGGCTAAATGATTGACTATTATATTATGATAAGCTCATGCTTTTCTATAAAAAGTTGTAAGAATTTTTAAATCACGGCACCTATTGGTTTGTTTTACTTTTCACTTAATTAGTGAAAAACAAGATGGACTGATCTAAAAGTTTACTTTCTTGTGTAAAAAGTGCTATTTAGAATTTTATGCATATAAATAATAATTAAAGTTTCTATGTAAATAAATGTAACATGGCGGGTATTATATTCAATGGTAGCGGCCATCCATATTTGCAAAGCCAGCATCATTTTCTGTACAGAAACCGGCAAAGTGTTGCTCAAGGCATTATAAACAAAGCAGCTTATAAAATTTTATACTCATAACTGTTAACAAAAACTGTTTCTGCAAATGGTCTTATAGATAACAATAACTATTCCGCCATGTTAAGTGCTAATAATAGCTCCATTAGAAGGAAAAGAGGTAAAATTTTGTTTTAGAAATGCGCAATCAATATTGTTTTGTTTGCAATTGAGCATAAAATAAAAATAACTTCAGCCAAAGAGCATAACTAGCATTATACTCAGGCCCATCAATTGGTATGAAAAAAAAAATTTTACCAGGTTTCAAAAAATCAATCAAAATTCAAAAAAACATAAATATTAAAATAAAAAAATGTATATATTATCTAGACATAGATAATATATACATTTTTTTACATACATATAATGATTTATGGCCGCTTAGTAACTGACGGTGACTCAGTATAACATCCTACAGTCACGCCGAAACTAAGAGGAGAGAATCACTGTAGAAAAGGTAATAATTTATTGCGGTAAAATTTGTGATAAAATTAAAAAAAACTTACACACTTATCCAAGTTAATCTAACTTAGTCTAACTTATCCTTATGCGTTACAAAAAAAAAACAAATAATAAAATAGTGAGGTGGCGTCAGTTTTTAAGAAGATATAACAAAAATAAACAAAGAAAAATTTCAAAAAAGTTCAGTATTTAATTGATTATATACCGCTGACACTTAATCACGCTTTTCGAAACCACGCCTGTTGTAAACAATACTTGTGTGAAAAGACAAAATCTTCTTTTCAAATTTCCGCCGAGTTGTAAGTAGAAAGCCAAATAGGTCATGTGTCAATTTTAATTAAATATATTTTATATGAAGTGATCTTGACTACGTTTCATCAATTAACCATTAGTAAAAAATTAAAACAGGAATTTTACAATTGTGTTTACAAGAAACATTATTAGTTGAACCTTGCAGCTTGTTCATTGTTTTTATTATAAATACCTACAAATATTATTAATAAATAGTTCCCATAATATTTTGGATTATTTTTTATTTTGCCCTATCTGCAATGTTCTACGCTCTATAGAAAATGTGGCGTATAACATGATTGACAATCTTTCGAACGTTTTATCTAGGTACAAAGATGTTTTACGATTTCGTTGCCTCCACGTGATATTTTTGTCAGCATAAGGTACCCTTCTGTATCTAATATAACATAATATAAATATTGCTACAAATTAAAGTAAAAGGCTATACAAGTCCCTCTACTGGGCACAGAACTCTTTTTTATTTCTGAGAGGGTTTTAGGGCAAGGAAATGCCCGCCGAACTGCCCCAATGCATGTTGACGAAAATTGCAATTACAAATAGCATTCGTGCCGTCGGGGATCAAACCCGGGAAAAATTTACAGCGAACGCTTTGACCCAAATCTACTAATACGATACAAATAAATACGATTTAACATATATAATAAAAAACTCTTACGTACTTGAAACTTGAACACTTGATAGCTCGTGACGCTTACCGGACAAAGCTACAGCACAATGTAATTGAAGATACGTAACTACGACATAATTCTCATTGATGCGCAAGCATAACAGGCAGTATGTCACTTTTATAATTGTCATCTCTGCAGTCTATTAATCTTTGCACTTTTATAAGTAATACAGAACGTAGTCGCTAGACGGTGTTGACCTTGGCTAAAATCTCTGCGATAGCCGTTTCGTCAAGGTCATTCAGGCTTGTTAAAGCCTTAAAGCAAATATTTCCATCAATGCAAGAAAGGCATGGCCAGCGATGGATTTTCAAGAGCGGGTGACTAAATCTATTACGAAATCTATACAAAACTTCATAATAAAATACAAAGACTAAACTTCTGGCATGTTGGCTTATGGAGCTCACAAAACAAATAGTTTAATAAACCTTGAGAGCGGGTTAAAATCCACTCTGTTGCTAATCATCTGTAGTACACTGTTCGGGCTCCCTCGCACTCGTCGTACAAGATACTCCACTTTTTTTCTCATGATTTTGTAAAAATCATTTGTTTTTGCATCAGCAAACATACTTGGTGCACTGCAATAGCAAGAGAGCCCCAAAAAGGCCCTGAACTTATTATTGTATTGAATTCGCAGGAGATTGTATGCTTTTTGCGTGAAGTTAGTCCAAAGACTGCTCGTGTGAAACGATTGGCAGTAGGCTTTGAATAAAACAATTTTGACTGGTATTGTGCAAGGAGCAAACATATAAATTAACATATTACCACGTCCGGACAATATCCTGCGCTCTCTTTCTATATCTAGGTCTTCATACAAATTCTCATTTATTATATGGCCAGCATAATTGATAAGCTGTAACTGTAATGGTATAATACAAAATTCAATTCTAAATAATAAATGTACACCTTCTTGAAATTGATGAAACAAACCAATTATTATCTATGTCTTAGTTTTATTACCGTAGATTCAGATTTCAACAAATCTCTTATTCAATAAAAGTCCACTTGTAGTACAGTAAACCCTAAAAGACGCTAAATGAATTGACTAGTTATTATGTTCGTGATTTTAATTCTACGGCTTAGTAACTCGTTGGCCTCTCACTCAACTAATTATCGGATTTGAGTGAATATATTTTTGGATTAACTATATTTTTGAGTTTTAATAAAAACTGTTAGGGATAAGGTTAAAAAGATAAAAGAAAATATGAAGAAATGAGGGTAGAACTTTACTGTCTCCCACCCGTCCTAGCACTATAAGGTGTCTATGCTAAGAGGGATCAGTCGGTAATTCTACGAGTCTCCACGAGTCTCTACTAGTGTAGGCAAAGAAGATCGTGTTGCTGAGAGGCTGCCCTGTGTTACATTGAGATATGGGTAGTGTTTTATATTCTTGTGTGTTGCTGTTGGTTTGCATACTTTGGTGTTATTATCATGGAATTGGGTGCTTCACGTTGCTCCGGTATGATTATGGCGGAAGCGTGTTACGGTTGGTCAAACTTTATTGCTTTATACTGAGTGTATGGTGCAGTGCGCCGTTTTGTTGCTGATAGTGATCGAGAGCAAGTTGAGCATCCTTTCTCACGCCTTTGTTTTTTTGGAAATTGGCTTTCACAATGATATCTGATAATAAGGAAGGTTTGTTACCGAGTAGTGTTCTTTTATTTAAATCGTTTTGAGAATAATTTCTAACAAAAGAAGTAGAATGAAAGCTTTTTCTTGTAACTCTGTATTCTAGTTTCTAACAATACAGTAACGTTATTTGAATATAATAATCCACCGTACTTAATAAGGAAAGAAAATCAATATTGGTTTAACCCCGTTGTTTGCTCAAGGAAACTGTGGAAGATCAGGAGTAACCGTAATAAAACTCCATTGTACACGAGCAAAGTTTAATCGAGCACCAATGAAATTGTTAATTGCAAAATACGAGCTCGACGGTGAAGGGAAACATCATGAGGATACCTGCATGCCTGAGAACTTTGAAATATTTTGATGCATTGTGCAGTCTTCGAACATGCATTAAAGCAACAAGGTGGACACTGTAATCTTGAAAAACTCTCACAGCTGAGAAGAGGCCTGTGCCCATTCGTGAAACTTTTTTTACTTTTATTGGCTTGGTTAGATAAGGTGGAAATAAGATTTAATCCAAACACAAAAGTGTGCCATAGCAAGATTTTAAAATACAAAATGGAGCCAGCTCACCTTGGGTACTACTTTCCGATATGTATTCACTAGAATACACCGACCACCTTCAGTTGTTGGAGGTTGAGATTTCTTCAAACCTGAACTGGGATGCAAAATGCTCCCTCTTCCTTCCACCATCGAACGACCAGACGGACATCGGACGGCCCGTCTCAATCCTTTCGTTTTCAACTTACCAAGCATTAGAAACAAACAGTTTACTTCATCGTTCGTCAAGCGTACATCAAAGGATTAGAATAAATTGCCGGGATCTGTTTTCAAAGCAAGAGTGAATATGCTTTTGTTTCGTCAGTGCGCTTCACCATTTCAGATGCATCACAATTTACCATCAGGTGGGATTATACTCTTTCTACTGTCAAACGCTGGCGTAGAATAGAAAAAAAAAAACGCAACAAAATACATAATAAATTACTTATCTTAATTAGTTTAAGGTAGTATCTTTTACATAAAGCTTTAATTTATTGTACTCTTACAACTTGGCTCAGAAACTAATGCTAATGTTTTATTTGGCAGTCCAAATGATAAACGGTGTTTCATTAGTTGCTAACAACGCTAGGTACGGTCTTCGGACGTTGTTACATTTTTTTTAATGAATTTATTTATGGTTGTGGCTTTAAGTTTTAAAACTGCATTAATAATTGCACAGCTGCACACAGTTCTCCTCTCAGTTCTGAGAGGGTTTTTTGTAAATTTCACTTCCAATTTAATTTTAGCGAAAAAAATACTTGGATCGTTTTACTTTCATATTTGCTAAATTTTAGCAGCCAATTTAGTCCAACAGCATGCAATGGTAGATCTTTGCAGGATGATTAGAATAATTTGCCTGAGGACATTTACAACAACATACTGAATACAACTCGTACTATAAAAAATGCTGTGGCCAACCCACCTTCCTAGGATGACAACTTTGGCAAATATGGCTTCCTATGAGGCAAACAATGCGTGAGGCCTGTGTTTAGAGATGGGCTTTATTAATGCTGTAATTAATGAAATGGATGGACGTATTGAGGCCGTATATCTAATATATAAAAATTAATATTTTTTTTGTTCGTTTTTAAGCGCTGCCATACCCTTCATCGGATTGCGGTAAACTTTGTCAACTTATTGCTTGCAGTGCAATATGTGCGTGAAAGTTATAGGCATAGTACAATTAACTTACAGTAGATGGCACGCCTATCGTACTGATAAATGTATTTGAAATTCATATATCATTCAATTTCAATGAATGTATTATCATTCCGAATTAAGTAATATGACTGTTCCAAATTTAAAATGATATTTCCACAATTATTTCATCTGCTACAGCAAAGCACCAGATACCAGCTAGTAGGCTATCAATTTACTTTACTTTAGTAACTTTTTGTCCTATGGATATGTGAGACTTCTATGAATTTTTCGTTTATATTACTCGTTTATATGTCGTAAAATGCTACTAATGAGATATTGGGTTTGTAATTGGGTAAAAAATGGGCTGGTCACATATCACTTATTTCATAATTTTCCATCTAAACCCATGTTTTGGCTAAACAGCATATTGTATAAGGGCAAGCGGTCTAAGTTAGTTAAACAAATCCGACGCAAAACGACCGAAATTATTGTAATTTTTAACTTTTAATTGAAGTAAAAGCAATAATATGATTTAAAATTACTTATGTATGAAAGTAACGTCATATTTTTGTAAAAATTACGTGGCAGGTCTCTTTTTGCAGCAAAAAAAACTGCACAATCCGACATTTCTGTGGGACGTCGATTCAGCTGCATAACTAGATTTAGTCTAGTGAACAGTGGGGCTGCAACTAGTTTTGATGTAAGCACAGGACCGCGTGGACTTGTACTTTGACAGATGGGAACGCCTGCTAGCCACTACCCTCTGGTGCGCTGGTGGCCCTTGTCCCTTGTTGCTCTATGGTAATTGATTATGAATTTTACCGTTTTGTCCCGTCTATCGCTCGGTAATATTTAACTGTTTTAGAAATTATCTGACTTATTACAACATCATCAAAATGGAAATTAAATATAATAATGTACATGATTACGTCATAGTCTATAAAGCACTCGTCGATGTTGTTCGTAATTGGTTCCATATACGCAGACTAAAAATTAGTGTACAACACAGACGTCCTCCTCACGCTTGGCTTGTTTCGTCGGTATAAAGGAAACTGGCAGTCTTTGAAAGGGCTCCACTTCGCGATGCGTATGAAAAAACCGCATTCATAAACGTAATTATAAAGTTTTAATTAACTGAAAAGGTTTTGGCTCACTTTGGCTTTTGCATGTACTCGGTAAGAATATTTAGGCTTTTAGAAATGTTGCCTATTGTTTTCAATTACTATCAATAAACAATTGACATTATTTTATAAACACATTATAACACACTATAGATATTAAGGTTAAACCTGTACCAATGTAGCATAATGATATTGTATTTTCAAACCACAGTACGAGTATCGAAGGTTGGACAACATTCTAGGTTAAAATTCTATATACCTTTAAATAAAACTAGTTATTACGGATTTTGTCGCGTTTATTAACTTATATTATAAGTATTCCAGACGTTTCGAGTACTTTACAGCACTCATGGTCACGGGGGGACTGAGGTGTTTGATGTCCCAATATCATAGTTAACCACGGCTACCTCCAGACATATGCGATAAAATCCGTAAAAATTGGTTTTACTTAAATGAGAATTGTTCTCGAAAATATAAAAAATCATTATTCTACATACTAAGACTCTTCGATGCCCAAAAAAGCTCAATAAAAATAATCAGATTGACTGTGCTTAATAACAGGATATATAATATAGGCTGTATGTAACTTCAACTGTAAAAAAACCATTATTAAAAATTGGAAGAATGAAAACTTCACTTCACACACATTGTGAGGGAGTTTTTTTTTATAGGATAGGGTGACAAACGAGCATACAGTCCACCTGATGATAAGTGGTTACTGTGATCCATAGACATCTACATTTATCCTCAATAAAGACTCAAAATTATCGAAGAGTCATCAAAACCAGACTCTGGAACCACTTTTGCGGACATGGTCAAAAAAGGTGGCCAAACCCTTATTCGCCCAAACAATCTAAGTACCCTTGCAATTTATCCGAGGGACAAGTCCAAATCCAGTAATGACACGAAGTGCTTCTTACAATTAATAATATCCCCAGAAGAGCTCAAACTTCATGTCCGGGGCATGAGGAAGGTCAAAAATGGGGGAGTTATAATTAGCGCTGAGACAAAAGGAGATATCGACAAATTAAAGAACACTGAGAAGCTCGTATCTTCCGGCCTTACCATAGAAGAGCCGACTAAACGACGTCCGAGGATTGCAATTGTTGGTGTCCCTGTAGCCCTCACGGATAAAGAAGTGTTCGAGTGCATCTTCGAACAAAATATTGCCGATAAATTTCCCAATGCCACGCGTGAGTCCTTCCTGGCAACAGTCAAACTGAGCCATAAATCAGGTAAGAAAAACCTTCCTACCTGTAATTACATTGTCGAAGTGCCACCTAGCATCAGAAAGGCCCTTATCAATCAGGGACGAATATATATTAATTGGACCTCATGCCCAGTCAGAGACTTTACAATAGTAACAAGATGCTTCAACTACCAGCAGTTTGGTCATTCAGCCAAATTTTGTCGGGAAACTAGTCCTACATTTAACTACTGTGGAGAGCTCGGGCATTCCTTTAAGGAATGTAATAACAAAACGCATGCCCCCGTTTGCGCGACGTGTAAACGTTTTAAAAGAAAATGCGACCACAAAACTGGTGATGAAAGCTGTCCAGCACGTAAATTCGCAGAGGACAAATATATCAACTCCATAGAATATGAGGGCGCCTAAGAGCGCCGCGTATTATATTATTTACTTAGCTCTTAAACACTAGTTTTAGTTTATTTTTAAGCTTAAGTATGGCGAATCAATTACTCAATGACCTAGACAACTTTTCTGTGTCTGACGCTAAAACATGTAATGTTGATGACTGTAAACACTTCCTTCCACGTCCTGAAAATAAGTTAATCTTACTTACACAAAATATTAGAAGCATAAATCGGAATATAACTGGGTTTGAAGTCCTGTTGCATAGACTGGATATAAAATGTGATATTATTGTTCTTACAGAATGTTGGCTGTCAAACCTAACACCCCACCTACCGATTCTAAATGGCTATTCTTTACACAAAACCGAGAAAAACATTAATCAAAATGACGGTTTAGTAATTTATGTTAGTAATAATTTAAAAGTAACTGTCACAGAACCTACATTCCAGGATAGTAATTGCTTAATCATTCGAATTAATTCCGAGACGATTTTACAGACCTCCTCCACAAAATATTGATAGATTTCTAGAGTACCTTGATATTACCCTAAACAAACTTAGCATGTATAAAAATATAATCCTAACCGGTGACATAAATATTAACATTACCCCTGGGAAAACAGATAACCATGCACATAACTACCTAAATATTTGTTCTTTTCATGGACTCTTACCAACACATTACCACCCTACACATCAAAGCGGCTCTTGTTTAAACCATTTTGTGATTAAATCAAATAAACCTTCGTTAACATTAGTTATTAATTCCTCGCTTACTGATCATCAAGAAAATTTACTAACATTACAATTAACCTTACCTAGGAAAAACTGCATACGCAACTACACTAAATTCCATATGACGAACCTTGAATATGACATTCGTAGCATTAATTTTGACTTTGTTTATTGCTCTGACGATGCAAATACGACCTTGAGTTACTTTATAAATTCTTGACAATACGCAATAATGAATAATGCATCAACAATAAAACTGTCACGTAAGTATTATAATATTAAACCTTGGATGTTAGAAATTCTAAAATAGTTTGCATTAATTGTAAGTAACAAAAATTGTTATTTAGTTATTTTATTTATTATATAATATAGTTTAAATATTTAAATATCTAGTGTCCTACATTATTAAACCGATTGTATAAGTGATGTCTGAAACACAGGTTCTCAACCTAGTTCAGGCAGGTAGCTAATATTATAAACTTGACTTTTCTATTTTTCTTTTGTAGATTCTATATTATTAAGCTACACATAGTTTTAATTTTATCATAGCATGTTATTTTTGTTAGACTTATTGTTACTATATTTAATTTAAATCATATTTGTTCCTGTATGTAAACATGTGTAATTGGAAATGAAATAAATATTTATTATTATTATTATTATTAAAATGCAGATGCATTGTCACCCGTGAGGACTAAGATGGAATGCCTCTTGTCCAGTAAAAAGGGTCACATTGTTACGTAAATTTGTACAAGAGGCAAATAATATGAGATACGTTATTATTTTCCGTTAAGCAGGGAAGCAGATTATGTGCTGTTATTTGAGAGATCTTTGTAACTTTGTATGTCTCGCTCCAGGTTGCTGCCGAATAATAAGTATTGTGATCATATGCCTACAATATCAAATCAAATAAGATGAAAAAGAAATCCATTTTTAATTGCGATATTATACTAGAAAGTTATAAGGCCATCTGTTGATGATTATTAAAAATTATCTCCAAGGCGACTCTCAAGATACCCATGATGAAAAAGGCTGTTAGATTTAGGTCCGCCAATATCGCTGTTATTATTTTATCTAATAACTTTTTATAAAGTACTAGCTGATCCCCGCGACTTTATTACCATTAGATTTTATGGGTCTCAATAGTTTTGCACGGAACCCTAATTATTTTCTGAAATAAAGTAGCCTCAGTTACTCCCTATAACATTAGCAAAATCTATCCAGCCGTTTCGGAGGTTAGCCAGAACAATCTGAAAAACAGACAGGCAACAATTTTATTATTAAGCGAAATAAATTAGAGAAATAAATGATTTGATTTGATATTTTTTGGTTTTTTCTATATGTAACAAGTGGGAAAATTAAAAAATTTGTACAAACGACTTTAATATAAATACAAAAAGAACATCGTCAATTTAGTCGGTCAGTCAGAAGTCAATTAAATACGCATTATTAAGGATAACTCAAAACTACTAGTCAGATCTTGATCAAGTTTATATGTGACTACATGAGAAGCAACAGCTTTCAAATAAAGAAAGAAAAATCCAAATCGGTTCACCTAGAAAAAAATTCTGAGGAACACATAAAAGAACCATAAAAATGAGTAACTCCTCCTTTTTTAAATCAAGTAAGAAGAAAAAGCTGTTATTTTGACGTTACAAACATACAATTTAATTGTATTTATATTATATGTCTTCCGTAAGCTGATATATTAGGTTAGCAAGAAGTTTAGTACTGGAAGCAAAATGTCTTGGCAAGATTTATGAGTTCCTAGTGCAGAGGTTCTGTGGAGACAAGGCGCATTACTTGGAAAGCAAAATCGAGCAGGTACGGAAAATATTAATATACCTAGGAACAAGAAAATCGATAAATATCTGTAATATTACCAACATAACCAATGCTCAGTCTAAGTAATTAAAGTACCTATGTAGCTTCTTTATAGCAGCAAAGATGACAGCCTACCTCATAAAATGTAGGAACTGTGGTCCAGAGACATCTACAATGCTCGATTAACAATAAAAATGCAGATGCGCTATCATTTCTGAGGACTAAAATGGAATGACCCGTTACTATTGTAATTAACGTAATTACGATGTAGGGAATCTCCTACATTTCACACAAACATACAATCATACAGTCACACACACACGCACATTTACACTATACACTCGTCCTATCCGGTGGTCGACGTTTCGTAGATTCGATCCCGTGCGGTATCGTCGATAGAACACCATATATGGTAATATCCTGAGGCAGAGGTTGCGGGCTCGCGGTGGGAGAGCACTGCCCCCATGATCAGTCGACCAGCAGGTATGCACCGCACCACACCACACAACACTGTACACCATATCCGCACGACACCAGGTCCACCAGTATCTTGCACACCACGTCGCCTCGCTACAGATAGACTTAAAATTGCTCGACAGGAATTTCAATCTATGCTCGATAACGGAATAGTCAGACCATCGGAAAGCCCGTGGTCTTCACCACTACATTTAGTCCCTAAAAAAGATAATGGCTGGCGTCCCTGCGGAGACTATAGAATGTTGAATGCCCGTACGATACCCGATAGGTATCCAATTAGGCATATTCAGGACTTCGCACACAGTATTTCAGGCTGTACAATCTTTAGTACACTTGACCTTGTCAGGGTCTATAACCAAATACCGGTCCATCCTGACGACATTCCAAAAACCGCAGTAACAACACCTTTCGGCTTGTTTGAATTTGCTTTCATGAATTACAGTTTGAAAAACGCGAGCCAGACGTTCCAGAGGTTCGTAGACGAAATGACTCGGGGGTTAGACTTTTGTTATTGCTACTTAGACGATTTTTTAATATTTTCAAAGGACGAGGCTCAACATGAAGTACATTTACGTAAAATATTTAGCATACTTAAGGGATATGACATGTTAATAAACACGTCTAAGTGCGTTTTCGGTGCCCGAGAAATATCTTTTTTAAGATATAGCATCTCGGCGTCAGGCACCAAACCACTTGACTCGAAAATCGAGGCCATTAAAAAATTTCCATTGCCTACTGACGTACGTCAGCTACGACGTTTCTTAGGCATGGTCAATTTTTCAGGCGATTCTTGCCACGTATGGCAGAAAAGCAAGCGCCACTTAACAATTTATTAAAAGGCGTGCTGAAAAATAAACAGCCAATCATTTTATCAGGCGAATCTTTAAAAGCTTTCGAGGCCTGCAAAGAAAGTTTTTCTGACGCTGCATTGTTAGCGCATCCCGATTGCCAGGCAAAACTCGCTCTTGTCACAGACGCTTCGGACAAGGCAATAGGAGCTGTATTACAACAGCTGAAAGATGACGCATGGCAGCCCTTAGCGTTTTTCTCACGCAAACTTAACAAATCTCAAAAAAAATATTCACCTTATGACAGGGAGCTCCTGGCAATATATGAGGCAATCAAATATTTTCGCCACATGCTTGAAGCTAGAAATTTTATAGTGTACACTGACCATAAGCCGATCAGTTTCACATTTCACGAACGAAAAAAAAAACTGTTCTCCAATGCAGTACAGACACTTGGATTATATATCTCAATTCACCACAGACATCCGACACATTTTTGGCAAGGACAATGTTGTTGCCGACACTTTGTCCCGGGTTGAAGTTTTGGAAGCTCCGATAGACCTCGAAGCTTTAGCAAAAAGTCAGGTTTCTGACCCCGAGTTAGAAAAGCTTATCCGAGAAGGCTCTTCACTGCATCTTGAAAAATTAACCATACCTGGAAGCCGTATTTCATTATACTGTGACGTCAGTACACCGACTTCCAGGCCGTTCGTGACAAAGTATTTTCGGAAGCAAGTATTTAATAGCTTACATTCCTTAAGTCACCCAGGCGCAAATGCTACTGCTAAATTAGTATCTGAGAGATTTGCTTGGCCGAACGTTAGGAAGAACTGTCGTGACTGGGCTAAAAGTTGCTTATCATGCCAACGATCTAAAGTAAGTCGACATGTTACAACCCCACTTGGCACATTTAAGCTACCTCGTGCACGTTTTAAACAGATCCATATAGATTTAGTCGGACCGTTACCACTATCGGAGGGCTACCGCTATTGTTTAACGTGTGTCGATCGTTTTACACGATGGCCTGAAGTCGTCCCAATTACCAACATAACAGCAGAAACAGTCGCTAAGGCATTGCTGTCATGTTGGATATCTCGATTCGGTTGCCCAACAGAAATAGTTACAGATCGCGGACGTCAGTTTGAGTCTGCGCTATTTCAACACCTTGCAAGAATAGCGGGATTTCAACACCGACGAACAACTGCTTACCACCCCGCATGTAACGGTCTAGTGGAGCGTTTTCATAGGCAACTGAAGGCGTCAATAATGTGCCACGCACGAGATAAGTGGACCGAGTCACTACCGTGGATATTGTTGGGCGTGCGCAGTTCGTTTAAGGAAGACTTAGGCGTCTTCCTCCGAATTACTTTATGGCGAACCATTAAGGCTGCCTGGTGAATTCTTTGAGCCTCAAGACAACAGCGCAGCGGACATGACTGAGTTCATATCCCGCTTACGCAGTTTCGCACAAAAATTACACCCAGTGCCAGCATCTCGCCATAATAGTAATAAAGTTTTTATTTTTAAAGACCTCGCTAACAGTGAACACGTCTTCCTACGGGAGGATGCATCTCGTGGATCCCTCCAGCCCGCGTATAGTGGACCACACAAAGTGTTGGCTAGGTCAGACAAAACCTTCAATATATTTATTAACGGTAAATCATCCACAGTGTCTGTTGATTGACTTAAACCAGCCTACATATTGTGTGAAGCCCCTAATCAAGATCATGTACAAAACTATAATTTGAATGAATATATAACACGTTCAGGACATAAAGTGAGATTCACCGATTTTTATTGTCCTTAACCAGGTTCTGGAGGAGGGTGATGTAGGGGATCTCCTACATTTCACACAAACATACAATCATACAGTCACACACACACGCACATTTACACTATACACTCGTCCTATCCGTTGGTCGACGATTCGTAGATTCGATCCCGTGCGGCATCGTCGATACAACACCGTATATGGTAGTATCCTGAGGCAGAGGTTGCGGACTCGCAGTGGGAGAGCACCGCCCCCATGATCAGTCGACCAGTCGCTTACGGGCTTCGACGCGGAGAGATCATCTCATTGTATTGTAGACGTTTTAATAATTGTTTACGTGTGCCTATCTTTCTTAATTTATTGTTACATTTTGAGTTTCTCTTTACCACTGTACTTCTTCCTCCTTGTTTAGAACTTACGTTGCATTCTCCTTCTGTATATTTATTTCGGTGTGACTTTGTATTTGCGCGTATATTAAATAGTGTGTGCTAGTACAGGACTACCTTTTATTTGTACACCTGGTAGATACATATCACTCCTACAACCCTTTACTTATGCATGTGGTTAAGCCATGCAGCAACTATATTAGTAGCATAGTTGTAGCATGAATGGGTCGGCTCGACAGGGGAAGGACCACGTTCTCATAGAATACCGGCGTAAAATAGCAGCTTAACACTGCTGTGTTTCGTATGGTGAGTGTAGAGAACCGGATACCCTTATTACTGGAAAAGGGACATTCCATCTTAGTCCTCACGGGTGACAACGCATCTGCATTTTGAGTCTTTATTGAGGATAGATGTAGATGTCTATGGGTTACAGTAACCATTTACCATCAGGTGAACTGTGTGCTCGTTTGTCACCCTATCCTATAAAAAAGCTAAGGAATAGGGTCTCCGGTTTTCGTCCTAACTGTTCAAAAACAAGAGAATTATACTGCTATTACATACTTTTCATCGTATTATATGCGGCATTTCGTTCCTGGGTCAAGGCGAACCATTCTTGCTGCAGCCATAAGGCACACCTAACACTACGTTATTTTGTACGAGACTGCCACTCTAAAAAATTTCTTTCCATTGATTTTTGGTTTTTTAAGCTATATAATCAGGATACTTCCACTTCATCTTACTGATTAATTATGTTATATGGTATGTGGATATCATTTTACGGATACTATCACAGAGAAAACCTCCAAGCATAGCCCATAATATATCTATAGCCAATTTAAGTTTTCTGTCAACACAGGGAAACAAGTCACTTATTTTCACGTATTTCTTTAAACCGTGCGGGTTGCCAGTAACGGATTGATACACATTTACAGCTAAATTATCAAGTGATGCGTCTTTAGATATACTGCGTGGCGGATAACGTGATGAGAATTAAAATAACATTATACGGGTCATGCACGTCTGAAAATAGTAAAACATGAAATGCCGGTTTCAATATTACGTTCTTTTTTTGAAAATTATCTACTATCTCTTGTTAAGTACAACTTTATGTGTTATTCAAAACTTTAATTTCTTCATGTCTTACTCTTCATCAGAGGTAAAATTAATGCTTTAAGACCACCATGCCTATAAATTTTAGGCAACTGAAGTGGCAATGGGCCGGCCATATAGCTCAAAGAACCAAAAACCGATAGGGAAAAAAGGTTCTCGAGTGGCAGCCTCGTACCGGTAGGCGAAGTGTAGGGTGATAGATGATAGATCTAGATGGAGTGACGACCTGGTAAGACATGCGGGCATTCGATGGATGCAGGTGGATCAGGACCGTGCTTTGTCATTACTTGGTGGAGTCCTATGTACAGCAGTGGACTTGGGAAAGGCTCTAATGATGATAATGATGATGATGATGAATTTTATATAACTTTTCAAGTTTTTAATATATTTTGTCATAGTCTTCCAGTAAAAAAAATAAGAGAAAAATATCATAATTAATTCCTTATCCCGTAACCGATATACAATTTGAATTTCACGAATGGACCCTAGACGAAAATAAGTTATAACGTAAATATAAAATTTACCAAAGGAAAGATTTTACCATTGCAAAAATATAACGATAATAAGCACTAAATATTTATTTTAGATTTAATCAAAGTTAGGTAACGTAAACGATAAAATTTATAAACAACGGCATGAAAGCATATTTGTAGACTATGAAATGCCCTTAAAAACATTCATTGCACTATCACACGTAAAGTAGTAACAAATAAAGGATTAAGCTAATGTTCCGAAAATTTGGACAAATTAATGTTATCATTTTATGGTATTCTTTTAAATAGCTAAAAATTAAACTAATAATAAACGTAAACGCATAATTTAAATATTTAGAAAGAATAAAATAATTTTCGATTCATAGATTTTTGTAGTCGGGCCTGTAATTCTTCCATATATTGTCTTTGCAGTATCAGTAGTTTTACGGTATTTAAAGCAATTTTGCGGTATTCCCTACAAACAGCTTATATTTCTAGGGACAATATAAAGATGAATATGTTTAGCCTACATTAAAAACCATTGATTACAGAAATAAACCAAGACTTGCTTGTCTCCGAATTTACAACGTTGTAAGATATTCATATAAAACATAATACAAGAAAACAATCTTGGCAACTCCATACCAGATTTCCGCTCTTTTTTGCTCCGGTTTTCGAAATTTCTGTTTTATACAGTACAGTTACCCTCATCACTTTTCAAACTTTATTGAATATTTTGAAGTATGTTTATACATTAACAAAGGGTTGCGTTAAATGTCACGCATTTTGATGATTTTAAAGGAATGCGTAGTCTAAATACTTTGGCGATAACTCCACGGGTTTTAAAGAATCCCAGTTGGGGTTAGATTTGTAAAAAAATAAATTACAGATTTCTTGGGCTGTTTTTGCTTATAAGGCTTTTAATACAAGTGCAGGTACATAAGGTAGGTAGATAGGTAGGTAAGGTGATAATTAACGAGTTCTTTGGCCCATGAACACAATTATTTTTTAAAAGAATTTCACCCCTATAATATCATTTTCTTCTATGAGGGCATACGAGGCATTTTAAAGGTCTCGGAAATATAAGCTACTGATTATCTTGCTGAGAACTATAGCTCAGCGATATTGTCAGCGATACTTTTGCTACAACGATTTTTTTTATTTATTGTTTTAAAGGATTTTTTCACATGGAAATTGCACCCATTATGGAGAACATAGCTTAACATAATTTTAACTAATATTTATTATGCTTAACAATATTACTTGATATTACTGCGTACCATCTTATAAAATAACCTAACCGCTGCAGAAGTTGGGCGGCCAGAATATTATAAAAAAATCCAAAATGTTACTATCGATAACATTTAATTTTGGTCTTAAATTTTAATCTCTATCATCACTCAGGCATAATTCACTATTACGAGGCAAAAGACTTCAATGATATCACACACTTTACAATTAGAAGGTATTTTTATTAAGTATTCGAAACTTTTCAATGGTATAGGTAGAGTCTAATTTAAGTGGTAGAGCCATGCAACAGCTATATTACAGTTGTAGTACAAATGTGACGGCACGATCGGGGAAGGACCACGCTGTCGCATAATACCAACATACAATAGCAGCTTAATGCTGTTGTGTTTCGGATGGTAGGTGTAGAGAACTAGATACTCTTTTTACAGAAAACGGGTCATTCCATCTTAGTCCCCAGGGGTGGCAACGCATCTGCATTTTGATTGTGTGCTCGTATTTCACTTATATTCTATAAAAGGAAAGTTTAAGTAAAGAAAGCTACAGATGCGTTGCCACCTCTGTGGAGTAAAATGTGAATGGCACCATGGAATTACACTAGTATTGTACGAAGTGCTACTTGGCAACAAATATAGGTAAGAATGTGCTACTTGTCCAGCCGCACAAGTCGGCATGCAAGAAATAAGCTCCTGCATATTTTGTAACTTTTTAGAGTATATATAATAGTGGTTATTATAAGTAAGTAACTTTTTTCCAAAATGGTATCTTGTTCTGTGAGTGACTGTGGTATAAATAATAGAAATAATCCTGATAATTTCACATTTCACAGGTTAATTCTCAAGGCATCGAATGATAATTATATAGAATGATAATTAAGTTATTAGTTTTAGTTTTTTTATTATAGTTTTTTTTAATATTGTATATATTAATAAAGGATTCCATAATATTATAATATGGAATATTATAGTAAAAATGTTTAATTATTAAATAAAATAGGTACCATATTTATGGTACAATATTAATAAGGAGTATGTACAGGTATATGTATATTATGCCCGAACTCCAGTGGTAACGCCAGTTAACAATCTTATTTATAAATCTAATAGAATACTTGGTACATATATAGCCTATTCACATTTATTGATCTCCCGCCCTTATTATTACACTAAAATAGGTTCTATTAAGCGACAACAATATTCACTAGACTCCTATTTTGAAACTGATTGCTCAACGGCAACCGTTAGAAACCGCTACAAAGCTGATTGCTTCGCCACTTTGCTATGCTGTTAGCTTGCTAGGTTTATTTAAGTGTGCAGATTTTAATAAAATGACACGGCTCGAACAGTTTAAATGCGTGAAGAGTAACAATGCATGTGTGAATTGTCTCAGCTTAAGTCATCGAGTATCTAATTGCTCTTCAAACTTTAGTTGTCGAGTTTGTAAATTTAAGCATCATACATTGTTGCACTTCCAGTGGGGAAGCGATAGTTCTACCACTGCGCTGCCTCCGTCTAAGCCTCAGCAAGCTGTGCCTTAAGGCTGAAGCTCCCGTGCCCACAATGCCCACATACTCGCCACCTCTCACTTCCGGTGCGCGTTCGGACGTCGCTCTGTGTACTTCGTTCACGAATGTTCCCAACATTCACCGCCCCCCGCGCGCGCTAGTCGTTCGCAGAAGACTGTTTCATTATCAACCGCACAAGTCTTTGCACACGACGCTAAGGGAGAGAAACAATTAATTTGCATATTATTAGACTCCGCGTCTCAAAGCCATTTTATAACTAAGAAATGCTGTCATCCAACAAAACGATACCGAATGTACTGAAGTAAAGGAATTCGGTGGCGTAGAAAAAATCGTTAAATCAAAATCGATCAATATTAAAAAGTTTTCATGTTTCAACTCTAATATTAACTTCAATATTTCACCGCTCATTGTTGATAAAATCACCGATCGTATGCCCACCGCTCTGGTAGGCAATTCAGTCTTAGCACAAAATTAATGACATAAGGCTCGCTGATGGATGTTACGGTGTGCCTAACAAAATTGACGTATTGACAGGCGCATCCCTTTTCCCGCACTTATTCTGTCCTGGCGTAATTCACCTTTCTAAAAACTTGTCTGGGCCCTCAGCTTTGAACACGGTGTTTGGCTACGTTATTATGAGTTCAGTACCGACACTTCAAACTAATCAGTCATCAACGTGTTGTATAATCCTAGAGTCTCCCGCTATTGACAAATTATTGCAACGATTTTGGGAGCTTTAACAGCCTCCCTCCGCATCGCCCATTCAGTGTCTTTCAGACATTGAATGTGAAGAGTTTTATAAGTCGACGACATCCCGCTATCCTGATAGTGGTTGATACTTCGTTGGCCTACCATTTAAAGATGACGTTTATTCTCTCGGAGATTCTTACGAGACTGCTTGACGACGATTCATGTGCTTAGAAAGAAAACTTCAAGCATCATCTATACTAAGGTTGGCATATGACGACGTCACAAAGGAATATTTAGCCAAAAATTATATTTCTCCCGCACCACCGTACTACTCTCATGACCCCGCTCCAATCTATGTAATCCCGCAACATGGAGTTTTACGCGAAGACAAGAAGTCGACACGTTTACGTATAGTCCTGGATGCTAGTAGTAAGACTAGCACCGGTCGAGCATTAAATGATATCCTACACTCAGGGCCAAATTTGCAAGGCGATTTGTTAAATATAATTCTAAATTTCCGCCTTCTTCCAGTCGCTATGACAGCCGACTGTCGCTAGCAATCATCAATATCAATGCTTCCTATACCGCTTTCGTCCACCCGTCCCACGTGTGTTGTACCACTTCAATCGCGTATGCTTCGGTTTAACTTCGAGTCCATATCATGCATTGCATACGGTTAGACAGCTTATCCATGACGACGGCACAAAGTATCCACTTGCGAGTCGTATCGTGTCTACTTCGCTTTATATGGACGATATGGCATTTTCTTTGCCCAGTGAATCTGAAGCCAGTGACGCCTCTCAGCAGCTGATTGGCTTATTCTAGGGTGCACAATAGGACTTAATAAAATGGAGTAGTAACCGTCGACCTGTTCTAGATAACCTCCCTGCTTCTCATCAGATTATAGGAGAAGTAGAGTTAGATAAATTAACGCAACATAAAATATTGGGCTTGTATTTTTCTACTGTTTGTGACACCTTTTATTTTAAGATAACTGTTCCCGCTGATGTGACGTGCACTAAGTGCTCCATCTTATCTACTATCGCCCGTCTGTGGGACATAATGGGTTCCGTTGGCCCCACAGTCGCGTACGCCAAGCTGTTAATAAAAAAGTTTTAGCAAATTAATTAAGATTGGGACAAGATACCGCCGCCGCCCATTGTTAAGATTTGGCGGACATTTGTTGCAAACCGCGTTGTTCAGATCACTGACAATATTCCCGCTGGTGTGGCGTGCACTAAACACTACACTTTATCCATTACCGCCCATCTGTGGGACATAATAAGTTTCGTTGCTCCCACTGTCGCGTACGCCAAGTTGTTAACAAAACAACTTTGGCAACTTAATTTATATTTTTAAATTATTACCCCTCCGCAGCACTAAAATAGTGACTGCTGATGATCTCAGTTCCTCTGAGATTATAATGCTCCGCGCCCTGCAAAAGCAACACTTTGCAGCAGAATATTAAATTATTAATGGTAAAAAACCTTGCTCACCCGCTTTCATTCATTAAAGGCCTATCGTTGACAATGGATTGATCCGCGTAGGCCTCTCGAAAACCGCATTAAATTACATTCAAAAATATCCAATTGTACTTCCGCGCGTTTGTATTTGTCCTCTACCAAAACAATAAACCACGAGTATCTTAATTATAATTATTTATTTAAATTAGCAATTGACTTTATTATAAAATGTTAAACTGCTATATGAAATCTATGTACACATTTTCTCGCTTGCCAATCAAGCTTAGTAAATCAAATATGCGCATTGAGCGCACTCTCTAAATCTACATACCGCTCTATTTGCTTACTATAAATTTTTACTCTATATACCGCAAAACTGTTTTTCTTTTTTTTAATTATCTTACGGTTGTTTTTAAAAGATGATCCATTAAGGGCGGGAGGAAATGGTAACGCTAGTTAACATTCTAATTTATAAATCTATTAGAATACTTGGTACATTACTTTAACCCCCTCCCTTCCCTAATCTATCATATATATGTACGCACAGCCGTTGAAGCCGACGCAAGCGCCAGGCAGCGGCAATTTAGTTACAATCGAACATTACCGCGACCACACAGCACGAGGACATTGCGTCCTTTGCCCCGCTTTAATATTAATTATCACCGGACGTTGTGTCCTTGTAATTTCGCAAATGTGACGCGCCTTCCGCGATTACAATAAGTCGAGAGTTAAGGAGTGTGTGACATTCCAGAACTGATCTAAGAGTGCGTGTGCCGAACCACGTGTGGACCTGCTGTGTTAGCTGACGCCCCGGGAGGAAGGCGAGGCAGTCCCTCACAAGGTTACTGCATGCATCCCACTCTCATCCATTATCCTTGCTCTTGCACAAATCTTTATCGAAGAACTCAAGTTACTGGCGCATCCATCCCGTTTGCAAACAAAGCGTCGGTGCGACTCCGCCGCTTATCCGGTTTGCATCAAAATAGCGTCGATGCTGACGCATGTTGACGGTAAAGTTAATTTTTTATTTATTACGTTTTCCCAAATAGTTTTACGGTAATCTGTTTTCACTGAACAATTTGATCAACTATGCTTAATTTAAAAATGTTTTTAATGTGTATATAATTCTATGTTAAATTATAGTCATTAGTTAAGAAGGACAGTAATGCCATGGTGGCAACCTACAGTAAGTTTTTAAATGATTGGTTACCTGGGTCTGAAAAAAAGTCCGCAAGAAGTGAGCACATGAGCTCTTGTGTAAAGGTTGGAAGATGGCGTTAGTCAAGGCGAATTGAGCACAACATTGCTTAAGCCTACACGTGAATGAACTGATTAAGGTACTCAGGAGCAACCCTGTAGACAGTACCAACTTGGACAATATCTTTGTCAATAACTTCAGCTATGTCGATGATATGGTCCTGCTGGCTCATACAATTAGCGCACCGCTTAAGTCGCTTACGCATATTTTTCAATATAATGTCAACAAGACGGAGTTCGTAATCTTTAAGGCGGTTGTAATGTGTCCAACTTATATTACACCTATTTAAGCATTAAGAAGACATTGGAGATGATGCTGAATGGATAGAAAACGCAGAGAATTTTCAGTCAGGATGAAGATGGTCTTCCAAAATTTGCCCTGTTCTAACGGTTCTAACACTGTGAATATAACGTTGGTTAAAGCGTACTGTTCATCCTTATATGAACTTACGATATTACGTATAATATAATATATGTACGTATAATGTTTGCCATGTAGTGGCGGTTAAGAATATCCACTACTCCATATCTTCACTTTGGGTATCGTAAAAGGCGACAAAGAGAAAAAGGCAGGAAATGGGCAACATCATCTTTCTGATAACAGCAAAAGTACAATAAAAAACTGCGGTTGCCAACCAGTTCGCCAGGCGTGGCAAATACCCCCATGACAAAAGTTACAAAAAGACGGCCCCCAGTCCCCGGTAGCCCCAATATTCCTGGCCACGGTGGTCACCATGGTAACGGCGGCGCAAGGGGTGCTAAGAATCTCCGGTGGAGGTTCGGTTGCCAGCTAAAACGACTCGACCTGGCAACATACAACGCACGCACCCTGAGGACTGACGAGAAGATCGTGGAGCTGGAAGAAGAGAAAGACAAGTTACGCTGGCATATTATAGGATTATCCGGGTTCCGAAGAGAGGGGGAGGACACGGTAATCCTCGAATATGGCAACTTGCTCTATCACCGGGAGGGCAACCATCTGTTCCAAGGAGGTGTCGGATTTATCTTCCACAAGTCTCTCGTTAACAACGTTGTAAAGATTGGGGGTGTGTCGACGAGAGTTGCGTACCTTATACTCAGAATCACCAAACGGTATTCGCTGAAGGTAATACAGGTTTACACACCAACCTCGGTACACCCCGATGAGGAGGTGGAGGAAATGTATTAGGATATATCTAGACCATGCAGTCCTCCAAAACCCACTATACGATGTTAATGGAAGATTTTAATGCAAAACTAGGCACAAAAGAGAACGGTAAGCTGAAAGTAGGGAAATATGGAATAGAGCAACGGAATCCAAGGGGCCAGCTGCTGGCCCCTTGGGTTCCGTTGCCCTATTCCGAAAAAATAGAGACAACATAAAGAGGGACTCTTTATGATGAACTCTTTCTTCCAGAAGCGGCCCCACAGGAAGTGGACCTAGTCGAGCCCCGACAGTTCAACAAAAAATGAGATTGACTTCATTATGACGACCAGACGACAACTGTTCAGTGATCGCGAGGGTGAAAACTAGTAGTTATCACCGAATGGTTAGAGGCACACTAAACCTAAACGTTAGGCTGGAGAGGTCTCGTCTAATGAAGTCAACGCTGCGTCCCCTTTGTGCTCTGTTCCAGAGTCCCAAAACCTTTCAGCTCGAGCTACGAAACCGTTTTCAGTGCCTAGAAGACTGCAATGAAGTGGACGATATGAACGACAAGATCATGGAAACTGTCCATGCGGTCGAAGCTAAGTTTTGCAAGACCCGCCGCAGAAGAAAACAAAAACTCTCCGATCACACTTTTAATCTCATGGCTGTTAGACGGGAGATGAAGCTACATTCTTCAACAGATTTGACAGCATACAGGCAATTGAACATATAGATCTAAATGCATACGGTGGGACTTACGCAACTTCAATACAGCTTGTATTGAAGTTGCGTAAGCGATCGAGCGGAACCAAGGCTCCAAAATCTTTGCCAGGGATCTGTCTGCCAGGAAGAGCTAATTGTCAAAGCTGAAGACAGAGTGTGGCAGCATTGCTTCCGGGACACACGAGATTTTGAGTGACATTGAGAGGTTCTATAGGCAGCTGTACACGTCATTGTTGGAGCCACACGCAAGTGTGAGTAACGATCCAAGAGCGAGTCTTATCCGACACTTTTCCGAAGATATCCCGGACGTCAACAGTGGTAGAGCCACGCGGCAGCTTTTGCTGTCGCACGGATGGGCCAGCTCGAACCGGGGTGGTACCACGACCTTACAGAATACCAGCGTGAAGTAGAGGTTTACCTGTGCGTTTCGCTTGGTGAGTGCAGGTGGCCGGAGGCCCTTTTTACTGGAAATGAGGCATTCCATCTTAGTCCTCACGGGTTACAACGCATCTGCATTTTGATTCGCAAACGAGGATAGTTGTGGATGTCTATAGGCCGCAGCAACCACTTACCATCAGGTGAACTGTGTGCTCGTTTGTCACCCTTATCCTATAAAAAAAACGTCAGTTTGAGTGAGATTAGAATGTCTCTCCAGTACCTTAAAAACGGCAAGTTCCCTAGCGAGGATGAAATAACAGCAGAGCTTTTAAAAGCGGGTGGAAAACCGGTACTTAAAGTCCTACAGAAGCTCTTCAATTCCGTCTTGTTCTTCAAGAAAGGCGACAACGCTCTCTTGAAGAACTACAGACCGATTTCCCTTCTGAGCCGCGTCTACGTGCTGTTTTCCAGAGTCATTACGAATCGTCTCGCACGCAGACTTGACGACTTCCAGCCTCCCGAACAAGCCGGTTTCCAAAAAGGCTTTAGTACCACTGACCACATACACACCCTTCGGCAAATTGTACAGAAGTCCGAGGAGTACAATTTGCCACTATGTCTGACGTATGTGGACTATGAGAAATCCTTTGATTCCGTCGAAATTTGGGCGGTGCTGCAGTCCCTTCAGCGGTGCCATGTTGACTGTCGGTATATTGAAGTGCTGAAGTGTTTGTACAGTAGAGCTACGATGGCTATCCGAGTACAGAATCAGAGTACGAAACCTATCCAACTGTAGAGATTTGTAAGACAGGGTGACGTTATATTCCCGAAACTCTTCACCGCTGCATTGGAAGACGTTTTAAAGCTACTGGACTGGAAAGCATGCGGTATTAACATCAATGGCGAGTACATCACTCACCTTCGATTTGCCGATGATATATTTACTTATGGCAGAATCGCTGGAGGACCTAAGCACTATGCTCAATGACCTCAATAGTGTCTCCCAACGGATAGGTCTTAAGATGAACATCGACAAAACAAAAATCATGTTTAACGTCCATTTCACACCTATGCTGGTAGTTGTTTGGAGCACTAAGCTCGAAGTTGTTGATGAGTATATTTACCTGGGACAAATAGTCCGATTAGGTTAGTCCAACTTCGGCCGAGAGGTTAATCGAAGGATTCAACTCGGCTGGGCAGCGTTCGGGAAATTACGACACATCTTCTCGTTAGACATACCTCAAAACCTGAAAACAAAATTGTACAACCAGTGCGTATTACCAGTGATGACTTACGGATCTGAGACGTGGTCCTTCACTGCTGGCCGTATGAGGAAGCTCAAGGTCGCTCAGAGAGCTATGGAGAGGGCTATGCTCGAGGTTTCTCTGCGTGATAAACATAGAAATGAGGATATCCGCAGTAGAACCAGAGTGACCAACATAGCCCAACGGATTAGTAAGCTGAAGTGCCAGTGGGCCGGCCATATAGCTCGAAGAACCGACAACCGATGGGGATGAAAGGTTCTCGAGTGGCAGCCTCGTACCGGTAGGCGAAGTGTAGGGTGACCCCCCGCTAGATGGAGTGACGACCTGGTAAGACATGCAGGAAGTCGATGGATGCAGGTGACTCTGGACCGTGTTTTGTGATATTCCTTGGGGGAGGTCTATGTTCAGCGGTGGACGTGTGAAGGGCTGTAATAATGATGATGATAACGTATAATGTATAAGCGCTTACAATGTTCTGTGAGTCCAATGTAATAATGCGTTTAAGAGTTTGTTGCGACTGCATTGATAGATCGTCGACTGTGTTTGTCATTACGCGGGCTGATGGCTTGCATACACAAGAAAACAGAACCGCTATTAACTAGAGCCCGTGAGAGCAGAAAGGGTATCCTGCGCACGATACTATATTTGATGGTGTAGCGTATAGACATTTATAGTGGTGTATAACTCTGTCGTCTCGAGAAGCGCACGCGCGGAATCGCGGGGCGGGACGGCACTGCCCGACCGACCGCCGCAGGGAGAAGACGTGGACGCTTACTACGAGCCGATATCAGTGTATAATAAGTGTAACTTGTAATATATACTACTTATAATAAGTGTTACTTGTTCTTTCTAAATATTGATCCCTGGGATCTACAGTACATTACATGTGGCGACGAGATAAACTGTGAGTATTTTAAGAATTTTACCTTTAATATTATAAGAAAAGAGAGATAAACATACGTTACATTACAAAATACATAAATCGGACTACAATCGTTAAATAAAACTACCAAGATTTCATCAAGTGATTATTATGTGAGTAACATATACGTTACCTACCTTCTTGAGTTTGAGTCTTAGTATTTATAACCCATATAGCTGTATAAGATTTTATTAGGTAAATTAACCACAGAACCTCACGAGTTTCGTTAATCACTGTAGGTAGGTAATAGTAACTATAAGTATTGCTGTTTACTATAGTTTCGTTCGAAGTCACAATGATTTTGCTGAGCAACGACTTGTTCCTACGCAGATGGGACGCAAGGCTTATTGTCATTATAATTAGGAGATTGGAAAAATAATACAGTGGTTATTTAAACTATCTTTATGCGGCGTTTTGTAGTTTTAGATTGTAAATAACTAAATTGTTGCTTTGATCATAGATAATACAAGTTTTCATGCCATTGAAAACACTGACTACAGAATGTAAATAGTACAGAGTGATTATATTCTCTTTGGTACAGATTGTACTTAAGGTGTCTGTGTTGAATACGAGGCTTTTAGCCACTTTGTACAAGTAATAAGGGTAATTCTAATTTTAATCTTTACAGTGTGTTTTGTTGTACAGAATAAACATTTTTTCTTTTTCCTTTCATTATTCTGGAGTTAATGAATTGATCCACAGTATTAATTAGTTACTTACCTATAAAATAAAAGTGTATTTAAGGTTATCAGTTTTACTAACTGATGTTGGCTGTATATAACATTTGAACTAAGGAACATAAAAGGAAAAGTGAAATAACTAGGTACTCACTTGGCCGAGAGTTGAGTAGGTATCCTCCATTCGTGTTTTAGGTATCTAGGTTTCTATGGGTGTACATCAGGGGAGTGACATACCTACATATTTGTCAACCTACCTTCCTCATTAAGTTGCAGCTGGGCATTCAATTGCGACTGAGCATTTAATTGCGGTATGAGATAGATAAATAAAAGCATTAAATTGCGTACATACTTACATAGCATTAAATTGCGTACATACCTACATAGCATTAAATTGCGTACATACTTACATAGCGTTAAATTGCGTACATACATACATAGCATTAAATTGCGTACATACATACATAGCATTAAATTGCGTACATACTTACATAGCATTAAATTGCGTACATACATACATAGCATTAAATTGCGTACATACTTACATAGCATTAAATTGCGTACATACATACATAGCATTAAATTGCGTACATACTTACATAGCATTAAATTGCGTACATACATACATAGCATTAAATTGCGTACATACTTACATAGCATTAAATTGCGTACATACATACATAGCATTAAATTGCGTACATACTTACATAGCATTAAATTGCGTACATACATACATAGCATTAAATTGCGTACATACATACATAGCATTAAATTGCGTACATACATACATAGCATTAAATTGCGTATATACCTACATAGCATTAAATTGCGTACATACATACATAGCATTAAATTGCGTACATACCTACATAGCATTAAATTGCGTACATACCTACATAGCATTAAATTGCGAAGTTTACACGGTTTCAAATTTAATGTTAACATTTGGAGCACCCATTCGCCGCTTGGCGGCTGCGCACTGGGTAATACTCACGTGCCAGTGCCACAGTACTGCACAGTATGACGAGTAAGTGTCGTCATGAGCGCTGAATGTGTACTACGGGTGTAGATACGGGTACCTATAGCATAGGTACAGTCAAGTACAGTAGACGCTTTAGTACTAGCATTAGATTTCAATAGCGTGTTATAAAATCTATAATATGCAACATTGTTACTACCTTGTCAACAGGTAGCCCCAAATGGCACTGTACACCTTAGAGAAGTTCGAATGCGACGGAGAGGTTGGTTCAGTCTCTGTCCGTTGGGAAACATGGAAAAGAAGTCTGAACATTTACCTCGAAGCGGCAGGCATAGACTCCGAGGCAAAGAAAAGAGCTAGCCTTTTACATTTTGGTGGCCCCGAGTTACAAGAAGTCTTTTATAACATCCCAGGAGCTAATGCAACTGAAGGCGAACTTTTTACATCGCGATCGAAAAATTAGACAACTACTTTGCACCTAAACAGAGTAAAGTGTATGAGCGACACCTGTTTCGTCTCATAAAACAGGAACAGGATGAAAAGTTCGAGAAATTTCTTATCAGACTTCGACTGCAGGCAAAGAAATGTCAGTTTGGTGGAAAAGAAGACGAACATATCATATACCAAATAACGGAAAAGGGTAAGTCAGAAGAACTCCGAAAGAAGATATTGAAAACAGGAGACAAAATCACTTTAGATGAAATAATTGCGGAAGCGAATGCATTGGAAGCCATAGATCGTCAATTAGGAAACTTTAGTACGAAACCTGTAGAAAGTCAGTCAATCAACAGAATAGGTACTGAGACATGGAAGGAGAAGCAAAAAAAAGAAGATTGGAATGTAGTAGATGTGGAAGTTCCAGACATTTGGCCCGTGACAACAACTGCCCAGCAAAAGGAAAGGCTTGCCTTAAATGTGGCATCTTAGGACACTTCAGGGATCAATGCAGGACAAGACAAACTCAGAAGAGGAAATTTGAAGGAGGAGAATCATCGAACAGTCAGGGAATAAAGAAGAAAAGCAGGACAACAAACAATATCGAGGAAACTGCAAACATAATCACGGATGAAAGAAAAGTCGACTACATTTTCAATATAGAGAACGACGCAAAGATCACATGTAACATAGGTGGAACTAACGTGGAAATGTTGATAGATTCAGGCTGCAAGCACAACCTTATAACAGACCAAACCTGGGAAAGGATGAAGAAAAATAACGCTCAAGTTACTAATCAAGATTCGAATCCTGACAAAACTTTCGTAGCTTACGGGAGTGCAACACCGCTGAAGCTGTTAGGATCATTTAAAGCCACGATAAAACTTTCCGGAACATCACAGGACGTCACAACATTCTACGTGATCAGAAACGGTACGCGTGACCTACTTGGACGTGTGACGGCAACCTCATTGGGACTACTTCGGATCAATTTGGATATCAACCAGGTCGGAACTGAGACGTTTCCAAAATTTAAAGGCGTTTTAGTTACCATTCCGATTGACGATTCAGTGAAGCCCGTTGCTCAGCCGTATCGGAGAATACCCATCCCATTTGAAGAAAAAGTAGAGAATAAACTGAAGGAATTACTAAAAAGGGACATTATAGAAGTCGTGAAAGGTCCTTCTAACTGGATCTCGCCTATAGTCCCTGTGCTGAAAAACGGGGGCGACATCCGATTATGTGTGGATATGCGCCGAGCAAATACGGCTATACAACGTGAAAACCACCCACTGCCAACGATAGAAGAACTGTTGCCAAAATTTCGAGAAGCCAAAATCTTTAGTAAGCTAGACATACGAGATGCATTCCATCATATCGAACTTCACCCAGACTCAAGGCATATCACGACCTTCATTACCAGCAAAGGATTCTATCGATACAAAAGAATGATGTTTGGTATCTCGTGTGCGCCAGAGATTTTCCAAAAAACACTGGAACGAATCCTTTAAGGTTGCGAAGGAGTCATCAACTTCATAGATGATATCTTGATATTTGGGAAAGACTTATTAGAACACGACTTAAGGCTTAAAAAAGTTTTGGCAGTGTTAGAGGAAAATAACATGATGTTGCGGGAAGACAAATGCATTTACAGAATGAAGAAAGTCCACTTCCTAGGATATGAACTGTCAGAACTGGGAGTCAAACCACTAGACAAGTATATCTCGGCTATAAAGGGATTCAGAGCCCCGACGAATATCGCTGAACTGCAGAGTTTTATGGGTTTAGTGAATTACGTGGGAAAATGGATCCCCCACTTAGCAACGGTAACAGAACCCCTTAAGCAACTGCTACGGCAAAGAACGGGAAGAAACACAGTCATTCAAGATGACTGGGGGATGCCCAAAAGAAGGCATTTAGCGATCTCAAGGCGGCACTTATGAAGGTACCAAATTTAGGTTACTACAATCCTCATGATAAGACTGTGGTGATTGCTGATGCAAGCCCAGTAGGTCTGGGTGCAGTGTTGGTGCAAATCAACAAGAATGGGCCGAGAATAATTGCATTTGGTAATAAAACCCTCAGCAGCTGTGAGCGTCGTTACTGCCAAACAGAAAAGGAGGCCTTAGCCTTGGTCTGGGCAGTCGAACATTTCAACATGTTCCTGTACGGTAAGGTGTTCGATCTAGTAACGGATCATAAGCCCTTGGAGGTGATATTTGGCCCGAAAGCTAAACCATGCGCTCGCATTGAAAGGTGGGTATTAAGGTTGCAATCCTACAATTTCAAGGTGAAATATAGTCTGGGGAAGACCAATATAGCCGATCCACTATCGAGGCTCTGTGAAGTGGCAACAAACCCGACGACATTACTTGAAGACCATGTTCAAGCGATTACCGAATTGGCACGACCAGTAGCCATTCCATTACAAGAGATCACTGAGAGTTCTCTTGGAGATGCAGAGATACAAAAGGTTAGAGAGGGTCTTTACAACGGAAACTGGGAGGAAACGGTAAAAACCTATAAACTTTTTCAGGATGAATTATGCTTTCATGGCGATATTCTCCTCAGGGGGACGAAAATTGTAATCCCAACCAAGTTACGCAGAAGAGTTCTGGAAGCTGCGCACGAAGGCCAACCGGGGACAGTCGCGATGAAGAGCAGATTGAGGACCAAAGTATGGTGGCCTAAGTGCGACAAAGATGCTGAAAACATATGCAAAGCCTGTAAAGGATGCATCCTGGTCTCTGCTCCCAGCGCCCCAAACCCATTAAAAAGAAGAGATTTACCTTCCCAACCATGGGTTGACATAGCAATCGACCTCATGGGCCCATTACCCAGTGGAGACTATATCCTGGTAGTCGTGGATTATTATACCAGATATAAAGAAGTGAAAACATGCAGAACCATAACAAGCTCTGAAATAATTGAAATTCTTAAAGACATTTTTAGCAGACTTGGCAATCCAGTCTCGCTCACATCAGATAATGGTAGACAATTTTCCAGCGAAGACTTTAAGAGCTTCTGCGCAGAGAGGAACATACGACTCTACAATACCATTCCCTACTGGCCGCAACAAAACGGAGAAGTGGAGCGCCAGAATAGGGACATCCTAAAACGCCTCAAGATCTCTCAAGTAGAGAAAAAGAACTGGAAAGAGGCTCTCCAGGAGTACATGGTGATGTACAATAGTACACCTCACACAGTTACAGGAAAAACACCTGCAGAACTGTTCTTTCGACGGCAATTTCGAGACAAACTGCCTATGATCCAAGACATAACGCATCTCTCAGAGGATCTTGAAATGAGGGATAGAGATAAAGAACTAAAGGAAAAAGGGAAGGAATATGCGGATAGGAAGAGAGGGGCTACTAACTGTGAATTGGAAGTCGGAGATAAAGTATATGTCAAGAACATGACTAAACAAAACAAGCTGAGCTTAAACTATGAACCCGAAACACATACCGTCGAAGCGAACAAAGGAGGGGACGTAATTCTTCGGAACGATGAAACTGGTCAGCAAATCAGACGGAACGTCGTACATCTAAAACGAGTGGAAGGGCAATGGAAGGTACTAGATGATGAAAATAATGCTAGTGGTGCTCAAACTAACGGTAATGGTGACGTAAATCAATCACAACTCGAGTGAATTAAATTATGGACGATAATGACAAAACAATTGATGATCAGTGATTGAACATAATTTGAATAAGAACTTGCTGATTGTACTTGATATACTTACTTATGTAACAAGAAAAAAAATCATTAAACTACTATACGAATTGGTAATTATGAATGTATTTTATTTGTAAGTTAAGCTGATCACAGTTCCTTAACTCGATATGTTCATTTATATTTGTATATATATTTATATTAGAAAAAAAACATTAATAAGGGAGGGATGTAGCGGATATACATTTATAGTGGTGTATAACTCTGTCGTCTCGAGAAGCGCATGCGCGGAATCGCGGGGCGGGACGGCACTGCCCGACCGACCGCCGCAGGGAGAAGACGTGGACGCTTACTACGAGCCGATATCAGTGTATAATAAGTGTTACTTGTAATATATACTACTTATAATAAGTGTTACTTGTTCTTTCTAAATATTGATCCCTGGGATCTACAGTACATTACAGATGGATTAGACCTCTGGGAGGCAAACTAATAAATCCCCATTAGTGCTTAAGTTATTATTATTTTATATCCTCCAGACCATATTTTAACACAATATTAGACGCAGGATCAATGACTTCAATACAATGACCGACGCACGAAGATGAAATATCGCTAATTTTCTAGTTCAAGCTGCTACTGAGGGTTTTTTGTATTATTGTCAAAATTCTCAGTGTGTATGTACTAACATGGTCGTTAAGTATTTATTGATTCTAAAAACACATATCTTTATGTTGCTTCATCAAATAAATTAAACTAAATTAACTTCTTGCGGTAGGAAATAGATCATAACTAAACTTAAAGTAAAGTAAACTTACGACCTATATATGTACGTTCCACTCATGGGCACAGAACTCCTCTCATATCTAAGATGATTTTAGAGCATGGAATGTATTTGATATGAAGGAAATGTCCGCCGCGCTGCCCCAATACGTTTTGGCAAACTTCACATGTCTACGAAATATTTTTTAATTTATATGCAGGTTTCACTATAATCCTTTACCGGCGAGCACGTTGTAAAATTGTAATTGACAATTTATTTGGTGCCGGCTGGGGTCGAACCCGGTTTGCTCACGTACTGTGATATTTACAGCGAGCGCTTAGCCCCTAAGTTACCATGGCTAATACTGAATGTAGCTATGTACTGAACGTTGTTATTTATAATATATTTTATGGTCTATTATACTATAAATCTCAAAACTTCGGGTCATAATATTTTAAAAGACAAAAGAAACTGTTTTGGTAAAAATATTATTCCTTTACAAGCAGTGTATTCATTATCAGCAACCGATTCTGATGTCTTTAATTTTGCTTTTCATTTTTAATTAGTAAGAGTACATAGTCAGCTCTTAGCTAAAGTTACGTATCAAAAGAAAATTGACACGTAAAACTTGGTCAATATGGTTTTAAATTACAGTTCTCCACGTTCCATCTTCACTCACGCCTATAATAACAAGTGTATGAATATATAACATGCACAACTAAGATATATACATTTAAAACAAATATATAGAAAACGTATTCCATTCATACAAAAATGTATGATGTGTGATCATCTTGTCATCTGCAAGAATAAAATTATTATAATGTATGAGTTTAGGTGTCCCGAATAACAAATTATGATTTTTCTAAAGTTCTGCATTTGTAGCTTTCTTTGTTTAAAGTGGCTTATAGGTGACCATGAGCGACAGTAGCCGTCATCATCATCATCATCATCAGCAGCATTACAACCTATCAAAAGTCTACTGTTGAGCAAAGTTCTCCCCATAGATTGCCTCATAGGGTGGATATTTGTCATAGTTGCCACGCTTGGGAGGCGGGTTGGCATCCGCAGTTTTTTATTATTGCGGGTTGTTATTAGGGAAATGCTCAAGCTTACCTCCTGTTTCAAGTCCTTCTGTCGCCTCTTACGACTCACGGGACGATATGTGGTAGTGAATTTTTTTAGGACGCTAATACGCGACAGCCATACTCTGTATTTAAGTAGGTATAATAAAGTGAATTCCACAATTAACATTATTTTTAAAATTGTTTTATTTGCACTTGGCTTAATTTAACCATTAATTCAAAAGTTTAATTTTATTTGGCAGTCGGATGATAAACTGTTTTTCATTAGTGGCCTAACTACGCAAGCACCGCCTTTGGGTCCCTGATAATTATTTAATAATAAAATCTTACTGGTCTCTCTTAAATAAATATTTTTGATTATGAAATAAAAGCTAACTTCCTTAACAAGATTTATCTTAAATCTAAAGAATAAGTTGACTCATTTTTAAGTGCAAATTCACCTGTGTCAGAAGGCGTATCGCATGTAGAGGTGAAACAAGTGTCGTATTATGGAAAGTGGTGTGTCATTCCTAGTGTGGTAGTTTTGGGAGTGGTGGTTCTGGAAGTGGCGGTGTAAGTATAAGCTTCTCTCTATTCAAAGGGACCCTTTGTTCACGCAAAAGCGTTAGTGTCAGGCATCGACGTTAGATGGCACTCGGCTCGGTCGATACGGAATGACGTTCGTGCGTGTTGAAGGTCCGAGCTTGCTGAAAGGTGGGAGTCGAGAGCGAAAGATTAGATGTCTTCTTCGCGTCAAAAGAGAAGGCAGCCCGTTTTGTTTGGGAGCTCTTAGATCTAATTTTATGTTAGGCGCGTATAGTAAATATACCACTGGGAATGGTAGCGCGTGTTGAGAGTTTACCCGGGACTTTAGGTTTAACGCAGAATCTGTATAAGTGGATTCGACTGTATTAGTTACTAATGCGGTAGTTAATATTCTAGAAATAACGGTGACCTTTGACCCGTACGTTCTGTGTTAATTTTCGCGAGTCAATCGTAACAAAGGAAGAAAGTGACTGCGGAAGGCGACCTTAGCTTGAAGAGGAGCTGAGGGCCGAACTGCTGCAGGGGGAACGGTCAAATAAGGTCAATAACACTACCAGCCACACCCAAATACACATCACTGACCTTTACTTTCTAGCACAATACATCCACACGAGACCTGACCGAATCCGGAGGGACCAGTCGCCTTGAATAGAGGTAAGTAAGCTCTGTTCAATAATTGTATCGCTCCCCCCGGATTGTTTAGTGTAATTAGACTTTTAACCCGTGGCGTGAGGACGCCCGACCAGCATCTGCCTGTAGCTTCTTCGTCTATGGGCCGCGAAGGATTCTACTCCTGGGATGGGCAGCTGTTGGCCGTAACATTTGGTAGCAGAACGCGGTGCTGGGATCGATTCCCGGTCGATCCACCGACCATAGTATTTGATAAAAATTTAATAATTTTGGTGGCAGGGAGCGTTGGGTTGATTGGTTTAATTTTGTGTCTACAATCACGCCCGTCCGTAATACGTAAAAATATTCTTTTTATTATATACCTAATAATAAAATTCCTTTCTTTGTTAGCTTGCTTTGTTGTTTGCGGGTAAATTTAAAAAACCGCGCCCGTTTAGCGCGCAAGCGCGAGATTGCGTCATGTAGGTAGATGGTTATTTTTGCGTAATCGGTTAATTATCGTTGCGGATAGTTGTGGTGTATTACTTATCGAAGGGTCGATTTCCGAGCAAGGCATTTTTTGTTGATGTGTATCTTCGTTATGTATCTTTCGTATTGTAATTTGTATTTGAACTAAAGAGTGGTAATTTGTATTTACGTAATTTGAATTTAACTTGATTTGATCGCACTAGTATTTGTTATTGTTAATTTGATTTACCTTTTCTTTTGTACTAACTTGTGTTTGATTTGATAAATAGCGGTTCTTATTTGTGTACATTCTATTCAACTCGATTTGATAGGAACTGCATTAGTTAGCTGTTATTTTTTTTTTGTATTTTTTATTTGTTATTTTTGTAATTGTGCTCGAGCGGCGTCGTAATTTGTATTTAGTAGTGATGTCCTCGCCCAAGATGCTAATCCGTTGCCTGCGGACTGAGTTACGCTGGGCCACCAGCGCCCATGCTTTGATAGGTCGACCGGATAGGGTCCATAATTTGATGAAGCGGTTCGAGCAGGTTGATGCTCGAAGGGCTGCAGTGGAGGAGGCTTACGCTGAGCTCGAGGATTTGGATGTGGAAAAGGGAGTCCTGGACTCCTGCTTCGCAGACTACGAGCAGTTCTTTTCGCTCACGGACGAGTTGATCGAGGCTGAAGGCAGGTATGCCGAGGAGGCGCGTGAAGCTCGGACGAGTGGCCTGCCCGAGTCCTTTCAGAAGCAGCCTCAGCCGGAGCTGTTGGGACGACTCCCAACTCTGGACTTGCCAAGGTTCTCCGGGGTCCTTTCCGAATGGCTGACCTTCATTGGTCTTTTCGACGGCCTAGTGGACGCCCGGAGTGACTTGACCCCGAGCCAGAAGATGGCGTACCTCCTGGCCTCACTGGAGGGGGAGGCCCTGGGCGTTGTCAGCCATTTGAGATTGTCGGACGACACCTACCAGACTGCTCGGCACCTCCTAGCCAGAAGATACGCCAACGTCCGGCGAATTGCCGACGAACATGTTAAGCAGCTTCTAAGCCTTCCGCTGCTTAGTGACCGGGCCAGACTACGTCCGGACCTGTTGGATCCAGTCTTGGTGGCCTGTAATACGTTGAGGCGGCTGGATGTACCAGTGGGCGAATGGGCCTTCTTGTTGCTCCGCATCGTGCTGTCCCGTCTACCTTTTGACCTTCGAATGCATTTTGAGGAGAGGTACGGCGGGGACGAGGCCTCCTATATTCCGCCCTTCTATGACCTGTTGCGGTTTTTGGAGGAGCAGTGCCGACAGATCGAGCACGCGGCGGGCACCGTCGACGACTTACGAGCCGTGCCCAGAGAGAGGCGAAATCCGCCGGGCAAGTCGTCGTCAACCCCCCCCCCTGCTCCTATTGTCGAGCATCTGATCACCGGGTAACGTCTTGCCCAAAATTATTAGGTAAGCCGAGTCCGGCTAGGCGAACTATCGCCAAGGAGCGCCGCTGGTGCTACTCCTGTTTGGAAGGGCACCTCCAGCGAGACTGTCCGCACCGGCGGCCCTGTCTGCATTGCCAGGGCAATCACCATGCCGTACTGTGCCTGGGTGCGAACGGCGTCTCCTCTCGGTGCGTTGCCAGGCCCTCGACCCCCACGGACGGGGGCGCTCCGCCACGCCCTCTGACGGGCGACGCTCGGCGCCCGCCAGCTAGCCAACAGACCCCTAGGTTTGGAAGGGGTCCCTCCCCCGACCAGTCGGGGTGTAATTCCCCCAGGGGCGGGGGTGTCATCACCCCCCCTCAGCGTGCGAAGAGGAACTTCACGGCCACTCATCGGTCCGCTGGACCCTTCTCACTCCCGTTAGCTGAGTGGCCGCGACTGGTGTACCACTGTACCCCATTTGATGGAGGTGGCCCTAGCTTGCTGCCGCCTTAGCTCCCACCATGGCTGCCTCTACTGAGCCTTAAGCCGTCAACAGTCCACTTGTCAAGCTGTTCTGTTGCCGACGGCCTCAGTGAGGGCGTACAACCCGAGTGGCGACCGTTAGCGGTTGCGCTCTGTTAGTATCGGGTTCACGCGGTGTGGCCTCCACTTGGTGGTGGGAAGATTAGGGCCCCCTGGAGAGTTGAATCACGCTCTCAAGGGGTATTGGATTTGGTTTGGTCGAGCACTTAGTTAAAAATTCTTTAAATTTAAATTAAAATGCTTTTGGGTTTTCCGCGAAATTCATATTGTAGTGGTTATGATTAAAAGAAATGAATTTAAAATACTCCTTTAAATGCTGCTGCATATGTTTTGTAAATACATTTGATCACTGCGTTTGTTGTTGCACGGAAAATTGAGATTAAATTGTGTGCCCTTGTTTAATGCTTGTGATAGTGTTTAATCATTTTGCTTTGTGATAAGGAAGGTTGAAATTAGATAACCCTGTGGTTGCCGAAGGAAATAGGAGTCAATTCTCTTTTGGTTTAAATTTTGTTGGCACTGTCTAAGATATTTATTTGAAATAAGAAATAGGGCTGTCCCTTACGTTTATTGTTTTGTTTACTTTGCCAAGTTGACCTATGTGTATCGGTGATTACTTGTTTTAATAAATTCTGTAATTGAACATTGATGCTTTTGAAAAATTAGTTGAAATATGAGCATAGGATCACCTGCTAGGGACCATCTGTGCGTTTCGTTCAGCTCTCCACAGACGACGTTCATGGGGAATTTGGGGGTGCTCTCTGCACTGAAGCTTGAAGGTCCCTCTGGGCCGCTTCGTGTCGCGTCGCTGTTTGCAGACCTGATCCGGTCGAATTGCGAAACAAATCATAGGAGCGCTGATAGGTGTTTGAAGGAGGTCGTCTGACTTCTGTCTAGGAATAGGACTTATTTATGTGCTGCGATGTCCAGGAAGGGCATCCAGTTCAACTCTCCGGCTAGCCCACGTTGGGGCTGCAATTTTGGGGCGTTGGTTAGTGTTGCAAGATCTGATTGGGTGCGTAAGGTGGCCTAGTTTGGTTGTAGATTCGATCTTGCAACTTGCCGTCGCGACCCTGTCCCGCTGACCGGTTTGCTCGCGGACCTAAATCCTTATGTCCGGGACGAAGTGGCGGTGTAAGTATAAGCTTCTCTCTATTCAAAGGGACCCTTTGTTCACGCAAAAGCGTTAGTGTCAGGCATCGACGTTAGATGGCACTCGGCTCGGTCGATACGGAATGACGTTCGTGCGTGTTGAACGTCCGAGCTTGCTGAAAGGTGGGAGTCGAGAGCGAAAGATTAGATGTCTTCTTCGCGTCAAAAGAGAAGGCAGCCCGTTTTGTTTGGGAGCTCTTAGATCTAATTTTATGTTAGGCGCGTATAGTAAATATACCACTGGGAATGGTAGCGCGTGTTGAGAGTTTACCCGGGACTTTAGGTTTAACGCAGAATCTGTATAAGTGGATTCGACTGTATTAGTTACTAGTGCGGTAGTTAATATTCTAGAAATAACGGTGACCTTTGACCCGTACGTTCTGTGTTCATTTTCGCGAGTCAATCGTAACAAAGGAAGAAAGTGACTGCGGAAGGCGACCTTAGCTTGGAGAGGAGCTGAGGGCCGAACTGCTGCAGGGGGAACGGTCAAATAAGGTCAATAACACTACCAGCCACACCCAAATACACATCACTGACCTTTACTTTCTAGCACAATACATCCACACGAGACCTGACCGAATCCGGAGGGACCAGTCGCCTTGAATAGAGGTAAGTAAGCTCTGTTCAATAATTGTATCGCTCCCCCCGGATTGTTTAGTGTAATTAGACTTTTAACCCGTGGCGTGAGGACGCCCGACCAGCATCTGCCTGTAGCTTCTTCGTCTATGGGCCGCGAAGGATTCTACTCCTGGGATGGGCAGCTGTTGGCCGTAACATTTGGTAGCAGAACGCGGTGCTGGGATCGATTCCCGGTCGATCCACCGACCATAGTATTTGATAAAAATTTAATAATTTTGGTGGCAGGGAGCGTTGGGTTGATTGGTTTAATTTTGTGTCTACAATCACGCCCGTCCGTAATACGTAAAAATATTCTTTTTATTATATACCTAATAATAAAATTCCTTTCTTTGTTAGCTTGCTTTGTTGTTTGCGGGTAAATTTAAAAAACCGCGCCCGTTTAGCGCGCAAGCGCGAGATTGCGTCATGTAGGTAGATGGTTATTTTTGCGTAATCGGTTAATTATCGTTGCGGATAGTTGTGGTGTATTACTTATCGAAGGGTCGATTTCCGAGCAAGGCATTTTTTGTTGATGTGTATCTTCGTTATGTATCTTTCGTATTGTAATTTGTATTTGAACTAAAGAGTGGTAATTTGTATTTACGTAATTTGAATTTAACTTGATTTGATCGCACTAGTATTTGTTATTGTTAATTTGATTTACCTTTTCTTTTGTACTAACTTGTGTTTGATTTGATAAATAGCGGTTCTTATTTGTGTACATTCTATTCAACTCGATTTGATAGGAACTGCATTAGTTAGCTGTTATTTTTTTTTGTATTTTTTATTTGTTATTTTTGTAATTGTGCTCGAGCGGCGTCGTAATTTGTATTTAGTAGTGATGTCCTCGCCCAAGATGCTAATCCGTTGCCTGCAGACTGAGTTACGCTGGGCCACCAGCGCCCATGCTTTGATAGGTCGACCGGATAGGGTCCATAATTTGATGAAGCGGTTCGAGCAGGTTGATGCTCGAAGGGCTGCAGTGGAGGAGGCTTACGCTGAGCTCGAGGATTCGGATGTGGAAAAGGGAGTCCTGGACTCCTGCTTCGCAGACTACGAGCAGTTCTTTTCGCTCACGGACGAGTTGATCGAGGCTGAAGGCAGGTATGCCGAGGAGGCGCGTGAAGCTCGGACGAGTGGCCTGACCGAATCCGGAGGGACCAGTCGCCTTGAATAGAGGTAAGTAAGCTCTGTTCAATAATTGTATCGCTCCCCCCGGATTGTTTAGTGTAATTAGACTTTTAACCCGTGGCGTGAGGACGCCCGACCAGCATCTGCCTGTAGCTTCTTCGTCTATGGGCCGCGAAGGATTCTACTCCTGGGATGGGCAGCTGTTGGCCGTAACACCCTTTATATCAGCCGATATACGATAGTCGGCTTCCTGAAAACGCTCTGTAGATCATTCTTCCTGGTATTAATAAACTGCCATTTGGACGTTCGTGTAATACGTGCAATATTTGAAAATCCAAATTTCATCATATTATCTCGAGGTTAAGGAGCTCTTTGAATCAAATTCTGCTGTGTAAGATGGATTATGTCTACACAAGTATCGTATTTGTGGTACATTACTAAACTTTTTTGTTCTGCAAAGATCGAGAACAAATAGGTTTACTCACTCGAAAATAATTTTATTCGACGCATAATTATACAACAAACATCTGGTTATGTTTTTATCACAATCAATCCCATAGTTTGCAATATTATTAAAAAATAAAAAATAAAAGAGGTGTCACATAAAAAGCTTCCTGACCTACCTCCATTATTAACCTAAGCGTTGTATTCATAAATGATTAGGTTGAGATGGTCGCTTTTGTATTTGCAATTACTCTATATTATGCTCTGCGCATTTAGAAAATTCTTAGAGACAAAGTTAATAGTCGGTGTGGTCGAAATTAAAGAACTCCACTCTGGTTTGCCCTTTTATTTGTATTTTACAAATATATTAATTGGTATTACACACTTTTTTCGACATTATCTTCAATTCTCCATTGGCGGAACCATTCGCCTAAGCGATTGGTAAGTTTTTGAAGTTTTAAAGTGAGACTATTCCTATTATAATCTGATACAAAGAGTACCGTTTCGTCGGAAAAGAGAGCAGTGTTTACCACTGGGTCTTTCGGGATGTCACTCGTGAAGAGTATAAAGAGGAATGAAAACAGGATGGAGCCTTGTGGGCCTTTAAAAATGTTTAGAAGAGCGGATTCCCTCCACTCGATAGCGAAAAGAGCGATTTCTAAGGAAGGCTGGGATGATGTGTACGAGCCTGTCGGGCACGTTTAGTTTACACAGCTTTTCACTTATTACCATTATAAATACTTCGATGATACTTGTACAGAGGGAATAACTTTGTAGTTTCAAAATACTTTTTTTCAAAGAAAAAGCAAATTAAATTTCATAATAAAAAAAATAAAACAATATGACACTATTTCCATCTATTTATTATGTTTTTGAGCAGGTAATTTTTTCGGCAAGGGCAAACATTTTTTGTCTTCTTTTTATGTCACTAAAATTACTTTTCTGCTACCGCTACAGCTTATCAGTCAAAAATCGAACAAAGGCCCCTTCATACATTGTCTCATGCGGGGGATATTTGCCATAGTAGCCATCGGCAGTTTTTTATAACTTTGTTGTTATTAAGAAGAATGCTGCTGAGCATCTCCCGCTTTGTAAATAGCTCTTTTCTCTTTCGCCTCCTATGACATCCACGAGATTATATGGGGTAGTCTAGTAGTATGGTCAAAAAATTTTAAGATTTTTAAGCAATAAGTTAGAAATTGCCTAACTAATATGCTTTTTTTTTCTTTTTGTGATAATACGTCACCTCCAAACTGGGATATGCTCCATCTCCATCCATTAGTAGTAGTAGTATCTTGGGGGCACTTTACATACATTTCTTAAGGACAAACATTCTGAACAATTATTAGTAGGCCATACAAAAAATTGTGCCGTGCGGGATTTAAACCCGCGACACTTAGTTCCGTAATTTATTGCTATACCATTGCACCACGGAGCCGTCACAAGCTACATCATCATCATCATTACAGCCCTTCACAAGTCCACTGCTGAACATAGGCCTCCCCCAAAGAATGCCACAAAGCACGGTCCTGAGCCACCTGCATCCATCGACTTCCTGCATGTCTTACCAGGTCGTCACTCCATCTCTTGGGGGGACGCCCTACACTTCGCCTACCGGTACGAGGCTGCCACTCGAGAACCTTTCTTCCCCATTGGTTGTCGGATCTTCGAGCTACATAAGCAGCGTAAACTATTTACCTTTCGCAACATTACTAGTTTAGCGTGCCAAGAAAAATCTTTTTATTCATCAAAAAAAAGAACTATCGCAAAGTTACTATTTTAGCGTTTTAAGAAAAATAATTTTATAAAAATTTATTATTAAAAATGTTGGCTTATTCCTACTTACACCACGTAGCTAACATTAAAAATCATAAATTACAGTCACCGGATGCCGACAAATAAGGCAATATTTGTTAGACTTTGAATTTTTTGCTTTGTGAAAAGTTTTAACATACATGATACAAGAAAACAGTCTTGCCAACTTCGGATCAGATTTCCGGAGCAAGCCGCAAGTACTTGAACAAACTTCTGTTTTTGTGCTTTGGTCGTCTCGGTTTATTGTACTTTCCGTTTGGCTGTACACTTTTCATCACAAAGTTTTACACTTTAATTTAGGGTTTTTGAATGTTGTAGTTAAACAAAAAATATTAATACAAAATATTCAGTAAGATGTTGTGCCAGTAAAATGTAGCAAGGTTGGGAGACGTCGCGTCGATTTGCTTACAGCAGAACTTATATAGTGTAAAACTAAAGAAAAATTTATTGAATGCTTCCAACAAGATGAATGTTGGTGATGATGTGCGCGAAGAGCCGATCATTATTATAATTACAGTTTTGCACAAGTCCACTGCTAAACATAGGAATCTCTTAGTAATGCTGAAACAAAGCACGATCCTGAGTCAGATGCATACATCCGCCGCTCTATGTGCTTTACGGCCGGACTATTGCCACTTCGGCTAACTCACCCGCTGGACTTTGCCCGCAGCTGCTGTATATTCATTTGTAGCGAATTACACCGATATATAAAGATAAAGTTATGTATGGAAAGAAAGAGAGAGAAATTTATTTCGCTAATTCATTCGGATCAAGAAATAAAAGTGCAATCGGCCTCTTTTTCGACCTTTGACTCTATGCCTCCATTAAGTATTTTTGGCCTTTCCTACGGTCGCCTCGTGCAACACCTAAAATAATTACATGTAATCTATATAGAATAAATAATATTTTATTGTATCCTAAGGAACTGAAGAATATCTAAGGAATTCATCACGGATTTCCTTTTGCGTCTACCACTTGATTTTTTTATTAATAAAACAGAGGGGTGTGACTTAGTAGGGCGTGCAGGACACCGATGGATGCAGGTGGCATTTACTTTGCCGTTTAGGGACGGTAATAATCATAACGATGATGAATTGCATAATAGCTCACCTACAATAATTATATAATAAAAGTCTCTACAAAAGATTTCATAAAAGAGGAACGAAGAATATTAGAATGATAAATTGAATTTCATTAGTAGCTAACAACGCACGGTACGGTCTTCGAGTGTTCGTTACGTTTTTCGTTTGAGATATATTTTCGGCTGCTACTAATTTTAATAATTTTCTTTTGTTGTTTGAGATAACATATGAATACAACGTAATATTTAAGAATGTAATAAATGTTTGTAGCGCAAAATATAACGTTATTGCATAGTCGAATGTATTATTATAATTTCTTATATATACGCGAATACATGGAATACAACAAATTTTACGGATCTTATTGCTTGTAATTTAAATTGAAAGTTGAAAGTGACCTTTGTTAACTATGATATCAGGACGTTAAACAACTCAGTATAGCACCCATGGTTTTTTTTGGTTACGGTTAGCATGGGTAAATCATTTGCCGCAAATTATTTTTAATTTATATTTTATTTCATTTGAAGGTTTCACTTCTGCCGCGTGTAAATGAACTGTATATATTTTTTGCGCATTTCTAATTACAAACAAACAGCCATTTCTGCCTTTAAGAGCACTTATTATTTATGAGTGGTTTATTATGTGCTGATGAAGACGGAGAAGAAGACAGCAATAAAGTTACAATGGAGCTAATAGTCCACCAGATGGTACTTACCTACCATGCTACCATGGGCACCTGTAACCAACTTAGTACTGAAAAATAAGAAGTCTATTATTTAGATGCATTCTTGGAGGGTTCACTGATTGTATATGGTTTCTTTTCTTATAGAATAAGTGTGACAAACGAGTCCAATAGATGGTAAGTGTATGCTGTGGTCGATATACACCTACATCTATCCTCGAATAAAAATCAAAATATAGGTGCGTTGACATCTCTACGGACTAAGATAGAAAAAAATCTTCGGTTCTCTACACTTACCATACGAAACAGCAGCCTAAAGCTGCAATTTTACAATAGTATCCTGTGTGAGAGAGAGTGTGGCCTTCCCCGGGTAAATTTAACCACTCGCGATGACCCATAGTATTATAATAATGTCCTCCAGACCAAACTTCGGTCTCGGCCAGTCTCAACTGAGACTAGCCATCTGCACAGGACAGGATTACAGTGCCCGAGTGTATACACAAGCACAGGTGCACTCTATTCCCTCACTTTCATAGTCCGATGGGACGATAATCCGATAAGATCGGAGAGAGATCAGGCGCAGAACCAAAGCCTTCACGTGCTTCTCAATGCACGGGAATGAAACAGTGCCATCTTTCGAACTCCGGCAAATTATTGAGAATTTCTTGATAGAAAAACTCAATGACTGATTCTAACCCAACCCGGGATCCGAAGCCGGAACCTAATGATCAACAGCCGTGTTTTACGCCTACTGGGCCAACGAGGCAGGCATAGAATAATATAGTCATAGAATATTACTTTATAGTCAGATAATATTTTAGATGCTGCGAGAGTCTACCACTTAAGAATGACAAGGATTATATTCTGTATCATGAAGACGTTTTACATTTATAAATTGCACTTGGAAAAATATCCAGGCTTGGAATAATTATTCATAAGCCATAAAAACATTTATTCCTCGTTTGATTTGAACCCTTGGCTCCGCTTCGTCGCAGGGAAAATAATTGGGAATATAAAACCAGAACTACGAATTCGAAATAAGAAACGACTAAACAACAGGGACTGACAATAAACAACTTTCTTACTTCGAATAAGTTTTTATGTCAATTCATTGGAATGTCGTAAAAATTATCGATTTGCGGATTGAAAGAACCAAGAAATAATGTCTTACAAGATATTTCCTCGATAAATTATTTAAGTTTCTTGTAAAACATCACAAGGATTGTTTCGTTTACGCCTTTATAGATATTTTTTTAAATTAATGTTAAGGCTAATCGTTCATGTTTTTAGAAATGAGGCCTGTGCCTAGCAATTGGACATAGATATAGGTTGTAACTTTTATTTATAAATAAACTAACTTATAGTATACCTGATGGTAAGTGGCTACCGCAGTCCATGGTTGCCTGCTGTCAAATTCAAACAAAGAAGGCTTCAGATTTTTTATCACTACTGAAGAATATAATACGACTCACAGCCAGTATTTTTACTGCCTTGGTGTACCCTTCAGTAAACCTATATACCTATAAACCTAAAAAGTAAATATGTAGGAGAGTCTTTAAGGCATTAGAAAAGTCCTACGGCCTTGTGTAAACTTATTTTATTTAATATACGAAAACACTTAAGCTAATATAACTATTTAAATGTTATAGTAGTTATTAATAAAGATATGGATCGGGTAATGGAGGTGTGAACGTGAAGTGGCTGAGTAAGAATATCTACTACCGCATATTTTCCCATGGGCCTCGTGAGAGGCGACAGAGAGAAACAAGCCATGTGATGGTTTCCAAGCCACCGGCAAGCATTGGAGCTATGGCAAGTATCCATAAGGTATATATACTGTAACTTTCAGCCATATCATTCACGTTACCGCTGCGACGTTTCCTTGCTCATAACTTTTATTATCAGCTCAATTGCTCTATTACGATGTGAAATCGAGCTGCTGTTGTGTACCACTAATTACTATTAAAAAGTTTTAGAAAAGTTTTACAAATGTTTGTCTTATTTATAAAACTTTCCTTTTTGGTATGTTAATTTTGTGTTCAAAAGTAGTAACCCTATTGCGTATGTAAGAAAATAAAGAAAAGTTAAAATAAATTTGTTACCATGATGGACTAAGGCTTCCCCTCATTATTGAGAGAGTTTGGAGCAAAGAAAAAAATCTGCAGCTATGTACTGTGGTATAATTGGTACAGTTCGACCGGAGTAGAACCACGCTCTCACAGCATACCAGCGTCAAACAGCAGAAGAAATCCAGTGTGCTTCGTTTGATGGCCCATTTGTACTTTGATACATAACCGAGGTTAGATGTAAATATTTATGGGGCATAGACCACCACACATATATCATACATCTATCTTCATGCAAATCATAATGCAGACCAGATGTCACAATTGAGATCCCAAATGCTGTTTCTAGTAAAAAGGGTCTTAGGTTTTCTAAACCATACGAAACACAGCAGCATTATGCTGCTACCTTACGCTGGTATTCTGTGAGAGCGTGATCGAATCCCAGTCAAACCGACCCATTCGTGCTACAACAATAATACAGCTCTATCACGTAAATGCATGAATGTAATAGAATTTTTAGTATCACACACTTCCTGTCGTCTGAATAATTTGAAATTTTTAGTATTAGAACCGATTACAGTTAAATAATTTCTCGATTATAACCTAGTATTTTTACTGACTGATTGACTAATTTAATGCCTTGTTGGTCTAGTTGTCGTAAGCGCATACTCTGATTATGAGTTCCTGGGTTTGAATCTTGGGTCGGGCCAAAAGAGATTTATTTTGCGCTCTTTCCATCAATAAATTCCAGGTAGCAGCCCGGAGCCACGAAGTTGACAGTGTTTCACGTGCGATTATTTTTTATACTTCGGGGGCATTCAAATAAAAAAGAAAAATTCCATACTTAAGTTGGCCCACCGACCGCATGTTAAATTAACACTTATAAATAGTTCTTTGTAATAACAAAATATCGTAAAACTGGTAAGAATAATGGATATACTGTGTGACAGCCAAGTTCGGACAAGAGAAGTGCGACACACCGGCAGTGTGTATTCACGCGAACCATTCTAGCTTATATCTCAAGGGTGATAATGTCTGTATTGTGATTCTTAATTGAAAAAAGATTAAAGCGAATATGGACCATAATATCCACTTACAATTAGATGAACTGTTTACTAGTTTATCACGATCAGTTACAAAAGAGATTTAAAGAAGAATAAAACTACAAAATAGATTTTTACAAACAAAACAATAAATGTCTTTTTTTTTTGTTGGTAAAAGTAGTATTTTATTTCTTAAATTGTAACATACATTGGCAAAATAGGAAGCTAAACTTTTTGCTCAAATAAACTAATAAATAGCTCTCCGAACCACAAACACTATTTCCATTTGTTTTTTTGTTTTTTTTTTATAGGATAAGGGTGACAAACGAGCACACAATCCACTTGATGGTAAGTTGTTGCTGTGGCCCATAAACATCTACATCTTTTTTCGTTTGCGAATAAAATGCAGATGCGTTGTCACCCGTGAGGACTAGGATGGAATGCCTCATTTCCAGTAAAAAGGGCCTCCAGCCACCTGCACTCACCAAGCGAAACGCAGAGGTAAACTTCTACTTTACACTGGTATTCTGTGAGGTCGTGGTACCACCCCGGTTCGAGCTGGCCCATCCGTCCGACAGCAAAAGCTGCCGCATAGCTTTACCACTGTTAATTTTTAATTATATATTTTTTTTATATTACTTTTAATTTGTGTAACCAGTTATTTGTAAACAAATTCATTATTGTCCCCATTTCCTTTTATTTGAGGTAGTCTTGCAATGATTTTAATAAAATATTTATGTCTTAAGTCACCATCTATCCGTCCATTACATCTTATAAAATTTCGCTGCTGCACATAGGCCTCCTTATTTTGACAAAGTTGCCACGCTTAGCAGGCGGGATGGCAACCGCATTTTTTTATTTTGAGTTGTTATTAGGAAGAAGCTGCTGCTCACCTCCTGGTTCAGTTTCCCTCTGTCGCCTCTTACGACACCCACGGCACAAAATTGGGTAGGTAGTGGATATTCTTACACCGCCACTATACATACGTTTACTAAAGGCTTTCATATTAAAAAAAACAAATGAAATGATTCAATTGAACCAGCATGTCTGAGTATCTTATATACGAGTAATGATTTCATTAAAAATGTTATTACTGGTAAAATCGAATTGTGATTATTGAAGATAGTGTGTGATTTTGTGAAATGATTTATCTTTGTTATACAAAATTAGGTAATCAAACTCACAGTTCACTTGGTAAGTTGATGATGTGGTCTAAAGATACCTACATCTTGATTGCGTCATTGATTAAAACCCAAAATGCACATGCGCTTTTCTGCCATTTATCGGCAATTATGTAGTCGAGAATATCTAATGATTTCTACGAACACTACAATTTGAAGGAAACTGATTTTGCAGATTTATTGCATTGCGATCCTTAATCCCGTGATCAAGGGTACAGTCACTATACAGCACCCTTGATCAACGGGGAGATTCGTTTCCATTATTTTATTTTATTATTTTGATAACATCTTTCTCGATAATAGAAATAAAACCAACATACTATGCTCGCGGGCGAGTCCAACCTCAATGGGCATTGCTGAAAACTAACGCTACCGCAATCCTGCGATAGCATTACTTTGAGTCAGTGCCCTTTTCAGCATCACATCACTCATGCAACCGGATCATTTTATGACTGTGTTTTGTTATTTACTTTTATCTTTGATGTTTTTATGTATTATTTTATTTTCTGTATCAAAACTGTATGAGTGTATGTTACTGAATAAATGCATGTCTATGTCTATGTCTAAAACAGCAGCTTAATGCTTCAGTGTTTCGTATGGTGAGTATAGAGAACTGAAGACCCTTTTACTGGAAACGAGGTCATCCGTATTAGTATCACGGAGTGACGATGAATCTGTATTTTGATTATCTAGTATTATCTAGGACGTGATGTAGACTGAGTGCTCGTTTGCCACCCTTATCCTATAAAAATATTGATGAGAAAGAACAAGACGAGTTTACATGCCGCAATCGGCAGTACATATACTTATACTTACTTACTTATCTTCACGCACAATCCCTGACGGGGTAGCCAGAGAGAACAGATCGCCAAGTGTCACGATCCTTACATACCTCTTTCGCTTCTTTCAGATTCATTATCTTCTTCATACATTCCCGTCTAGGTATCCGAGTACTCTTGACCCTCCCCTCTTCGAGCAGTTTGCTCACATGGTCTTCGAAAGTTAATCTCGGTCTACCTCGACACCTTTTAATATTAACTTTCGCGCTATATATTTCCTTCACCATTCGGTCTTCACTCATTCGCTCAACGTGCCCAATTATCGAAGCACGCCCTTATCAATTTTTGTGATAAGGTCATCTTTCAAACCTGCCATATTGCGAATCTCTTCGTTTCGCTTTCGGTCGGCCATGGTAACGCCGCACATTTTACGAAGAGATCGCATCTCCACTGCATTCAACTTGCTTTTATGCTTCTTCTGGCATACCCAGGTTTCGCTGCCATATAACAAAGTCGGTACCAACACAGCGTTATGTATTGCAAGGCGTGCACTCTTCACTACGCCTTGCCTTTTGACTAACGCAGTCAGGGCACCATTGACTTTGTTCCCGGCAGCGACACGCCTGTCCACATCTAAATCACATCTTCCATCCCGGCTAAAAGCACTCCTCAAGTATACAATTTCATTTACCTGTTATAAACATCAATCAAGACAATCGGCAGTAAGGTGTAAATAATTTCATTCGACTTTCAACCTCGCTACCTGCAACTCACTTTTCCTGTTATTAACGCCTCGCCATTTTCCCCGTAATCGAATCACGATGCTCTGAATTCAACGCTGTCTGATTGATATTTGTGTTTTTAACTTCTACAGTCTTTTTAAAAAGAACTATGCAATGATCTCTGTATTTTACCACAGTCATCAACAGTCTTACTTTTATTATATTGGTTATTAAAATGTATACAATATTAAAAACTTATGATAAAAAAATTAAAACTTAAATTATCATATGCTCCTATTACCCGTAGTATCGTATCAAGAACGCTTCCTGAGTTTCTTCGCTGCAATCAGCGAAGCTAAGTATAGCAATCTATACTTAGCCTTTGACCGAGAAAAAACCAACCCTCCTATCACCACTAGGTACTTCACCGCATGTGGACCCCACGGACTTATAGTCTCTACAGCAAATGGCACAAATATGTAGTCATCTCTAAGATACTCATATTTGCGCCACTTACTTGAACGTACTTTATCAAAAACTTTAATTATAGCATTGATTTGTTGATTTAAGAATAAATATTTAATTTCCAAATGAAATAAACGATTTATATCTGGAGTGTCAGCACCCCGCATCCCGCACAATAACGGCCATAGTTAACAACTGCTCTCTACTATACGTTTATTTCGTAATACTAATATTTTAATTATTATTATAATATGTCTTTGTTGCACTTTATGTGAAATCTAATTATGTAATGATTTTGTGATGGGCAATAAAGTTATGAGATGATGAATGAAAATTAAATGTTTTATACGTGGTAGAGCCATGCTGTAGCTATATTATGGTTGTAGCACGAATGGGTCTCTCGACCGGGGAAGGACCACGCCCTCACGAGTGTTGAGAACCGGAGACTGTTTTTACTGGAAACGAGGCATTCCATCTTAGTCCTCACGGGTGACAACGCATCTGCATTTTGATTCGTAATACAAGATAGATGTAGATGTCTATGGGTCACAGCAACCACTTACCATCAGGTGGACTGTGTGCTCGTTTGTCACCCTTATCCTATTAAAAAAAATGTGATAATGATAATTTATTATTACTTTATGTGGAAATGTCGCTTAGCGCGCGATTCTCTTTATGGTATTACTTTCGGGGTACGATAGGAGGCCAATAGTTTTGCAACTTGTTCGGTGGTATTATATTGGTTGATCTCTGATGCAGGGCGTGAGACGAAGACCGCCACCCTTTTTATCATGAAAGGAATAATGCTTTGCTAAATACGAGTATATTTATTATGAAGTTGAGAGATGAGGTAATAAAATAAAAGAAAATAATCATGAAGTAAGCGTAAAATAGATACTCTTAGTCGTTTGAGTAGTATTAAGTATGGCGGAGGCATTTGGATCAGTCGTTCAGTCTTAAACAGACTTTCGAATTGGGAATTAATGAACTTTGAATATAATTACGAAATATACTGTAAATCATGATAAAACACTGGCTCACAATTACTTGTATCAAAAATAATCCAAGTCATATTTTTGTTATTCACACGTACTGTACGAACAAATATAAGTTGCCGAATATTATATGAGTTTCAAAATAAGAGAAAACGTAAAACTTTTCTCATATTTCTCTATCCAATCATCTCAAGGCCTTTCGTTTCAAACTATGAAAACGTATGAATAGTCAGTATCTTTGCCTTTCTTACTTATTTTTGCGTAAATTTGCTGAAAGTTGACTTTTCTCAACGATAGAGTTATAGAATTATCTATGAAAAGAAACATATAAAACCTGCTGATTCTAAAACCGATTTAAGCAGTTATTTGTCTATAGTAAAGTAGTGTGGTGTTATTATAAATTATGGTGTTTATAGCATCTAAATTGCTTAAAATCAATTGAAGTTAATTTCTCCTCCACGTGACGTCAAAATCGAATACTAAAACCGAATCAGCATGCCCCAACTCCACGTATTCTTGTCCGGCCTACCTCTAGAGTGTTTTTGTAAAGCGCACTGTGAGAGCAAACCCCGCAGCACCGAAGTCGTTGCAAGAGTAACTTTGGGTCAATTTTCCTGCGTGAAAAAGTAATTTTTGAGAATCGATATCTCTGAAATTAAGCGAGATATCAAAAAAAAATATTTTTACTTTTCGGCATATCTTGCCGAGATTTATGCGGGACCCGACTACAAAACTTGGTGTCGTAAGGACCGAAGTCTTGCCGTTCTATTTCCGAGAGTCATTACGAATGGTCTCAAACGAAGACTCGACGACTTCCAATAACCAGTAAAAGTCGATATCCGAAAAGGCTGTAACACTATAGCACACCTACATATGCTTCTGCAAATTGTACAGAAGACAAGTTTAATCGGTCTGTGAACATGTTCAAGATCGTTCCCGCCATTACATCAGATTTGATAGACCACAAATCCTCGCAAAAGAACTCCGATTCCTACCAAGAATGATACGCGAGGCTATTGAAATTAAAAAAAAAACATCCTAATTTCAATAAAGACGATGAATGGTTGCTGCCATATGCTTGGAATCCTATACCTATTGAAAACTGCATCTCAACTGTAACTAGAAAGCTAGAAGATAAAAACATGCCTACGGAATATGCAGTATTACTCAAATACTGCCTCACATCTGGCTATCTATTGTGGAAGGAAGAGTTCTACAAGCAAGTAGATGATGTGGCGATGGGCTCACCTTTATCTCCCGTAGTCGCCGGCATATTCATGGAGGACTTTCAGGAGAAAGCCCTCCTTACTGCTTCTGTAAATCCAAGAATCTACCAGAGGTACATATACGATACTTTTTTCTCATCTGACACATTTAACCATCTGACAAAGTAATTGCATTTTTAGACCACCCTAATTCCATAAACTCTAAAATACAATTCGCAATGGAATAGAAGCAAACAATTGTTTAGCTTTTCTAAATGTTTTAGCCATCCGAAATACTGATAACACTATCGGTGACAGTGTGTATAGGAAAGAGACCCATACCAACCGATATTTAAATGGTGAATCGCACCACCATCCATCACAGTTAGCTACCGTGGGAAAATCTTTGTTTCAGAGAGCACGAGGGAGCTGTGACAGAAAACATCTGGCCACCGAGTTCAGCACGTCGAACAAGCTTTAAATCCTGTGTCTAAGTCACAGTGACCGAGTGAAGCCAGCCACAGTCGAGCGTGTGCCTGCTGTACTACCCTGTGTCAGAGGAGTCACAGACAAGGTTGTCTATATCTTGAAGCGAGCTTCTAATAAAACATACTTCAAGCCGCCAAAGAAGATTAGTCAATTTTTACCATCCGTCAAGTATCATATCCCTCTACAAGATGCAGGATTGTACATTGGATTACAGATGATGATGACAGTTGATACAATTCTTCAGTTTTCTTGAATTGAATAAATTCAAAATCCTGATTTAATGAAAAATTTTAAGGGGTGTTTGTATAATGTTCAGTTATTTATATTGTAAGAAGTTTCAGTGCCACCCTCGTACAGAATATTTGCATTTCCTTCAGGACTCTTTGTGATATATTACTTTATAATATATATTAGTTTATTTTATTTATCTTTGAATAAATTAAACAATGAAATTATTAACTTTTTACGAATACCGATTATTTTTAAATAATACAAGGAAAATTTTACAATAACACCCCTATAATTTTTACTTAAATCATGATTATGATTTTTTATTTTTATTTGGTCATTGTATAAAAAACACTTTTTTTATCCTCATTCTTCCTTAGCTGCCTTCAGAGTGCTTTTATACATATACATTATGTTACTTCATAAGCGAGTACATTATAATTTTTTAATTTTCAGTCAGCTTCTATAACATTATAAGTGGCCTCTTCTTGTATTTATATTTGTTTATTTTTCATTACATCCGGTATTGCGTCCACTCTGTACGCTGTAATATAATTTTTTGTCAATCGTTTTACTTCATTATTTAATTAAATAATATTTATATTGACTTTTTATTTTAAATAGGCTCGGGGGTGCGCATGAAATATATATTTCATGCGTTTTGCTGTTGGTGTACTTTATAATTAAATAAAAATAATTATTGTATTTTCACCACTAATCGATCGTCAAAGCCAGTCATGTTGCAGGCAAAATTGACAATCTTACACCTCAGTTTAGTTTGCGCTTTCCATTTTTTATATTAGAAATAACACTAGCAATGCTAATAACGTTACTAATATTCCCTTTAATCAACCCGCTTAATCTTAAAATTCTTGTAGGCGTCGTTCACGCCAGTAGTCGTATGGCGGATTCGAACCCGCGATCTTTTGGATTCGCCATTAGGCTACTGTTGCCTAAAAATAATGAAAAAAATATATTAAATAAGAGTATCGAAAATTTCCAAAAAATATTTATAACAGTCTTGTTAAAAATTATCCTTTTGCACAACTGTTCTGTTGATCCCTCCAATAGCAGCTAATAATATAAGAGGATTACTGAGGCCCTGATTCATTTTGTCCGGCGCAGTCGCGACCTGAGCCCAACCGGTCTTATCGGTCACCGCCGGGGATTTCAGTGAATACTTTGCGATTTTGTTTCAACGTTTAAAAACGTTGAAACGAAACATTTATTTTCAGATTTCAATTAAATAAATTCTTATTAATGTGCTCTATTTTGCTATCTATGGATTAAAGCACCTATCTTCGATCTCCTTTTGTAAGAATTTTAATAAATGGTAATTTTTTTTTTATATATTAAGCGCAACAGTCTTACGACAGCACACAAGCCGCGGTGGTTTGTTTGTGTTGTAAAGTCGTTATAATTAAGTTGTATAAAAGGTACAGTAATATGTAATGCGCTTTAAAAAATACATATGGAGTAAATTAGTTTTTTAGTTTTTTAACTGTTTTAACAGATTGTTCGACTATTATTCCACCTAATTGAAGCCTTATTTTTTAATAAAAAAACATTTTTTTCGATTTATTAATCGACTTCACAAAGGAGGCGGTTATCAGTTCCGAAACATTCATCAATTTTGAAGCGATTTCAATGATTCTTCAGGTTATTTCAGGCATGGTTCAATAGAAATTTGAAGAAATAATTCCATACAATAGGATATGAAGATTTAAAAAAAAGTTTGTTGTCTTGAGATGATTACACTTAGTTCACTCAAGAGGGTCAAAAAATTAAACATTTGATAAAAAGTAAATACCGAAAACAAAGAACTAAAAACTCTGATGAACTGATGTCTTGCTCTACTTTGTATAGCATATGCTGAAGTAGATTTACGATTTGTGCATTTATTTTTGCCTAAGAAAAAGGCGAAAAACGTGCGACTTTAAAAAAACTATAAGATTTCGATGAAATATGACGTGTTTGATAAATTCTTTTCCCCTTAAATAATATTGAAAAATGTAAAGTAATCCCGGACGTTGCCTTTACAATCAGCCCAAATCTGCTACTGTTTGAGCGGAGGGCTGTGGATATTAATTCAGTTGAGTGACCTATAGTTTTCATCTTCATCTTGTTTGTTTTGCAAATTTTTTAAATCGTTACGCCAGGGAGTCGTTATCGAAAAAAGCAGGTGTTGCAAAGGTGACGATCAATCGCCGTGACTCCTATTGGTTGGCAATTGAGTAACACGTAACTGTTTACTGTTCACGCCAGCGCGTAATAATTAAACAACACATTATAATAAAACAAGAAACATTTAAAATATAACTTATATTAATAAAAACTACTACTTCTGATAGAAAAGTAATATAAAATATATGTAAATATTTTGGGCAATCTGAACATAAAAATGCGCTTTATTTTTGCTTCTTAAATTATATTTTAGTGATTCTACATATTTCCGACAAAAGCAGCGATATAAAAACATTTTAGTGGTCTTTAAAAAGCAATAACATACATCATGAGGCAGCGAAAATTCACGTCTTTACTCCGACAACAGGAAAAGTGAATTTGTCGTCGAAAGGCAACTTCCGTTTGTATTTTGAAATCATACTTGAAACATTTACTTCTAAATCTTTTGAAGCTTATTTAAACTTTTGTTTTATTTGATAGAAAGTAAATCAAGTTTCATAATGCGGGCTGGGGAGTCGTGGTCTTTAAATGTTGGCTTGATCAAAGATGTAAGAAAGATTAATGAACACTCTTCTTTATAAACTTCGTTTAAAAACGAGTCCACTGAAACCAACTTTGAACAAAGAGGGCTCCAGATGCATTGTCACTGTAGGATAAAGAAAGAATGACTCACAGCCTGTAAATACTGCAATTGAACGCACATGGCGGCAAAAATTCCAATACCATCCACACCATCTGGTTTCTTGGCGGTCAACCACTGTACATTTTACTAGGAGTGTTCTACCGGCAATTTTTCCGAATCGATATGACTTAGGAACCTTCAAGAAAAGAGCTTACTCCTTTATAAAAATCTGGCAACGCACCTGCAATTCCCGTGGTGTTACAGTTGTTGCTGAGTGCTCTTTTCCTATAAAAAAATAGTTATTAGGGGTAAGCCCGGATTAATATTTTTCTTATATATATAACTATTTACATTATGTCTGTGATTAGGTGTTATTGCAGTAGCCAATAATCCTCAAGTGGATTTTCATCTTATTTGTCGCTTAATATTTTATGGAAGAAATCTGGTAACAATGTTACTGCCACTGGTGTTTAGCGTTTTTTATAGATTTTCCAAAATCAGCTCATCGCCATCTTCTTCAACCATAAGCTTAAGCAATAGTTAGCATGCTTACTCTAACATTTCACATCTAATTTGATTGCACAATTAATACAAACTCTACCTATATTTGTTTATGTGGTGTTTTTTTGTGGTGTGCCTAAATAAATACAAAAAATATTAAACTTTTTTAAATATTAATTAATTAACTCCGACTCTTAACACAATAAATATACGAGCACAGTAAATCACATCTAATCAAATATTGTCACTCCTTTGATGGAAACCGGTCATAACGAAGTGGCACTTTAACTAATTTTATGCGATTCTTATCGGCCTTTAAAGTAAACCCTAACAAAATGGCCCCGTCTTGGTAATTAGAATTCCAACAGAATTTAATTGGTGCTCCATTTCACACAAACAGCTAAAATTGAAACCAATCATCGTGGCCCATTGAAATATTCGTAATTCGAAACAGGTGTGCCGTCATTTTCTAAAATGAACGATGTATAGACGGAGCGTCTATCTACGCTAGATAGCTTGTAGCAACCGGATACGTGAAGGAGAAGGCGGGTCTAAGTGGTGCGCTTTAGGAGAGACCTATGTTCAACAGAAAACTGCCGTAGGTTCATGATTAACACACTTAGATATTTTTTGAGTGGAGGATGGTGTAACCGCATATGGTGATCTCGTAAGAGAATCTATCACCCATTTCATCTCGTAGATGTAATAGGAAGTGACTATGGGATATGCCAGAATAATCTTATGGCTTCCAAAAGATGGAACAGGAGAGGCTCATGTTCATCAGTGGTCTTTTTCAAGATGATAAACGAGGTTCAAAACTCATTAAGAGTCATTAAGAAAAATTAAATATTTTGTTACATCTATTTATTTATTTCTTATTTATTTATTCTTTATTGCACTAAATATTTGTACAAAAGGCGAGCTTAATGATATATTGCATTCTCTACCAGCTAACCATGGGTAGAACAGATAGTGAGTTTGGGCAGTTGTCATCATCTCCTATGTCATGAACTCCTAACTTAATTATCTTACCTTATCCCGAGCAAATTCAATTGGCATTTAATAGTTGCATTATTGCATGAACAACATCACCCGTATTTAAATCTTCCGTGCGTTGTCAGTTCAATTAGCTTCTCACAGTATGTTAGGTACGCGATATTCTCGTCAATTGTGAACCAATTTTGATGATCTTATATTTTTCGATATTGAAAATCATCGTCATCATAATTACAGCCTTTCATAACTCCACTGCTGAACATAGGCCTCCCCTAAGGAATACCACAAAGCACGGTCCTGAGCCACCTGCATCCATCGACTTCCTGCATGTCTTACCAGGTCGTCACTCCATCTCGTGGGGGGTCGCCCTACACTTCGCCTACTAGTACGAGGCTACCACTCAAGAACCTTTCTTCTCCATCGGTTCTCGGTTCTTTGAGCTATATGGCCGGCCCACTGCCACTTCAGCTTACTAATACGTTGGGCTATGTTGGTTCGTCTGGTTCTACTGCGGATGTCCTCATTCCTAAGTTTATCACGCAGAGAAACTCCGAGCAAAGCCCTCTCCATAGCTCGCTGAGCGACCTTGAGTTTCCTTATAGGGCCAGCAGTGAAGGACCACGTCTCAGATCCATAAGTTATCACTGGCAACACGCACTGGTTGTACAATTTCGTTTTAAGGTTTTGAGGTATGTCTGACGAGAAGATGTGTCATAGTTTCCCGAACGCTGCCCAGCCGAGTTAAATCCGTCGATTGACCTCTCGGTCGAAGTTGGACTTACCTAGTCGGACTATTTGTCCCAGGTAAATATACTCGTCAACAACTTCGAGCTTAGTGCTCCAAACAACTACCGGCATAGGTGTGACATGAACATTAAACATAATCTTTGTTTTCTCCATGTTCATCATAAGACCTATCCGTTGGGAGACACTATTGAGGTCATTGAGGATAGTGCTTAGGTCCTCCAGCGATTCTGCCATAAAGACGACATTGAAAATATTAGGTTATAAATAAATATAAGTTATATATCACGTGGTAAGGAATGGATACCATATAGAAGTAATTTTTATTAAATAGGTGTTCCACTGTCGGTCACATATTTATTTAGAAAAAATATTCCACACGTGATAGTGGCAAGTTAAGTAAGAGATGAATTTTTAAAGTAATTAATTAGAACACATTGAGATTGTGATACTTTTTTATAGAATAATGGTGACAAACGAACACACACTTCAACTAATGGTAATTGTATGCTGTGGCCCAAAGACATCTGTATCTATTTTAGGTATAGAATCAAAATGCGGATGCGTTGTCACCATTAAAATTTTCAATAAATAGTTTTTTTATATAGGATAAGGGTGATAAACGAGCACACAGTCCACCTGATGGTTAGTAGTTCCTGCGGCCCATAGACATCTACATCTATCCTCTATTAAAAATCAAAATGTAGATGCGTTGTCACCCGTGAGGACTAAGATGGAATGCCTCACTTCCAGTAAAAAGGGCCTCCGGCCACCTGCATTCACCAAGCGAAACGCAGAGGTAAACCTCTACTTCACGCTGGTTTTCTGTGAGGTCGTGGTACCACCCCGGTTCGAGCCGGCCCATCCGTGCGACAGCAAAAGCTGCCGCGTGGCTCAGGTTCTCTAATACTCGTCATATAAAACACAGCAGCATTAAACAGAAATTTCACGATGGTATTCTATTACAATCCAATTCGTTAAAGAAATTTTGTATTTTTTTTTTTGGTTCACTGAGGGTGACAGCGATAATTCTTGTCTTTGGCTCTAGAAAAATAACAGCGGTAGGGTAATATTTCTCAATATTAAGTCGCTCCCAGTTTTATTACCGTTTCTATTTCTTCTTCGATTAATTTCCGAAAACTAATAGATGAGTCATATCTTAGATATTTAATAATTTTATTCGATTAATCACGAACATTTATTCGGTGTCCTTATTTATTTCATCTTCAGGGTAGAATACTTTGGCTAGTAACGTAGCCGAATCATCCGGATTTAGAGTTTTTCTCCTTAACGCAAAAGTTTGTCTTTGCTTATTGTAGTGCTCTAATGATACTGTAAATGCTCTACTATATTTTCTCTTTTTCCTGCTTTGTACATATGTCCTTCTAGCTCGCAGTGATTAAATAAGTGAATGAGTTTGTATATTTAGGATGTTTATTGAGATGGGACGGTAGATATTATAAGGATATAGAACGACGAGTAAACGCAGGAAATAGAGTGAATGGGACTGAACAAGCTACTAGGGAAAGAATGTATCAACTGTTTTAAACCCTACTTTAATGTATGTTAGTGAAAGTTGGGTCTGGCAGAAGAAGCATGAGAGTAAATAAATGCTGTAGAAATGCGGTCATTGAGGAGTATGCTAGGGCTGAATCTAAATGACAGGGTGAGAAATAGTGTGATAAGAGAAAAGTGTGGTTTGCAAGATGACATTGTGACCAGAATTAAGAAAGGAATGTTTCGGTAGTTTGGTCATGTAGAAAGAATGAACGAGGAAAAAGTGACAAAGCAAATTTATGTAGCAGAAGTAAACGGCAGAGTCGGGAAAGGACGCCCTAGACGAAGGTTTAACGACCAAATTGGCGATATATTGAAAATGGGCCAGATTAGAAGTATCCCTAACCGATAAGCGTGTATGCGTAGATATATGGATGTAAAGGAAGCGAGAGAGGTGTGCCAGGATCGTGCCATATGGAAGTCCGTAGTATCCGCCTACCCCTCTGGGTGACAGGCGTGAGTGTTTATGTATGTATAATTTTAATATGTTTCATTTATTTATTTACTAAATAACTAGCTGTGACCCGCTGTAGTTTCACGCGTCTGCGCCTCGCGAAATACGAAGTTCGAGAGAGACTTCACGACGGACGGTTGCTGAATTAACAAAGATTTAAAAATTAAAAATTGATTTAAAAAGTGACAAATGTTACTTAAATAACATGGTTAACGTAATTGGCGGTTATGCATGGTACAGGTACTGATATAGCCTTGGATACGAAATGATTTATTTGGATATAACGACTAATACTAAGGTACGAATAATGTGGCTCATTTTGTAACTGCGCTATTATTGCATATTTTAACAAGAAAAAGTAGTTACTGTGACATAACCATAAGAGTTAGACATATGAGATCGCAGACTTTTTTCTATATTATATTGATGTCTTCTACAAAACTGTATTACACCATTTTGCTCTATTGTCATTAGTTTCCGCATCGTTCGCGATATAACGATTCTTCGGCGTTACTATTGCATATTTTAACATAAAAGTAGTTATTGTGACATAACCGTAATAGTTGGACATATGATATCCCGGACTTTTTTGTAGATATTGAAGTCCTCTATAAAACTGTAGTACATCACTTTGCTCTATTGCCAATAGTTTTTGCAGCGTACGCATAATAAGGATTTTTCGGCGCTATTATTGCATATTTTAACATGAAAAAGTAGTTACTGTTACATAACCGTAATAGTCAGACATAATAATAATAATAAATATTTATTGCCACACAATAATAAGTTTACAAATGAAAAGTTTACAAAGTAAGTATACACATAAAAATGATTAGACTTAAAATTTTATAAAAAAAAAAATGAACATTCTCAATTAACAGATTAACTTAAATTACTCAGTATACGATTATAATGTGAGGCAACGGGCACAGGCTCAGTATTCGCTGGGCATTATGCTTAGCACTGTTTTTCAGCCAGTCCCTGCTGTTTTGGATATATTTTGGTCGCACATCGTTCTTCATTATGTATTGTTGGTAAACCTCTTTACAGTCAATATGTGTTAGGTAAAAATACTTTATTACAGAATAAACATACAGTTATTCGGCCTAAAAAGACTTCTGTTCATGTAATAACTCCTTTTCAACCTTTTTTTTAAATGTTGCAAATGTAATATTAAAATTTTCTTTAAAGGATGGTGGCAAATCATTCCATATTTTTGCGGCCGAATATTAAAAACATCCTTTGAAGTTTTTAGTCTTATGGCATGGAATATTCAGCAGACACACACAGCAGACATATGGTATTGTAGACTTTTATGTAGACATTAGTGTCTTCTATAAAACTGTTGTAAATCACTTTGCTCTATTGTCAATAGTTTTCTCAGCGTATGCATAATAAGGAGCTTTCGGCGTTAGTGTTGCATATTTTAACATGAGAAAGTAGTTATTGTGACATAACCATAATTGTTGGACATATGGTATCGTAGACTTTTTTGTAGATATTATTTTTTTTATAAAACTGTTCTACATCACTTTGCTCTATCGTCAATAGTTTCCGCAGCGTACGCGTAATAACGATTTTTCGGCGTTGCTATTGTATATTTTAACATGAAAAAAATAGTTATTGTGACATAACTGTAATAGTTAAATATATGGTTTTACAAATTTTTTGTAGACATTGATGTCTTTTATAAAACTGTGGTACATCATTTTGCTCTGTTGTCAATAGTTTCCGCAGCGTACGCCGCAGACATTTTTTCTAGATATTAATTTTCTGTATAAAACTGTATTTTTAGGGTTCCGTACCTCAAAAGGAACAAACGGAACCCTTATAGGATCACTTTGTTGTCCGTCTGTCTGTCAAGACCCATTTTCTCAGGAACTCGTGGCGGTATCAAGCTGAAATTCATATCAAATACTCAAGTCTACTGTCCCTTGGAGCAGTGAAATAAATCAAACTTCAAAGCCAACGCAATCAAAAGATACAGCTGTTTATGCCACAAATTTTCGACATTCGCAAGGGAATCAAAACCTACAGGGTACTTCCCGTGAACTCAGAATCTTAAAATTTGGTACGAAGCAACGTATCATAGCACAGATAAAGGAAAAATTGCGAAAAGCATAAATTTTTAGTTACATCATATAATAAAAATATTTTTAATAATTTAAGCTTATATACCTACGGATTTGTTCGGAACCCTCGGTGTGCGAGTCCGACTCGCACTTGACGGGTTTTTTTTTAATATAGGATAAGGGTACGAACGACCAAACAGTCCACCTGAAGGTAAGTGCGCTGTGGCCCACGTTGGCGAATTTAAATACAGATGCGTTTCTCAGCCGTGAGCACTAAGATAGAATGCCTCTGTTCCTGTAAAAGGGTCTTCGGTTTTCTACACTCACCATACGAAACACAGCAGCATTAAGCTGCTATTTAACGCTGGTATTCTGTGAAAGCGTGGTCCTTTCCCGGTCGAGCCGACCCATTCGTGCTACAACTATACTGTTAATAAAGCTGAAGCAATTTTCTACGACGTATAAAATAATACCACGTAATACATCACATTGCTCTATTGTCAATAGTTTCCGCAGCGTATACGATATAAGGATTACTTTTTGGTATTTATTCACAACTTGGCTTACATTAACGAAGTTTTCATACGGATCTCTAACTTTTTAAAAAATATTATATCGCCTATATTCATCAATGATAATGTAGGATTCTTATGGTGAAAGAATTTTTCAAATCAGACTAGTGGTTTCAGAGCCTATCTAGTTCAAACAAACAAACAAATCTTTTCTCTTTATAATATTAGTGTAGAGAGCAATTTACAAGTTTTTTGGTACTGGTGCAGCGGGGCTTGAATTTGGGCTGCTTGCGTACTATGATATTTATTACCGCAAGCGCTTAATCCCTTAGCTTCCTTCGCTCTGTCAGTTACTAAACAAAAGCAATGTAATTTAAAGTAAGAGACCAAGTCCATAGAAGTTAACATTTTATCCATTGCTATTAAGTATTTGATTAAGCATTGTCAGTTGCGATTGTTGACAGATACGTCGTCAATCTTGAGCACTAAGATAGAATGCCTTGTTGCATGCAAAAAAATTCCGGTCTATACGGTCAATTTACCACAAAGTACTTTTCATAATTTACGAAACACAGCAGCATTATGCACAAAAATTACACACATATAAAAGTAAAATTACAAGTTTTTTACAACACTATTTTTTTTTTATTTAAACGCCTGTATATATTAGATTACAACGCGTGAATTTTTCTAGCGAACTTGAGCAGACAGCGCGGATGTGCCTCAATCTTATTTTTACAATTTCACGTTTCAGTGAAACATCAGGTTTCTATTGAAGCACCTCTGTTTTCATACGCGACAGGCCACGCGAGAGTGATAAGTAGGTACATAGTTGCAGTTCGGATATAATATTGTATAAAATTCTAACTCAAATACAAAAACCTAAATATTTATTAAATTATTAAAAAACGTTACTTTAAACTTAATAAGAGCTTTGAATTGCAATTTTTATACGCGGTAAAGCCACGCTAAGGGACCACGCTCTCACAGAATACCAGCGTAAATAGCAGCTTTATGATATATGTTGAGTGTAGATTACCACAGACCCTTTTTACTGGAAATGAGGCATTCCATTGTAATCCTCAGTGGTGACAATGCATCTGCATTTTGATTATTTAAGGAAAACATGATCGCAGCTAGTATATAAAGAATAATGTATAAGCAAAATAAATTCAAATATTATATTACGCTTCTGCAACTTTAATAAGAGCCCGTCAAATGAGCGAGACATCTGGTTAAACGAACGTCTATCGCCTGCCAAGCCTGATGATTAAGTCATATCATCGCTACAGTGGACTAGCCCATAAGAAGAAGAGGGATATAACGTGCTGATGATTATGAGGAAGAAGTTATTAAGAGGTGATATGATGATAACGTTAAATAAAGGTGACCCAACTAAATCATACAACATTTTAAGATTAAGTTAATTAGGTGGCCTAGTAGCAAGTATCGCAATTTTAGAGAATTGTGGAGGCTGGAGTGGTTAGTGTGAAAAATCACTCGAAGAAACTATTCGGCGATAGTAATTTATCATACGAGGAGTTAAAGACAGTGTTAACACAGAGAGAAGCTTCTTTTAACTCCCGTCTCGTTTCAGTTTTAAGCAATTGCTCATGTGACACCTTTCCATTGACACCAGAGTATTTTGGTGAGCCGAGCTATTGATTAATTTTACTAATATAGACTTTAGTAATCAAACAGTTAGTGTACTAGATAGTAGAAATTTTTGTCAAAATAATTTGTTTTATAAATGGAAAAATAAAATTGAGGAGCCTACTCTAAATGATATGGTAGTTATGAAGAATGATAATATACCAATAGTTAAATGGATGTTGGGTAAATTTATAGAAAAACACCGAGGTTCCAAAAAACGACTAAAAAAGTAGGAGTTTCTTTATTTGTGATTTTTTTATGTTTGCTTAGCATTTTCTTTAACACTTTTATGTGGCCAATTTCTAGTAAGTTATTGTCTATCACGGTATATTAAAAAAAATAAAAGTCAGGACCTTGATGACTGGACATATGAATATCTTTTAAAATTCTTTATTAAACAATATAACACCAAACAACATCACGTGTACATTAAATCGTATATATATAAAACCATAACCCCGGTGCGTACCTTTTACACAGCTCAAGCTTTTTTTATAGAATAAGAGTGAGGAATGAGCACACAGTCCACCTGATGCTAAGTGAATGCTATGGCTTATAAACATGTACATCTAGCTTAAATTAAGAACCCCTGAGGACTAAGGTAGAAATCCTCTATTCCAGTCTCCGGATAAACTCTTCATACGAAACATAACAGCATTGGGCTGTTATTTTTAGCTGATATTCAAACTAATATAAAATATAGAGTAAAATATAATGACCAGTGAACGCGAATAAAATATTTCGCGTTCACTATTTATGACTGAATAAAAAAACAACTCGAAATTTGAAATAAGTTTTACCAATTTTTCATTCATGCGTTTTCGTTTGAAAGGAATCAGCCTCGCTGACCACTATTTTGTATGACAAGCAAAACAACCCCTCACTGGTCATTAGCAATTCATCAACTGCCTATTTCGCTAAGTTAAGAAAAAGTTATCACATTACGATGTTTCAAGATGAATCTGCAATAAAACAAAAACGAGGCTCACAAAAAAGAAACAAAAAAATAGGAAATGAGAATTCGCGCGTTCATTAGCTATTCCCTTTGCATTTCTACAAAACAAATGAAAGTAATTAATTTACTTTGGCTGAATACCGAAAACACAAACTTTTGTTTCATTTTATGTTATTTTAGAAATTTTTTGGATCAAATTTACGAATGACACCTACAATCTATTTCTTTTTTCGTAGTCAATCCTTTAAATAATATCATGAAGATTTATTAATATGGTGTTTTGTACAAAATATTTGGAATTAAGGTTGATTTTATGTATAATTATATAAAATATGAGTATTCCTTCACATATGGAGGATATTCCATACGAGTCATTCGACTTTATATTCGTATATTATGTATATACACTAACTATAACAGCGAAGTCCCGCACAATACAACAATTTGTTACGTGGTAGAGCTATGCTGCAGCTATATTATGGTTGTAGCACCAATGGGTCGGCTCGACCGGGGAAGGACCACGCTCTCACAGAATACCAGCGTAAAATAGTAGCTTAAAGCTGCTGTGTTTCTTATGGTGAGTGTAGAGAACCGGAGACCCTTTTTACTGGAAACGAGCATTCCATCTTAGTCCCTCATGGGTGACAACGCATCTGCATTTTCAGATGTACATGTCTATGGGCCACATCAACCACTTACCATCAGGTGGACTGTGTGCTCGTTTGTCACCCTTATCCTATAAAAAAATATAAATACATATCCAAAGTTTCAAATGTCGTAAGAGGCGACAGAGGGAAACAAATCAGGAGATAGAAGAAGACGCTGCTGTCTTCCTAATAACGACCAACATTCTTGTGGCAACTTTGTCAAATATCCTCGTCATGAGGCAATCTGTGGGACATTATTTAAATCTGGTAGTACTAAGTCTTAGTAAATTTAACAAAAATATTCTAGACCAATTTTTATATTTTTAATACAAGGAAAGTAATCCATATAAATCAATTTAGTTTTACAATGGCTTACTCGAAGACTGACACCAGTTTACTGAATATATTTCTAGTGCTTGAGCTTGATTTGTGCTTATTAAATATATATATATATTTTTTTTTTTATAGGATAAGGGTGACAAACGAGCACACAGTCCACCTGATGGTAAGTGGTTGCTGCGGCCCATAGACATCTACATCTATCCTCGTTTGCGAATCAAAATGCAGATGCGTTGTCACCCGTGAGGACTAAGATGGAATGCCTCATTTCCAGTTAAAAGGGCCTCCGGCCACCTGCACTCACCAAGCGAAACGCAGAGGTAAACCTCTACTTCACGCAGGTATTCTGTGAGGTCGTGGTACCACCCCGGTTCGAGCTGGCCCATCCGTGCGACAGCAAAAGCCTGCCGCGTGGCTCTACCACTGTTAAATATAAATAAATATAAAAAAAAATAATAAAATATTTTAATGCGTGGAAAAATTCACAATATGCCTTTGGTATTTATTGTGATCTTTCCAAGGCTTTCGATTGAGTACATGATGAGACATTAATCAGTGAACTACAAAATTACGGTATTTAATATATTGCGATTGGACTTATTATTTCACATTTAAGTAACAGAACTCAAAAAGTCCTTATTAATGGTAAGAGTTCCTCCAGAGCAGTAATATCAATGAGCGTTACTTATGACTCAATTCTTGGCCTATTCATGTTTCTTTTATTCACGATCTACCTTATCTTGTATGGCACAATCACGACATACATCTTTCATTTTCAAGTGCAATCTATTAATTATGACGATGTCAACAATGTCGACAAAATTGTCGAAACTTTGCTCTTAAGTGGGCAATAAGACAAAATGTATTTAAAAAAATGTGATACCACTGTTATTTTAGGTATTGCTATTGACGCGAAAATTCAATCGGGCTCACATATATTTAAATTACCAAACAGAATTATTTCTGCAGCATATGCTTTAAGAAAGCTTAGAAGTCTCACCAATTTTGAGATAGCTAAATTTGTTTTACAAAAATGTATGTACATTAAACATTAACAACTTTGATAAGAGCAAAGATGTTCATACTTTAAACGCTAGGAACAAACATAAGCTTTGTAATGCCAGTTACTAGACTCTATAGAATTAGTAATTCATTTCTGGACCAATGTATTGGACGCTTTTACAACAAATTCCCAGAAAATGATCAAAATTGGGTAAAAAGCAAGTTTAAAAGAAATATTAAAGAAAAAATGTAGAAAAAATTTTATTATCAAGGAATACATGAATGAAAACAACCCCCTGGGAATGAGGTAATGGCCACCATGCTGGTTCTATTAAAATTCATTTAAAAAATTACAAATTATTTTAAAGTGATATATGTTTAAAAAAAATGATTTCGCTGGGTTTTCGCTGGTTTTTCCTAGGACAGAGGTAATTTCCGAATCAGTGCTAAATAAAAAAACGACTTTTAATAAGCATTATGCAATAATCTATATTGAATAAAAATCATTCTATTCTATTCAATTATCCTGGAACCGGTAACGGTACCTATTTAAAAAGGTTAATAAGGTATATTAAATACTTAACAATACATTACTGGTGACAACCCCTGGTTATGAGATGATCGCTACTATCTTGTCTCACATATATACATACATACATTTATTTCAATTAGTACTGCATTTAATTACATGTGCCTTTTCTTTAAACTGCTGAATGTAGTCTTCTAGGTACAAGCTAAGGTATAATTCAATTTTACACATTGTAAATAATTATAAATTATTATAATTTAAATAAATCGTCTCTATGTGTTTTTATTGCAGCACTGACAGTGATTTCGACAAATATTTGAAGTAATCCCTTATGTTAAACTCCAGCTTGGTATTGTAGGCTCCAGCATCTACTTACCATTAGATGCTCTGTGTCTTATTGCAGTTATCGTTTTGTTATGTACCTTATTCTATATTTAAAAAAAAACCTTTGTATTCTGTGACGATTATACGATTATTACCTCAGAAGCCAGTGATCCACAACGATTTTAGTTGTAATAGCCATTAGTTTAGTGTTAATGAAGACATTTGTGGTTTTGTGATGAGAAATAAATACATTTTCATTTATTTTCACTTATCATATGAACACAAAAATTTCGAATATTTCTGTTGCTATTAAAATTTTTATTGATGTTATGCTAAAACGAAAAAAATGACGACAGCATAATCACTTACCTTTTGAACCTGAATTTTACAAGCACCAAAATAAATAAAGAAAGTGTTAATTCATTCACCGATCCGAAGCCGAAATCATTGAGCGCGATTAATAACACCGTTATACGAGTACTGCGTAATATCAGATAATCTCTGCGAATTTTCAAGGTCATGTGTCACTTCCCGCTCTCATTAAGTCCTGAATATTATTTTTATACCATACCAATATCTTATAAGTTTTAGGACCTACCTAAATACAAGCGACAATTATTTTGGACCTCAAACAATGAACTTAAGCAAACTTATAAATACATATGGATACAGAATTCTAATATATTAGTTAAAAAAGAAAACGAAACTAAATACACAGGATTTCATGTGAGAAAGATATACAGAATCTTAAAGCATAAATATGTAACTTGCGTAATGTGGATACACTACGTGGTTTTTATTAACCTTAAAATTCGAAAATTTTAATAAAAGCATCACAGATATACAATTTTATAGATTTAAAAATATTATTACTTGGAGTAAACAATGAGACGCAGACTATAATAAAATACATATTTTACACCTAAATATTAGGTCTTTAAGAAAACATTTTATTGAGTTAACAGTACTATTACAACAATCTTTATGCTCTATTAATATTATAATCTTAACAGAAGTAAACGTAAAGAATGAAGAATTACCCTTTTATGAGATTCAAGGATATAATAGCTATGCGAGTACCAGAGAAGTGAAAGAGGAGGAGGAATACTTATTTACTGGAAGGAAGGACTAAATATTGAAATGGAGTTAGGAAACACAATAGCACTGGAAACTGTATATGGACGAATAATTACGACAACAAGAACTTAATATCTTATAGCATGTTATCGACCACGAAGTAAAAACAAAAACCAATTTATAGATCAATTAGGAATATTAATAAGTAATATACCGTCACAGGATGATCTAATCATAATCGAGACACAGATAAAGATATCTCAAGAAATAGAATATAAACCCGACAATTAACTGTTATAAGGCACCCTGTGTGAAAACGGCCTCATGTGTGCTATACCTCCGAGGGAGATAACGCACGAGGCGATCGTCGACGGCCGACCGACCAGAGCTGCATCGACCATGTATGGGTACGGACGACGCGCTCCGGCTGCGGGCCGACGGCTTCATTTATACTCGAGTGCAACATCTCAGATCACAGTGCAATAGGTATTACCCTTGATATTGACCGTAAACATACAGTGTGCAATAACTATAATGAAGTATGTTATAATAAATTTGTAAAAGATAATAAGTTAGTTAAGGAAAAATTAAGAATAACGGACTGGTCACAATTTTCGTCTATATTATGGCCAATATTGTTATATGAATCAATATGTTCTACATTCTCTATGATTTATGAGGAAAGTAAAATAAAGTAACTTTAAAGAATAAAGAATTTGTCAGCCATGGGTCAATAAAGAACTATATGATAAGTTATTAAAGCGTGATGTGCTATTTCGGGAGTGGAAAGCATCGCCTAACAATATGACCAAAAGGTTAGAGTACACTTCATTTAGGAATAAGGTGAACAAATTGATTAATAGTGCTAAGAGTAGGTATAGAAAAAAGGAAATAAATAATTGTAACGGGGATTTTAGAAAATGTGGGATAATATCAATACGTGGATAGGACGCCCTAAGCCTATTTTCTTACTTAATCTAGATAACGTTATCTTGAAATTTCTCGGTAAAAGGGATAATATATACAATATATGTAGTGAATTTTCAAAAACCTTCACTAAAGAATAGAATGTATAAAACATAGATGTACCACTAATTTCCTAAATAGAAATAGTTATGTTAAATCGATCGAAGTATCTTTCAGGTTTGTAAAAGTAAACTCGTCAGAAATAAAAGAAATTATAAATAAATTGTCAGAACGAAAGTCACCAGGGGTGGATAAAATTAGAGTTAAAGATTTGAAGTATATAAAGAATAAAATAAGTCCAATTTTAGCAAATTTTGTCAATTTATGTTTAAAAAAAAAAGTATTTATCCAGATGAATAAAAAAAATCCATAATAAGATCTATTTATAAAGGTGGCAGTCCATTATGAATACACAAATTACAGTCCGATTGCTATTCTTCCCAGTAATAATTAAAATTGTAAAAAGGTAGTCATATAAAGAGTGAATAGATTCTTAGAGCCAAATTTAACATTAATACTGATTGTCACATGGTTTAGGAGGGGACGGAGTACTATGACTGCGAGTTAACTAAGTTTCGGAAGCAATTAACAACAGTCATAATAATGGTAAACAGGTTGTGGCTTTTTTTCATGGATTATAAGTAGGCGTTTGATACTCTGGACCATGAGTTACTTCTGGGGGCTATGGAGGAAATGTGAAATTCGGGGCCCTGTAATGAATGGTTCCGTAATTATCTATCAAATCGGACTATTCGCACTATGTGAGTGGTACAACTGTGCTGAAGAATATACCGCTCTCGGTGTACCAACCGCTTCTGGTGTACAGCCCCTGTAGGGTAAATTATGCTGGTGAACAGTGTGGTTAATGTGGTGCATCACTACGATACCTACATGTACGCCGATGACATGTGCCTATTGTATGCTTCCAAAAAGTTACTTCAAGCTTGTGATAAAATACAAGAAGACTTTGATCGGATAACCCAATGGGCACACGATAACGGCATAATACTGAATTTGAAAAAAAACAAAGTGTATGTATTTACATTCTCCATACAACAGGCTAGCTAAGAATGTTCGCTATGAAGAAATAGCTATTGTTGACTATGAGTGCTTGCATAGGGGAAAATTATCATGTCAATGTGCAGAAATAGAATTTGTTAATAGTTACAAATATTTAGGATTGTTGGTAGATAGTAGTTTTAATTGGAAATTACACACTGAAGAAGTATGTTCAAAATTAAGGTCCGTTTTAGGCAAATTCTATCAAATTCGAAAAGTAGTAAGTAAACATGTTCTATTTGTGGTTTACTATGCATTAATTGAGCCTTTAATTAACTATGGTCTTATTGTGTATGGCCGTACATTTATTACCTATATAAAACAAGTGAAAAGCCTACAAATACGTATTATAATTTTTTTAATTAATTCAAAAGATAAGAAAAGCTGTAAAAAACGATATGAAAAATTATTTCCTATGTGTAAAATACTACCTGTTGAAACATGGTTAAAATATTTAATAGCAATTGAAGATTACTATACTGACGAATATAAAGTACCTATTATTAACACTTACAACGCGCGTAAGGTAAGGGAAAAAAAAACTTGAAGAGCCTAGTGCAAATAACTATTATGGACAGCGCTTGAATAAATTCATTGTACCCAAAATATATAGGTAATAAAATAAAATGGTTAAGAGAAACGCCTCCAAATAAAAATAAATTAAGCAAAAACTTATTAAAATCCTCTATGAAAAGGACATTGTTAACAGAGCTATGACTGACACATTACATATTGTTGCATACTTTATTAATCGCTTTTTATATTTGATTTATTTCATTTGTTTATTGCTTTTGTTGTTTTTTTTTAGTTTTATAATTTATAAATATTACGAAATTGTGGTATGTATGTAAAGTATGAAACTTTGATATAACTATCTTTTATTTTCTTTTCCTTTTTGTAATTAATTGTATTTGTATAGGTGATGGTGCATAATAATATATAGTTTTAAGAGCGTGTACGCGCCGAGAAACTGATTACAGTTTGGCGAGAGAATAGTAAAAATAATGTACTTACCTTTTTATGAATAAATAAATAAAAAAAAAATTGATATAGCCTGGGAAGAGAATCTAACATTCCCCAATACGTCTTGAGGGTGTCGTAAGAGGCGACTTGGGGAAATGTTAGGTAAATCTTAGGTATTAGGATAGACGACAGTACGAGCATCTCGTATACACCAGACTTTTTTTTTGTGAAGAGCCACGCTGCAGCTATTTTATGGTTGTAATACAAATATACGAATGAGATGGCTCGGCCGGGAAAGGACCACACACGCACAAAATACTGGCATAAAATAGTAGCACAATGGTGCTGTGATTTGTATGGTGAGTGTAGACATCCGTAGACCCCTGTTACTAGTAAAGATGCATTCTGTTTTTTTTTTTATAGAATAAGGGTGACAAACGAGCATGCAGTCCACCTGATTGTAAGTGGTTGCTGTGGCCCATAGATAACAACACCTATCTTCGTTTGCGAATCAAAATGCAGATGCGTTGTCACCCGTGAGGACTAAGAAGGAATGCCTCTTTTCCAGTAAAATGTGTCTCCGGTTCTCTACACTCACCATACGAAACACAGCAGCATTAAGCAGCTATTTTACGCTGGTATTCTGTGAGAGCGTGGTCCTTCCCCGGTCGAGCCGACCCATTCGTGCCACAACTATATCTTTAATATAGCTGCAGCATGGCTCTAACATGTAAAAATATGTTAATTCTAACTGGTGATAAATCATCTACATTTTGATTCGTAGTTGAGGATGTATGTAGTATGTCTATGCGCCACAGTAACTACTAACCATCAGGTAGACTATACGCTCGTTTGTCACTTGTCCTGTATAAAAATAGCAGCTTTTTATTTCTAGGTGTTTGCAGAAAGAAGTTGCTGCCCATCTCTTGGTTTGTTTTCCTCTGTCGCCTCTTACCGCACCCACGGTAGAATATAGAGGAAAGAATATTCTCACAAAACGATATGACAACTAATTTAAATAGCAAATTATCAAAAATAAATTAGAATATTATGATCTAATTAGTAGTAGTAGTAGTCTCTACCCAATTTAAGAACTTGGACGATGGGACGACTAACATACAATCTACAAAATAAAGAAATGATAATCGGTTGTGGCGGGTCTTGTTATACTATAATGGTTTATTGACTAGTTTGAAGTGTTGTATTTAAATTATTGCTTGATAACATAATTGATAACAGTCTTCACCATGAGACAGACATACAGAAAAAAAATAAAAAAATGTTTTTGTTATAAGTATTGTAATTACTTTCTTTTGCATTTAGTAAAAAGATATTATTTTGACATTACAAACAGGCACTTCAAATTTGATTTATTTGTATAGATGTATAGATAAGGTACAGCCAATGTACGCCCCCCATTAATGAGACTAATTAATCGCACTTAATAGAGCGATTAATCCCGTTATATCTATTAATATCTGCAGTGGAACTAGTGAAACTAACCGACATTCAACGACACCCAAAAAGTCCAACATGATCAGTACCGGTAAATAGATAGAGTAACGAACGACCAGGTATAACATACAAGAAGTTTAATAATAGCATGTTGTTTAGGATTAAGTTTTGCGGCATTCCTTTTCACGTAGTAGAGCCATGCAACAGCTATATTAGTAGTATAGTTGTAGTACGAATGGGTCGGATCGACCGGGAAGGACCACGCTCTCACAGAATACCAGCGTAAAATAGCAGCTTAACGCTAATGTGTTTCATATGGTGAGTGTAAAGAACCGGAGACCGATTTTACTGGAAAAGAGGCATTCCATCTTAGTCCTCACGGGTAACGACGCATCTGCATTTTTATTATTTGTTAAGGATAAATGTAGATGTCTATGGGCCACAGTAACCACTTACCATCAGGTGGACTGTATGCTCGTTTGTCACCCTATCCTATAAAAAAGGAAGCCGAGACATTCGCTCACATGACGGTGTGAAGAAAACTTCCTGAAAAATCTTCATGTCTAAGAAATTAAGTATTTCGAAGAGATACTCAATTTCTTAGAAATGCAGATAGTGCAGTGGTGTGGACTATTTGTTCCAAAATCATCTCAGATACTTTGTTAAGTGCCTGTCTAAGTTTTGTGGCATTCCTTGCGAATGGTCTATGTTCGACAGTGGACTTGTGGAGCCCCATAATATATACCTATTTATGAACAATATTAATTTATTGCAGTGGCTCAGTGACTCAAATATCTTGGCCTCTGACGCTTCCTGGAGCCATCTGACTCGATTTTGCATCTCTTCTTAGCTGTGGGTGATTTGAATGGCGTTTAGACTCTTTTTGGACTTTACAGCTGTTGAGAAATACGTTCAATCGTCAATGGTCACAAAAACGATCTCTCAATCTTATCCACTCTCGGCCTCTCCACGCGGTCGAGCCAACACCAATAATTAGCCTTAATTTTTTTTGTAGTAGTTAAATATTCAAAGCAATCTAATAGAAATGGATAAAATATTATCAGTTAATTTATTATCTTCTGAATATTTTTTCGTAAAATTAGAGTAAAGTAAGGTAATCTCCAATTTCCCTTGTCCGTTCGTTATCTCGTTACAGAATGTATATTTAATTTTCTTATCTTTGTACTGGCAAAACGAATAATTTCAGGGAAGACCCTCATTCCGTTGTTTTCTCCTGCCGCTTTTTGGGTAAGCATTTTAAGGATGTATCATAAACCAAATTAAGTAACTTGTACATAAATCGTTCTAAGCAAAGACTAACTTCAAGATACGAGACTTCTGGCCGTCGCAATATAGGTATCCCAGATAGATTGCCGCATATCTTGGCTGGCAACCGCAGTTTTTTTTTATTATTTTAGGTTGTTATCAGGATGATTCCTTCTCCTTCTTCTTCTCGTGGTGTCTCTTCGATGAGTGAAGGTTGGAAGTCAGCTGAGTAAACTCCACTCTATTTTTCGCAAGGCGAAATAGTTTGGTGGCACTCGCGAACCCTGTCCACTCCCGGATGTTACTTAGCCACGTCTTTTTTCTGTGATCGACGCCTCTTTTCTCGGCTACTTTTTTCATAATAATGAGTCTTAGGAGTTCGTTTCTCTCGTGCTTGAGCACAAGTCTTAAATATGCGACATTTTTTTCATTTGACAGATTTGCCCTTTTAGTAGACTCGTCGCAGAACTTACACATTCGTTATTCTGTGAGTCCAGCTAATGCCCACTCCAGCTAATGACATTTGGTAGTGAGTAGCACTTGCTGTCTGATTTAAAAATCCCGTGGGCCGCGGCGTAAGACTCACATATCCTTATATTCTCTTCAATGCACCGATTGATGGGCTTAGCAAGACCATGTCGTCTGCATAGCTTATATTATTGATGAAAACACCATCAATTTGACATCCAAATTTGCTGCTACTAAGCTCTTCGATCAATTGATTCATATATGGTTGAAGATACGAGGACAAGTCTACCCACCCTGTCTCACCCCACACTCTAAACAATACTCTTCGGAAAGTGCTTTTGCCCATCTCACACAATTTTTCTGATTATTATACTAATATTTCAATAGAGATATAATCTCTTTGGGTAAACTATCGTCGTGTTGTAGCTTTTTCTCAGTTCATTATAAGATATTATATCAAATGCTTTTAATTGGTTCAAATAACAGGCCAATACCGATATTTTTCTTGCTGTATAATATTGTACAGTAACAATATAGCACAATATAGTAATTTTTATTGAAAGTTTAGGCCTAAAGCCAAATTGTGCATCGTTTAGCTTCACGTGCTTAATACAATTGATTAACATCAAGCAGACTGTCCAGAACTTAAGCAATAATAGTGGCTAGTGAAATGGGCCTGTAATTGAATACATCTGAGAAGTCTCCAGTTTTGCTTTTTACGAGAAGTACAACAATTGTTCGTAATAATTTTTCAAGAGAGAGCCATGGGCCATACACAAGTTAAAAAACATAGAAAGCACTCTTGGTATGTGTACTCCACCATAATGTAAGTGTGAGCACTTACAGTATGCTGGACTTACTTTACCGGCCACGATAACCTCAGCTACGAGATGCTGAGGTAACCTCAGCTACGAGATGCTGAAGTTATCGTGGCCCGGAGATTTTCCTAGCATCATGTTTTTTAAGACGGAAGCAATGTCCTTCAAAGTAAACCTAATACTCAACTCCAAGACACGACCCTTTACATCTTGCACCTGTAAAGGGCCAATATAGCCCTGACGAAATCTCGTTTTAATTTCAATATGCGCTGTCTCCTCATTATAAACCCGAAGAGTAGCTCATTTATTCCAATAGAGTGCTCCATGCCGGATATGCTGTTGTCACAGCGCTCGGTTCGCAAATCACTTCTCTCCCTGGACATCCAGAAGTCGAGTGGGCCTGACGGAATCCCCCCAATTGTGCTGAGGACGCGTGCTCCGGAGTTGGCACCGGTCCTAACGCGTCTTTTCCGTAGCCCGTTCCCAAGGCGTAGTCTCGAATTCATGGAAGACAGCTTTTGTCCACCCAATCCCTAAAAAAAAGCGACCGCTTAGATCCGTACAAACTATAGGCCTATCCCGATCACCTTCTTGTTCTCCAAAATAATGGAATCCATTATTAACTGCCAGCTCATGCGGTACCTTGAGGATCACCAGCTGATTAGTGACCGCCAATACGGTTTTCGTCGGGGTCGATCAGCTAGAGATCTTCTAGTCTACCTGACCCATAGACGGGCGGAGGCAGTAAAGTCCAAGGGGGAGGCGTTGGACGTTACATTGGACATTACGAAGGCTTTCAAACGTTTTTGGCACAAAGCGCTTCTTTCGAAGCTCCCTTCCTATGGGCTTCCAGAGAAATTGTGCAATTGGATCACCAGCTTCCTTGCAGATCGGAGCATCAAGGTCGTTGTGGCCGCTGCATGCTCCAACTACAAGCCTATTAACGCTGGTGTTGCACAAGGCTGTGTGCTATCACCAACACTGTTTCTTCTGCATATCAATGATATGTTGCTAACTGGTAACATTCATTGCTATGCGGATGACAGCACTGGTGATGCGCTACACACCGGCCGTGCCAATATTTCTCGCGAAAACTTCGCCGAGTACCGGAAAAAACTTGTGTCTGAAGTCGAGTCTTTGCTGAACAAAGTCTCGGATTGGGGGCGACTAAATCTAGTCCAGTTTAATCCTCAAAAGACATAAGTTTGCGCGTTTACCGATAAAAAGAACCCCTTTGTTGTATCTCCTCGATTTCAAAGCACTCCCCTTCTTGCTTCAGCCAGTATCTGAGTCCTAGGAGTCGACAAATCGAGTGACGTGCAGTTTCGTGATCACTTAGAACAGAGGGCCAAGTTGGCCTCTAAAAAGCTTGGCGTGCTCAGCAGAGCGGGACAGTATTTCACGCCGGCACACCGCTTGCAACTTTACAAGACGCAGGTTGGGCCTTACATGGAATAATGTTCCCATCTCTGTGCAGGGGCTCCCCAGTGCCAGCTCCTTCCACTTGACCGTATCCAGCACAGAGCGGCTCGAATCGTTGACGACTGAGTCCTTTCCGATCAGCTCGATTCATTGGCACTGCGAAGAGATGTTACATCCCTTTGCATTTTCTTTCGCATCTACCACAGGTAGTGCTCTGAGAAATTGTTGGGATTAATCCCAGCCGCCAAATATCACGAACGCACATCGCGGCAGAACTCTCTATTGGCGGTCCACCACTGTGCTATTTAGAAGATGTTTTCTTCCTCGCACGACTTCCTTCTGGAATCGATTACCATCAGCGATTTTTCCGGACCGATATGACATAGGAACCTTCAAGAAAAGAGCCTACTCCTTTTTAAAAGGCCGGCAACGCATCTGCAATTCGCCTGGTGTTGCGGTTGTTCATGAGCGGCGGTAGTCTCTTACCATCAGGTGAGCCGCATGCTCGTTTTCCCCCTCTCCTATAAAAAAAAGATTCAGAGACACCCGAGCATAGCCCTTTCCATAGATCGCTAAGCAGCCTTAAGCGTCCTCATACGGCCAGCAGTGAAGGACCACGTCTCAGATCCGTAAGTCATCACTGGCTACATGCACTGGTTGTAAAATTTCGTTTTCAGGATTTGAGGTATGTCTAACGAGAAGATGTCTCGTAGTTTCCCGAACGCTGCCTAGCCCAGTTGAATCCGTCGTTGACCTCTCAGTCGAAGTTTGACTTACTTAGTCGGACTTTTTGTCCCAGGTAAACTTACTCGTCAACAACTTCGAGCTTAGTGCTCCCAACAACTACTGGCATAAGTGTGACATGGACGTTAAACATGATCATTATTTTGTCCATGTTCATCTTAAGACCTATCCGTTGGGAGATACTATTGAGGTCATTGAGCATAGTGCTTAGGTCCTCCAGCGATCCTGCCATGAGGACTATATCGTCGGCAAATCGAAAGTGAGTGATGTACTCGCCATTGATGTTAATAACGTATTCTTTCAAGTCCAGTAGCTTGAAAACGTCTTCCAACGCAGCGGTGAAGAGTTTCGTGGATATAACATCACCCTGTCTTACACCTCTCTGCAGTTGGATAGGTTTCGTACTCTGATGCTGTACTCGGATAGCCATCGTAGCTCTACTGTACAAACACTTCAGCACTTCAATGTACTGACAGTCAACTTGGCACCGCTGAAGGGACTGTAGCAATCGCCCAAATTTCGACGGATTCAAAGGCTTTCTCATAGTCTACATACGCAAGGCAAAGTGGCAGATTGTACTCTTCTTTCTTCTGTAAAATTTGCCGAAGGGTGTTTACGTGGTCTATGGTACTAAAGCCTTTTCGGAAACCGACTTGTTCGGGAGGCTGGAAGTCGTCGAGTCTGTGTGCGAGACGATTCGTAATGACTCTCGAAAACAGCGCGTAGACGCGGCTCAGAAGGAAAATCGGTCTGTAGTTTTTCAAGAGAGCGTTATTGCCTTTCTTGAAGAACAAGACCACCGCACTTCTGCTCCACGCCTCTGGAGTAGTGCCACCATGGAGGAAGGAATTTAAGAGCTTTTGATGGACTTCATGCTCCTGTTTTCCATACACTTTCATAAGCTCAGCTTTAGTTCCATCTTCGCCCGGGGACTTGCCGTTTTAAGGTGCTGGAGAGCCATTCTAATCTCGCTCAGACTGACGTCTGGGATATCTTCGGAATAGTGTCGGATAAAACTCGCTCTTGGATCGTCACTCACACTTGCGTATGGCTCGAACGATGACGTGAACAGCTGCCTATAGAACCTCTCAATTTCACTCAAAATCTCAGGTGTCCCGGATACGATGCTGCCACACTCGGTCTTCAGCTTTGACAGTTGGATTTTTCGGCAGACAGATATCTGGCATAGACTTGGAGCCTTGGTTGTTTTATCACTCACTGACTGACCGATCATCAAAACTCTAAGGCACTTCTAGGAGACATAGAAGCTTGAAATTTGGAACACAAACATTGTTTAATATATTAATCAAGGAAAAATTTAAATATTTTGCAATTTCGGTACAGTTTTCGAGATACAACAACTGCATAAATAACTTTGTAATCCTACTAGAGCCCAATGACTTCGTCAATCTTACTTAGCGGTACCATATAGCGACATCTATGGAAATGTATTAAATAAAGAACGATGTATTTAGCGCGTCAAATTTTCATATCGATATACATCGCAACCGCTTCCGTAGATAGATAATAGATGGCGCTAGAGTAGTCAAGTGAGCTCGGCCACGGTCCTTATTGCTTTGTAAGAGAGATATATTTATATGGGGGACATTTGTAAAAACCTGTAATATCTTGATATGAACCAACTGTGGTGGGAGCGTAAACTTAGATAATGATGTTTCTTGGCTTAGCCTCAATTTGAAGCAGCATGGTTTGGTTTGATTTGGGTCCTTAGCTTACAGTTGTATTAAGGCGTTTTGTGGCGTGTCATAGGTGGTGGAAACATGCTGCAGCTATATAAGTAGTAATTGTAGCACAAATAAGTCGGCTTGACCGGGGAAGGATCACGTTATCACAGAATACTATCGTGAAATAGCTGCATAACAGCTGCTGAGTGTAGAGGACCGAAGATAGAATGCCTCTTTTCCAGCAAAAAGGGTATTATTGGAAAAGAGGCATTCCATCTTAGCCCTCACGGTTGACAACGCATCTGCATTTTGAATCGAGCGTTTCATTTTTTTACATTCGTTGTAGACCTTTTCTGGACTCTTCAAACTTCTGACATTCCACGTCCCAAATTTAATATCTTTTGTTTGCCACCTGGAGATTCTTAGCATTAATGTCCCATTTAGGGGACTCCAGGAACTCGGGGCCATCATTTTCTTTAACGATTCCTTGTTACTAAGCCAACAACTAGGGAACAAATAGAGCAGTAATCTCCCGTTGCCTTCTACACCAGACATTTAAGAGATTATTTCTATCTGTGGGCTGCTGCCTGCCTTTTATGACCAGAATTCTGGTCGGGTATGTGTGGTTATACCGCCATTGCTCGGTCGCCAGACCCTCGTTAGTTTTCTAGCAGGGGGCACCACGATGTTGAGCATCATCGCCAGCTATTTGTACGAACCACTAGCGCGTGCAGGTAAGGTTGACATTTGGGTCAGTTTAGATGGTAGACACCGTTCTCCTCCTTAGTCCCTTCCAGGATTTCCCATTAAGATGATGCTGATGCTCATTTACTGTTTCTGTTTTTCTTTGTCGTCTCTTAAAAGGCATATACTTCCAGTAATTTCTGAGACGATTTTGAAGCAGAAGAAGGGTCCACCACGCTGTCGCATTCCATGTTGGCAAACTTAACAAAAAATATATTAAAGGTTTCACTGCCATTAAGATTTATTAATGCGCAATACTAGCGAAGTTGGCTTGGCACTCGTTAAATGAGACGCACGCTTTGAGTACAAATAGCGTATATATGGAGAAATTTATATAGTATTCTCACTCGATGCTAATTCGTTTCGTGAATCGAGGCCTTGTTCATTGGAGCGCGGTTAATAATAACCGTTAATCCAAATAATAGCAGATAATCTCCGCTATAATGGAACTTGAGCTCATGAAAGGGTATGTTAAGTCTCTTGTCACTGAGCCACAACTCGTTAAATACACACAATTTAACATAATAATGTATTGCGGAACTTTATGCAAAGCTCTTAATTTATAACACGAGAAGTATCCTTATTTATATAAAGGTGTGTGCACACTGGGTCGTATTTAAAATAAAAATTTTATGAAATAGTCTCTTTGCGTCAAACAACAAACTTAGTTCTGCAGAGCTATTTAATTTTTTTTTCATATATGAATACCTTTATATACATAGCTAAATCAATTTTAAATTTTGTGTTACGTGCAATGTGCCAATGCCGTTCGTTTTCCGAATAAATTAATAATTAATTTAAAATAAAATTGCGCGGATAAACTTAATACTTCACACCTCTCTATAGAAGGTCCAAAGAAACCAGTTTTAATCTCAGAACATTTAACGCAGAAAGCAATGCGCCTTAACTATTTAGCCCGAATATTTGCGCAGGAGCACCGGTATAAGTTTTGCTGGATTTCTTTTGGAAGGACCTACCTGCGTCAAGATGAGGGTAAACCACACATCAGAGTTGATTCCGAATCTGTATTAGCCAAGCTGAGAAACCAAAAATGACTACAGCGTGGAGATATTCCCGGCTTAAATTTTGGGATCTTTTTTCTTATACTTTTCATTTGTGTCTTGCATGAACTCTAAAATTATAAAATTTATTATTTTATATCATATTTTTATATATTTTATAATGTATAAATATATAATATGTGTATCAATATATTATATATTTTTTATGGTTAATAATATTAATGTATACATAAAAACACATTGCACTATTGTTCATTTTAAAAATCGCTTAATAGATTTTCTGTATAAGTACATAGATATAAAAATTATTATTTTAAAAGCCCATAGTTGCGACAGTGACGTTTTCTTTATCTCAAAACAAAAGAACTACTGAATACTATTGTATCGGACGTCGATAATATCACTGTTGCTTCATCTTATATTTGTGATGCTTTAGAGTGCAATAACTTAGTAAAGGTATCCAATATGTCCATTAATATTATTGCACAAAACATACGTAGTGTATACAAAAACATTGATGGCTTTATGGCATACATATCGCAACTATCTTTTGAACCGGATATAATAATTTTAACCGAATGTCGCCTAGAATTGAATAAGCCCGTTCCACGTCTTCCGGGTTATAAATGCCATTTTTTCAAAAAAATGTCTCAATCAAAACGACGGTATAACCGTTTATACCAAGCATATTTTTGATTGCATAATTACAGAACCTGAACCAACGGGTGCTAATTATCTATTAATTAAAATCGTTCGCAGTCATTTTAGCGGTATACAGGTCTCCGTCGTTTTACTATATTGATAGTTTTCTAAATACCCTAGAAAATATTATTCGACCAATAAAGGCTAAAAACATCTTTCTTATTGGCGATATCAATATTAACATTACAAAAGGCAATGAGGATAAACATAGTGAACCATATTTAAATCTAGCTGCTGGATTGGGTCTCTTGCCTGGTCACACTCACCCCACACGTATAAAAAATTGCCTAGATCATGTAATGACCAAAACGATATTAAACACCAAAATAATAGTCATGGATAGTACTATCACAGACCACGCCTTAATTCTTACCCATCTATCTTTAGATTCCAAACGTAAGCCGGATAATATTTTCATTGATAAAATTAACTATAAAAACGCCATAAAATCAGTTGAAGCAGTAGATTTTTCATTCATATCTCCTACTTGTAATGCAGACATAGCAGCTCATGAATTCGTCAACATATTATCATCGGCTGTAAAAAATAACACAACAAAAATTAAGCTACCTAGATCTAGACGTACTTTTAAAGCATGGATGACGCCTGGCTTGATCAAATGCATCCGCCACCGTGATAAGCTACACCAAAATCTTAAAAAGAACCCTGATAATGAGATACTAGAAATTTCTTACAAACGGTACAGGAATTTTTGTAATTCATTGTTAGGAAAGCTCAGGCGCCAACATGAAACACATCTTTTAAGGAGTGCCAAAAGCAGTAAAGAAACATGGTCTGTCATCAAATCTATCTCAGGACGTAATAATATAAATAATTACGCTGCTAATCTAATTAGGGAAAAACCTACGGTTTCAGTTGAGAGAGCGAATCATTATTTTTCTAATCTAGGTAAAAAATTAGCAGATAAAATAATTGCAAATCGTGATCAACGTACAGATACAAGTTCGACCCACAGATCTCTTAACTCATTTGTGCTCTATTCACCTGACGAGACGGAGGTAGAATCTACTTTGTTAAGTTTTAAAAATGATTGTGCTATTGGGTGGGATTCTATCTCTGCCGTTTTTCTTAAAATGATAAAAGATATAATTATATTACCGCTTACCAATCTCTTTAAAATTTGTTTTGAACAAGGATGCTTTCCAAAGGTGTTCAAAAGGTCTCTCATTACTCCTGTGTACAAGAGTGGAGCTCGAGACAGTGTCGAAAACTACAGACCTATCTCTGTGCTGCCAGCTCTTTCGAAAATATTGGAAAGGCTGTTGAATAACCGATTGGTAAAATTCCCGACCAAATACAATATTCTATCAAACATGCAATTCGGTTTCAGAACGGGTAATAGCACAGAAGAAGCGGTAAAACGCTTGACAGAATTTGTAACCAATAAGTTGGACAAACAAAAAAAATGTTTGGGTGTTTTTCTTGATTTAGCAAAGGCTTTCGACGCCATCTCGATTCCCACTCTTGTACACAAATTGGAAAATATCGGAATTAGAAATACGGCCCTTTCTATTTTTAAAAGCTTCTTAAGTCACCGAGTGCAGAGAGTTAAGATTAAAAATTTCAGCAGTTCTGATACTAGTGTCACTTTTGGTGTCCCTCAAGGAAGTATCCTAGGGCCAAGTCTCTTTTTAATTTATATTAATGACCTTTGTCGTATGCCATTAATACATAGCAAATTATTCACTTATGCCGATGACACGGCTATAATATTTTATGGTGAGACTTGGGCTGACGTTCAGGTGATTGCTGAAAGGGGTCTCCAATGTGTGGCACAAAAGCTTGAGGACAATTTACTTACACTAAATGTATCTAAATCAACGTACTTACAGTTCCGTATTACCAATACTCCAGCTGTTGAGGATATTGAAATGAAAGTACATTTTTGTGATCTAAAGTCAACAGACAGTAGTTTATAACAGTGGTAGAGCTAAGCGGTGGCTTTTGCTGTCGCACGGATGGGCCAGCTCGAACCGGGGTGGTACCACGACCTCACAGAATACCAGCGTGAAGTAGAGGTTTACCTCTGCGTTGCGCTTGGTGAGTGCAGGTGGCCGGAGGCCCAATTGCCCCCCCCATCAAAATGGTAGTGGAATTAAATAAAAGACTACCCCAGGAGGGTACCAGCACCCCTGGAGAATCCCTCGCTGAGCATCCACGACCAAACTACTCCACTCCTGGGCGTAGGTGCTCAGGCTGCCCCGCGTATTCTGGGGGGGGGCGAAATTCCGCTCAAGACGAAACCTGCTCGGGGCAAGCGGAGCAAGAAGACAAAGGCAACCCCTGCCACACTTACCGTGGATTTCTGCAATATCAGGGGACTTCATTCAAACCTTAACGCCGTCCACTACCATCTGAAGATAGCTAAGCCGGCCTTGCTCTTTCTTACCGAGACACAGATGTCCTCTCCGGCTGATACTTCGTATCTCTCCTACCCGGGGTACAAATTAGAACACTTGTTTGTGCCCCGGGCTGGAGTTTGCGTGTATGTCAGAGAGGATATCTGTTTTCGACGCCTCGGCAGCCTTGAAGGTACGGACCTGTCCATCCTATGGCTGCGCGTAGACAGCGACGACCATCCCCGCGTCTACGGGTGCCTCTATAGGTCCCATAGCGGTAATGCCGACACAGACCGACTCATAGACCACGTCCAAATGGCTGCAGACTCCGTGCTACAACAGGTCCCATCCGCAGAGATCGTGATACTCGGTGATTTCAACGCCCACCACGCTGAATGGCTTGGTTCTCGTTTAACCGATCATGCGGGTAGATCTGTCTATGATTTTGCTTTGGCATATGGTCTAACACAACTGATTACTTCGCTTACGCGGATCCCAGATGTTTAAGACCATGTACCTTCCCTGTTGGACCTTCTGCTGACCTCTCATCCGGACGGATATCAGGTCTCCGTCGATGCCCCTCTGGGCTCTTCGGACCATTGTCTGATCCGGAGTACGGTGCCACTCACGCTCCAATCGCAGTTGCGATCTACAGCTTGCCGCCGTGTTTGGCACTATAGGTCAGCTGATTGGGACGGGATGCGGTCTTTTTTTGCATCCTACCCTTGGGGGCGGGTTTGCTTCTCGCCGGAAGATCTCAGCGTTGTTGCCGATTCTGTTGCTGATGTGGTACTTCAGGGTATGGAACTTTTTATTCCATCCTCTGTGGTGCCCATCGGAGGCAGATCCCAGCCATGGTTTGGTCGCTCCTGTAAAATAGCATCACGCTATAAGCAGGAGTGCTACCAGGCCTGGGCTGACGCATCAACGTCTCGGGATGTAAACACCAGCGCACTTAAAAAGAAGTATAATTCCGCCTCCAGGTCCTTCAAAAGCGACATTGCCAAGGCAAGGTCTGAGCATCATCATCATCATCATCATCATTACAGCCCTTCACAAGTCCACTGCTGAACATAGGCCTCCCCCAAAGAATGCCACAAAGCACGGTCCTGAGCCACCTGCACCCATCGACTTCCTGCATGTCTTACCAGGTCGTCACTCCATCTCGTGGGGGGACGCCCTACACTTCGCCTACCGGTACGAGGCTGCCACTCGAGAACCTTTCTTCCCCATCGGTAGTCGGTTCTTCGAGCTATATGGCCGGCCCACTGCCACTTCAGCTTACTAATCCGTTGGGCTATGTCGGTTACTCTGGTTCTACTGCGGATATACTCATTCCTAAGTTTATCACGCAGAGAAACTCCGAGCATAGCCCTCTCCATAGCTCGCTGAGCGACCTTGAGCTTCCTCATACGGCCAGCAGTGAAGGACCACGTCTCAGTTCCGTAAATCATCACTGGCAACACGCACTGGTTGTACAATCTCGTTTTAAGGTTTTGAGGTATGTCTGACGAGAAGATGTGTCGTAGCTTCCCGAACGCTGCCCAGCCGAGTTGAATCCGTCGATTGACCTCTCGGTCGAAGTTGGACTTACCTAGTCGGACTATTTGTCCCAGGTAAACATACTCGTCAACAACTTCGAGCTTAGTGCTCCCAACAACTACCGGCATAGGTGTGACATGGACATTAAACATAATCTTTGTTTTGTCCATGTTCATCTTAAGACCTATCCGTTGGGAGACACTATTGAGGTCATTGAGCTTAGTGCATAGGTCCTCCAGCGATTCTGCCATAAGGACTATATCGACGGCAAATCGAAGGTGAGTGATGTACTCGCCATTGATGTTGATACCGTATCCTTTCCAGTCCAGAAGCTTGAAAACGTCTTCCAATGCAGCGGTGAAGAGTTTCGGGGATATAACATCACCCTGTCTTACACCTCTCTGCAATTGGATAGGTTTCGTACTCTGGTTCTGTACTCGGATAGCCATCGTAGCTCTACTGTACAAACACTTCAGCACTTCGATATACCGACAGTCAACTTGGCACCGCTGAAGGGACTGCAGCACCGCCCAAATTTCGACGGAATCAAAGGCTTTCTCATAGTCCACATACGCCAGACATAGTGGCAAATTGTACTCTTCGGACTTCTGTACAATTTGCCGAAGGGTATGTATGTGGTCTATGGTGCTAAAGCCCTTTCGGAAACCGGCTTGTTCGGAAGGCTGGAAGTCGTCAAGTCTGCGCGCGAGACGATTCGTAATGACTCTCGAAAACAGCACGTAGACGCGGCTCAGAAGGGAAATCGGTCTGTAGTTCTTCAAGAGAGCGTTGTCACCTTTCTTGAAGAACAAGACCACCGCACTTCTGCTCCACGCCTCCGGTGTAATGCCACCATGGAGGACGGAATTAAAGAGCTTCTGAAGGACTTCAAGTACCGGTCTTCCACCCGCTTTCAAAAGCTCCGCTGTAATTCCATCCTCGCCTGGGGCCTTGCCGTTTTTAAGGTGCTGGAGAGCCATTCTAATCTCGCTCAGACTGACGTCCGGGATATCTTCGGAATAGTGTCGGATAAGACTCGCTCTTGGATCGTTACTCACACTTGCGTGTGGCTCCAACGATGACGTGTACAGCTGCCCATAGAACCTCTCAATCTCACTCAAAATCTCAGGTGCCCCGGAAACGATGCTGCCACATTCGGTCTTCAGCTTTGACAGTTGGCTCTTTCTGGCAGACAGATCTCTGGCAAACACTTTGGAGCCTTGGTTCCGCTCAATCGCTTCTTCAATACGAGCTGTATTGAAGTTGCGTAAGTCCCGCCGCATGCATTTGGAGATCTGTCTGTTCAGTTGCCTGTATGCTGTCAAATCTGTTGAAGAATGTAGCCTCATCTCCCGTCTAACAGCCATGAGATTAAGAGTGTGATCGGAGAGTTTTTGTGTTCTTCTGCGGCAGGTCTTGCAGAACTTAGCTCCGACCGCATGGACAGTTTCCACGAGCTTGTCATTCATATCGTCCACTTCATTGCAGTCTTCTAGGCACTGAAAACGGTTTTGTAACTCGAGCTGAAAGGTTTCGGGACTTTGGATTAGAGCACGAGGGGGACGGAGCGTTGACTTCATTAGACGAGACCTCTCCAACTTAACATTTAGGTTCAGTGTGCCTCTAACCATTCGGTGATCGCTGCCGGTTTTCACCCTCGCGATCACTGAGACATCACTGAACAGTTGTCGTCTGGTCGTCATAATGAAGTCAATCTCATTTTTTGTCGAACCGTCGGGGCTCGACCAGGTCCACTTCCTGTGGGGCCGCTTCTTGAAGAAAGAGTTCATCATAAAGAGTCCCTCTTTCTCCATGAAGTCGGCCAGCTGCTGGCCCCTTGGGTTCCGTTGCCCTATTCCAAATTTCCCTACTTTCAGCTCACCGTTCTCTCTTGTGCCTAGTTTTGCATTGAAGTCTCCCATTAACACCGTATATTGGGTTTTGGAGGAATGCATGGCTCTAGAGATATCCTCATACATTTCCTCCACCTCCTCATCGGGGTGTGCCGAGGTTGGTGCGTAAACCTGTATGACCTTCAGCGAATACCGTTTGGTGATTCTGAGTAAAAGGTACGCAACCCTCGTCGACACACTCCCGATCTTTACAATGTTGTTAACGAGAGACTTGTGGACGATAAATCCGACACCTCCTTGGGACAGATGGTCGCCCTCCCGATGATAGAGCAAGTTGCCGGATTCGAGGACTATCGTGTCCTCCCCCTCTCTTCGGACTTCGGATAATCCTATAATATGCCAGCGCAACTTGTCTATCTCTTCTTCCAGCTCCACGATCTTCTCGTCAGTCCTCAGGGTGCGTGCGTTGTACGTTGCCAGGTCGAGTCGTCTAAGGTGGCAACCGAACCTCTACCGGAGATTCTTAGCCCCGCCGTTACCATGGTCGCCACCGTAGCCAGGAATAGCGGGGCCGCCGGGGACTGGGGGCCGACTGTTTGTTGCTCTATTCATTGGGGGGTATTTGCCATAGTTGCCACGCTTGGCGAGCGGGTTGGCAACCGCAGTTTTTTTATTGTAATTTTGGCTATTATCAGGAAGATGCTGCTGCCCATCTCCTGCCTGTTTCCCTTTGTCGCCTTTTACGACACCCACGGGAGGATATGGGGTAGTGGATATTCTTGACCGCCACTATTATTTTTCACATCGGCAGAATTGGCGAGAAGCTAGTTCGCCTTCCTTCGGGAACCCGTGCATTCTGGTCTCTCGCCAAGGCTGTCCAAGGGAACTTCTGTCAGCCATCTCTTCCATCTCTGCACAGAGAGGACGACTCACTGGCCCATGCCGCAAAGGATAAAGCCGATCTGTTGAGCTCTCTTTTTGCGTCTAACTCGACTCTAGATGACGGGGGGAACACACCGCCGACCATCCCGCGATGTGAGTGCTCCATGCCGGATGTGCGATTTACACAGCGCTCGGTCCGCAAAGTACTCTTCTCCCTGGACGTCAACAAGTCGAGTGGGCCCGATGGAGTCCCTCCCATTGTGCTGAAGACGTGTGCTCCGGAGTTGGCACCGGTTTTAAACGCGTCTTTTCCGGTACTCCTACTCCCAAGGCGTAGTCCCGAAATCATGGAAGACAGCTTTGGTGCACCCGATCCCTAAAAAAGGCGACCGCTCAGACCCGTCCAACTACAGGCCTATCGCCATCACCTCCTTGTTCTCCAAAATAATGGAAGCCATTATAAACTGCCAGCTCATGAGGTACCTTGAGGATTACCAGCTGATTAGTGACCGCCAGTACGGTTTTCGTCGGGGTCGATCAGCTGGTGATCTTCTAGTCTACTTAACTCATAGATGGGCGGAGGCAGTAGGGTCCAAGGGGGAGGCATTAGCCGTTAGTTTGGACGTAGCGAAGGCCTTTGATCGGGTCTGGCACAAAGCGCTTCTTTCGAAGCTTCCTTCCTATGGGCTTCCCGGGAAATTGTGCAACCCAGTTCCTTGTTCCTTGTTCACCAGTTTCCTTGCTGATCGAAGCATCAAGGTCGTAGTAGACGGTGAATGCTCTGATTTCAAGCCTATCAACGCTGCTGTTCCACAAGGCTGCGTGCTATCACCAACGCTGTTTCTCCTGCATATCAATGATATGTTGCTAACTGGCAGCATTCATTGCTATGCGGACGACAGCACTGGTGATGCCTTATATACCGGCCGTGCCAATATTTCTCGGGAAAACGTCGCCGAGTACCGGGACAAACTTGTGTCTGAAGTCGAGTCTTTGCTTAACAAAGTCTCGGATTGGGGGCGACTAAATCTAGTCCAGTTCAATCCCCAGAAGACACAAGTTTGCGCGTTTACCGCTAAAAAGAACCCCTTTGTCGTATCTCTTTAGTTTCAAGGCACTCCCCTTACTGCCTCAGCCAGTATCGGAATCCTTGGCGTCGACATATCGAATAGTGTGCAGTTTCGTGGTCACTTGGAAGGGAAGGCCAAATTGGCCTCTAAAAAGCTTGGCGTGCTCAGCAGAGCGAGACAATATTTCATGCCGGCACATCGCTTGCATTTTTACAAAGCGCAAGTTCGGCCCCACATGGAATACTGTTCTCATCTCTGGGCCGGGGCACCCCAGTGCCAGCTCCTTCCACTTGACCGCATCCAGCGCAGAGCGGTTCGAATCGTCGACGACCGAGTTCTTTCTGATCGGCTCGATACACTGGCACTGCGTAGAGATGTTGCATCTCTTTGCGTATTTTATCGCATTTATCACGGGGAGTGCTCTGAGGAATTGTTCGGACTAATTCCAGCCGCTCAATTTCACCATCGCACATCGCGACAAAACTCGCGTTACCATCCATACCATCTGGATGATTGGCGGTCCACGACTGTGCGATTTAGAAGAAGTTTTCTCCCTCGCACGACTTCCTTGTGGAATCAATTACCACCAGCGAATTTTCCGGACCGATACGACTTAGGAACCTTCAAGGAAAGAGCTTACACCTTTCTAAAAGGTCGGCAACGCATCTGCAATTCCCCTGGTGTTGCGGTTGTTCATGGGCGGCGGTAGTCACTTACCATCAGGTGAGCCGCATGCTCGTTTGCCCCCTATTCTATAAAAAAAAAGACAAATGCTCTTGCCTTAATATAACTAGATCTAAAAATGTGAAATATCTCGGTGTGTTGTTAGACGAAAAACTTAGCTGGCTCCCACACGTTGATCTTATTTCATCCCGGACTCGTATACTTATTTGGACATTTAAAAAACTAAGACACATTGCTGATTTTGATTTATTGCGCTCAGTATACTTTACTTTAGCACAATCAATAATAGGCTATTGCATAAGTGTCTGGGGAGGATCGTGCAAAAGTTTTTTAATTAAGCTCGAAAGAGCACAAAGATGTTTACCAAAAAAAACTATGACTTTCAAACCTTATAGATAGTCAACAAAATTATTATACACTCTCTACGACCCTGAGATCTGTCGTAATAAACGTAGAATACCCAACGTACTGGCACCGTTTAGATGCCGCTCTGTTTTTGCTAGACGACAAAGCGCATATCTCTCTATAATACTCTATAACAAACTCAACAAAATTCTAAATTTCTATCCTCTTTCAAAACACGAGTGTAAAATTAGAGTTCGTGATTGGTTGTTGTCGTTAGATTACAATAAAACAAAAAATTTAATTTGATTTAATTTAATTTATTAATTTAATTTATAGTTTCAATATAAATAAATAAACAAAAACAGGGAAGTGATTAATGTGTGGACAATTAATATTAACGATTCGTTTATGTTTATGCATAATTTATATATGAACTTTAATATTTATGTTTGTGTATGTATATATATATATATATATATATATATATATATATATATATATATATATATATAAGTATGTATTTAATAATTATATATAAGTTTATATGCACATATATACGTGTGTGCTCTTCTTGTATATATGTATATTAAATATATGTATAGTATAGATGTTCAGTATTAATTATAACACATATAGAATACTTTAATATATTACAACGTTTATAATTTTTTTTATTTAATTTTGTAAATTTGTTAAATTTGTAAAGTTGTTTACTTTTCTTTTGTTTCGACTATAACAATGAAAACATGCATAGTTCTTTTAGTATTACCTGTGTTACACTCTGGGAGAGGCTGCTGATTCCTAAGATACAGACTCGTCTAGTTTAGGAGTCAGAGACTTCATAAAATTTCTTGTGATTTATTTTTGATAATAAAGAATTATTATTATTATTATGGGGTATTTGTATAGTTTTCTCATCTGGTTGGGTTGTATAAATATATAATTGAAAATGAAAATGATAAACTTACATAAATATCAATAAAATAAAATAAGTACATAAAAATTACATAAATATATAAAAACCCAACCAGATGGAAGCCCTCGGCAGGGGAGACCAAACGGCCGAGGGTTAGGGGGAAAGGGAAAGAAACCGGCGGACGATGCGGGCGGTATCGAGGAGCACCGCCTTCTGCATTTAAGCTTGGAGCGGTCCGTCACGGAGTTCCAGTCGCCTCAGATGACCCGAGAGGCTAACTGGGATTAACCCGTTCGCAGAAACGACCACAGGAATAATTTCGGCCGGCAGACCACCCCACATGTCGGTCACCTCGTGAGCCAGGTCCAGATATTTTGTCAGCTTATCTGTTTCGGCTTTCACGAGGTTCTCGTCATAAGGAATGGTATTATCGACCAAAAATATCCTTGTCTGTGCCCGGTCCATCAGCATAATATCAGGCTTATTCGCAAGAATAGTCCTATCTGTGATGATGGCCCGGTCCCAGTAGAGCCTGGCGCGGTCATTTTCGAGCACGGCTTCCTGCAAGTACTTATAATACGGCAGTTTCCGATCCACGAGACCGTATTTCAGAGCGAGCTCCTGGTGTAGAATCCTGGCTACTAGGTTGTGTCTGTGCAAATACTCAGAGTTAGAAAGCGCCGAACAACCAGAGATGACATGCCTAAGTGACTCACCGGGATGGCGACAAGCTCGACAGATGTCGACCGAGCCATCCTTTAGGATGTATCTCCGATAATTGTTGGTCTTAATAACCTGATCCTGTATTGCACAGACAAAGCCCTCAGTTTCCCCAAAGAGGTCACCGAAACGTAGCCAGTGGAGGGAGGCGACTGTGTCTACGAAAGGCTCATGTAAGGCCTTGTAGAACCTCCCGTGGAGCTCTTTCTCCTTCCATACGGTCTCCCGGTCGGAAATGCTCTGTACTGCCGGGTCTTGCCATTGCTCGTTGGCTAAGGATAGAGGGGTAAGTCCTTTATCACAAGAAATAACGTCCCTATAGTATGAATCATCCGCTCTCGTTAGAAAGTAATTACGGAGGCTGCACACTTCGCGATTATGCATGGTAAGCGCGCTTAAAAAGCCGCGCCCACCATGCTTCCGCGGGAAGTACAGCCTCATTACTGACGATCTCGGATGATGCATCCTGTGGGACGTCATTATAGTGCGGACTTTTCTGTCAAGAGCGTTCAGGTCGGTCTGAGTCCACCTGAGTATGCCAAAGGTATACATGAGAACAGGCATGATCCAATCGTTATATGCGTGCGTCTTATTCACACCGGACAAAAGGCTATTAGGCACTTTGGTCAAGCGTGCATAAAACATATCGCAAACTGACCGTTTCATACCCGCCTCATCTACACCGATGTTCTGTGACATACCCAGGTATCGGTATGTTTCAGCCTCGGAAAGGGTTCTTATGCTGATGGGCATAAATAAGTCTATGCCCTCAGAGTTAGCAACCCTTCCCCTTTCAACATGGAGGATCGCACACTTATCCGTCCCCAGCTCCATTGCAATAGAATTGCTAAAATCACACGTGATGTTTAGCAATTCCATAAGATGGGAGTGACTGGAGGCGAATAACTTGAGATCATCCATGTAGAAAAGGTGGGTCACTTTTGTACCTCCTCTCCGAAGCTGAAATCCCCTCCCGGAACCCTCCAGTAAGGTACTGAGAGGGTTCAGAGAGAGGCAAAATCAGATTGGACCCAAACAATCGCCCTGGAAGATACCCCTTCTTATCCTTATGTGGTTCTCCGCAGCCGTCATCTGCTCACCTAGATGACAAAGGATCGTACTCCACTGCCCCATACATTGCCCGAGGAAGTCTCGAACTGTACAGTCAACCTTGTACAGCTCGAGGACCCTGTTAAGCCATGTATGAGGCACCGAGTCGAATGCCTTTTTGTAGTCTATCCAGGCGGCGGAGAGGTTCCGACGGTTGCGTTTAACCACCTTGCCAATGACCGCGTCAATGAGGAGTGGTTCCTTGGTTCCACGACCACCGCCCCTACATCCATTCTGAGCGCGCGACATCACCTGATTTGAGTTCAGGTGACGAGTGATTATTTAATTATTATTAATATAATATTAGTAATATTATAATAATATATTTTATTTCATGGATGATGGAAACAAATAGAGTGCGTGTAGGGCCGCTGCCTGGGGGTCGCCGGGGCGCGTCTGGAGCTGACGCTGGACGCGACAGCATGCGGGCCGCCAGCCGAGCGCGAGGTGCTGCACGACCATCTAGCAGCCCCTCGCATCCATCATCCCCACCAGCTGGCTTGGTGTTGGCAGGGTCTTCGCGAGCCCAGCAATCAGCACCCGCCACTGGTGGAGTACGCCGCATGCGTTGGTCAATGCAGATGAACAGCAACGCATTGCGGGTGTATTTTAGGGCGAAAGGGGGAGAAATTGGAGGTTTTGCATATCGGGCCAGGATGCATCGACTTTTTGCTGAGCTGGAGCCATCTATAACCGTCACCGAGCAAAACCTGGCAGACCGAGTTCGGTATATCTTGCGCTCAAACATATTCGATAGCACCGAACTCGAACGGCTACGACGTGAGGCTGTTCCCTCATCGGATGAAAACGCTACGGCTGAGGATGCGGCGCCACAAGTTGCAGAACAAGCGTAATCGGGCTGTCGTGAGGGTTCTCAACCCAATGGTGGTGACCTATTTGGAAGCCAGCCGGGATCTTTGCGAGACGGACTCAATTCTTTTTGGCGCCGCACTGGCAGTTTGCCGCATTATTGGCGCCAAAGTTCCCACGGCTGGACCCACTACTAGACTAAGTAGCGCCATCCCAGCCTGGAGAAGAAGGATTGAGGACCGTATCGCAAAGGCAAGGGCCCTCATCGGCAGACTGATAAGCTTCAGGTCGGGCAATAATAGGCCGAGAATTGTGCGCACCGTCAGGATGGCGTTTGCTAGGACAAATATCAGTTTGTCCCAGCCGGATATAACGCAAAAACTGACGGAGCGCATAGACGACCTGAAGCAGAGAATAGCTGCTTGGGGGAAGCGGATTCGGCAATATACCGAGAGGTCGACACGGTTCAACCAGAATCGTCTCTTCCAGAGTGATCAGAAGAGGCTCTTTGAATCACTGGAGTGACCAATGGTACATGGAACGGGCCCAGCACCAAATTAGGCCGACACTATCGCATTCTGGCGCGGCCTGTGGTCAGAGCCCGTAAACCACAGCGAGGGCCCTTGGACGGAAGTTGTGGCGAGTCAGTGTGCGAATGTTACGCCCATGGACCCCGTCATCATAACGCTGGTAGACGTCCAGTCCGCATGGAAAAGTCCGGGGCTCGACGGGCTGCATCACTACTGGCTGAAGGGGTTCGTGGTGCGTCGCGCTGTACTCGCCCGACAGTTTCAAGAGGCTCTCGACCAGAAGTCGCTCCCGAGCCTCTTCACTACTGGAATCACTCATTCGGTTCCTAAAGATCAGGATACCACAGACCCGAGCAAATACCGCCCCATAACGTGTCTACCCACGATATACAAGATACTAACATCCATTTTATAATAATAGTATTATTATTATTATTTCTATTATTATTTTGATAAAATAAAGAATTATTATTATTATTATTTGATAATAAAGAATTATTATTATTATTATAAAGTAAAATAAAATAAAACAAAATAAGAGCTCAAAAGTAGCAAGTAAATATTTTAGTTGAAGCATTGTTGTTTTAACATATAATTTGGTTATTATAACAATGGTTCTAAAACCTTGAAACTAAAATAATTATTAGCCCGTAAAAATCCACAACTGGACATAAATTCCTCCCGTTGTAGGGAATTAGGGATGGCATTTTTCATTTAATTCATATGAAACGACCCCAAAAATATGAGTATATAATTTAAAGAAAAAAAATATTTATCGGTTCAGTTTATTCGAGAAATCGGTGAGCATAGTAAAAAGTAAATGTATACTATAGAAACTGAAGGTTTTTTTTTTACTTGATTTTAAAAAGTTATATATCTGGCATGATTGTAGCACGAATAGGTTAGCCATTTTAAATAAAAAGAATAAAAAAATATCTTTATTTCAGGCAACACAGGACCCATACAAGAATGTTAGTAACAGTGAAATGAAATATAACTTAAATTATGCTGTGCTGCAGCTATATTAGTAGTATAGTAGCACGAATGGGTCGGCTCGACCGGGGAAGGACCACGCTATTACAGAATACCAGCGTAAAATAGCAGCTTAATGCTGCTGTGTTTCGTATGGTGAGTGTAAAGAACAGGAGACCCTTTTAACTGGAAACGAGGCATTCCATCTTAGTCCTCACGGATGACAACGCATCTGTATTTTGAATCAAGGATAGATGTAGATCTCTATGGGCCACAGCAACCACTTGCGATCAGGTGGACTGTGTGCACGTTTGTCACCCTTATACTCTAAAAAATGAGGGAAAAGGAAACGCCATCTCTATTGTTATAGTAATTTATTCCAGGTAAAATTGAATGAAATTAAATAAAGGAAAGATAAACGGGCACCATGCACTATAATAATAAAGCAGTGTTGTCTACACTCACACCTCAAAATTAAAATTACTACCTAATTTAATTATTATTAATTTTATATAGTTTTCTTAACTATTGTGGTAAAGCCTTTCTGCAGCGTATTGTATCAATGGGTTGGATTGACCGGGAATGGACCACACTCACACAGAATCACAGCGGAAAATAGCAGCAAAATGGTGTTGTTTTGCGTATGAGTGACTCGAACCGGAGATACCCGTCACTGATTCGAAATACAACACCATTTTAAGTGATTACGCAAGAGTGACTACGTATGTGCATTTTATTCTTACTGTGGACTTTGCAGCCACTGCTGTACATAGGCTTCCCCAATATATTTTTTATAGTGGGGATAATTGCCATAGATGCAACGCTTGGCAGTGGGTCGTAAACCGCAGTTTTTTTTTATTGTTCTTAGGAAGACGCTGCCAATCTCTTCATTAAATATCTTCTGTTGCCTTTGACGAAACCCATTTAGAACAATATTATGGGGTAGTGGGTATTGTTACTTCGCCACAACACGGTCCATTATATTCTTATACGAGGATAAATGTAGGTGTTAACTAAAGTTTATCTTCTCCTACAATAACTTACAGTTATAAAACATCCTTCCAAAACAAATCGTGCCCCTTTATTTACATAAAACGATTGGCCAAATTGTAGCGCTTTTAATTAAAATCAGTAGTATTTATACTTTTAATTTGTGGCCCAATATTTTTTTCTAGTGAAATTGGAGAGGGCAATGAAATAGAAAATTAACTTTGTTCTTTTGTTATCTCGTTTCTAGCTGAATTTTAATTATATTAGCTATGTACTTGAAATACTACCTATTAAGAAATATATAATAAAACTTGGAATAGCTGAAATATATTTTTGTTTCATAAGATTTCTATATAAAATTTAATGAAAAAAAAAAGAAAAAGGTAAATTTCAATCGTTTGGTGAAGTGATCACATCATGTTTTTTTTAGCTATTTACTAAATGCACATTTTTAAAAATTTTGTTTGTCTGTCTGTTTGTTGCTAATCTCCGAAATGGCTCGACTGATTTTGTTGGGAATTTCACTGGCAGTAACCTAATATTATAAGAAGTCATTTTGACTACTTTTATTTTAGAAAATGAATTAGGGTTCCGTGCAGAAAACTAAAACCCATTAAATCCAATCGTAATAAATTCCACGCGGACGTAGTCGCGGGAAACAGCTAGTGAATAAATAAATGAAGCCAAAAATATTACTATCTTTTGTGCTCCGTCACAGTCGGGTAGAAAGATATACTACTACAATAGTCAAATACAAAACGGTCCCGAGACACCCGCATCCATCGACAGCCTGCACGATTTACTTCAACTCGTCACTCCATCTAGTGGTTTAAGGTGTAATGGTGGTGTAAAAATATCTACCAATATATTATCCCGTTGGTTTCATAAGAAGTGACAGATGGAACTGACTTGTTAATAATAGCTTGATAAACATAAAAACCACCCGCTTGCCAAGCGTGGCAACTATGGCAAATATCCCATCGTTAAGAAGACAATCAGACTAAATTATAGGTTCTGTATTTCATTGTCAGCAGTATTGAGAAGACGCTTAATTACTTTAATTACAACCACGCTAAATATTCAAAAACGAAATGGAACCGCGGAAGCGCTGAATTCTCGCATAAATTGCTAATAAATAACAAGTAATAACATCAAAGGAAATTTACTTGTGTTTCCTTAACGATTTCGCAGTCTACGCGAAAACATTAGATAAATATTTCGTTAGGCAGAATACCAGATAGAGGTACAAGTAATAAGCGGTGAAGGTTATTGTTGATGATAATTAGAAGTAAATGTTCTCTGACTGTAGGGAAGGTTTTATAATAATTACCATGCTTGGTATGCGGATTAGCGGATCGAATATGCAATCCAACAAAGATTGTTCAAAAAAGGTTATTATAATATAAAGTACTTAATGGATGATATAAACCCCTTGGGAAAGAGTTGATCGCTACCAAGTTGTTTCTAATTTGTTTTGAGTTGTTAATTTTTGTGTGACATTTTAAATAATAGTGAGCCGTTCCTTATTAAAAAAAAATTGTCCGCTGGATGTTTTGCTGGTTCTTTCTAGGACAGAGGTAATTTTCACATAAGAGCAGTTGTAAATTAAACATAAGAATGATTTTCAATATAAGTATCATTTATTTTTATTGAATTAATAAAAGTATCCGACATTATTCCGAAGATATCCCAGACGTCAGTCTGAGTGAGATTAGAATGGCTCTCCAGCACCTTAAAAACGGCAAGTCCTCGAGTGAGGATAGAATTACAGCGAAGCTTTTGAAAGCGAATGGAAAACCGGTACTTGAAGTCCTTCAGAAGCTCTTTAATTCCGTCCTCCATTGTGACACTACTCCGGAGGTGTGGAGCAGAAGTGCGGTGGTCTTGTTCTTCAAGAAAGGCGACAACGCTCTCTTGAAGAACTACAGACCGATTATGCTTCTGAGCTACATTAACGTGCTGTTTTCGAGAGTCAATACGAATCGTCTCGTATGCAGACACAACGACTTCCGCTCTCCTGAACAAGCCGGTTTCCGAAAAGTTTAGTACCATAAAACACAAACACACCTTTCGGTAAATTGTACAGAACAATTGCAACAGAAGAGTACACACTGAACAGTACACTTTGCTTTGTTTATGTGGACTATAATGTAGACTATAATATAGTTTATAAGGCCTTCGATTCCGTCGAAATTTAGGAGGTGCTAAAGTTCCTTCAGCGGTGCCATATTGAGTATAGTCCTTATGGCAGAATCGCTGGAGGACCTAAGCACTCTGCTTAATGACCTCAATAGTGTCTCCCAATGGATAGTTCTTAAGATGAACATTGACAAAACAAAGATCATGTTTAATATCCATGTCACACCTATGCCGGTTATTGTTGTAAGCACTAAGCTCGAAGATGTTGACGAGTATATTCACCTGGGACGAATAGTCCGACTAGGTAAGTCCAACTTCGACCGAGAGGTCAATCGACGGATTCAACTCAGTTGGGCAGCGTTCGGGAAACTACGACACATCTTCTCGTCAGGTATACCTCAAAACCTGAAAACGAGATTTTATAATCAGTGCTGTTGCTAATGATGACTTATGAATCTAAGACGTGGTCCTTCACTGCAGGCAATATAAGGACACTGAACGTCACTCAGCGAGCTATGGAGAGGGCTATGCTCGGGGTTTCTCTACGTGATAAAGTTATAAATGAGGATATCTACAGAAGAATCAGAGTAACTGACATAGACGAACGGATTACCAAGCTGAAGTGGCAACGGGCCGGCCACATAGCTCGAATAACTGACAACCGATGGGGAAAAACGTTCTCGAGTGGCAGCCTCGTACCGGTAGTCGTAGTGTTAGGCAACCGCCCACTAGATGCAGGACGACCTGGTAAGACATACAGGAAGTCGATGGATGCAGGTTGCTCAGGACCATACTTTGTGGCATTCCTTTGGGGAGGCCTATGTTCAGCAGTGGACTTATGAAGGACTGTAATGATGATGATGATGATTGAATAACGTTACTATTTCTGTTATTTTGACTGTGAACACTAATAATCTGAATGGGTAAATGGGCATGACCCATTTGCTCATTTAGGTTGCAAGCTTAGCAAATAATAGTTAACTTTTCTTGGGATTCCTATTTAGGATCTTAATATCTGTAGTAGTCGTAGTTATGCAAGTGGATGAAAGAGGTAGTGGTTAATGTTAAGACATCAATGATCATGTTAGACGACATGTATATATAAAATATATAAATGTGATAGAGCTACGCGGCTACTCTACTACGGTTGTAGCACGAATGGGTTGGTTCGACTGGACCACTCTCTCACAGAATACCAGCGTAAAATATTAGCATAATACTGCTGTGTTTCGTGTATTGAGAGTAGAGAATCGTAAACTCCTTTTACTGGTAATGAGGCATTCAATTTATATGCTCTGGAATAATGAATATAATAAGATGAATGATTCTTAAGAGAAATATACGATTGAGGTGCTGCAATTATACAGTTTGGTGGCAGTGTGAGAGAATCCATCGCCCTATTCATTCTGGCGAGTGTCGAGAAAAGCGCGTCAGAAAATTAATATGACTTTCGATAGTTGGGAGTATAACCACCGCGTTTACCCCAGAAATAAAATATACAGATCGGCAAAGGAAAGCAGCGTCAAAGGTGTGAAATATATATTTTTTATAGGGTAAGGGTGACAAACGAGCACACAGTCCACATGATGGTAAGTGGTTGCAGCGGCCCATAGACATCTACATCTATTCTCGATTACGAATCATAATGCAGATGCGATGTCACCTGTGAGAACTAAGATGTAATGCCTTGTTTCCAGTAAAAAGGATCTCCGGTTCTTTACACTCATCATATGGAACACAACAGCGTTAAGCTGCTATTTTACTATGGTATTCTGTGAGAGCGTGCTCCTTCCCCGGTCGAGCGGACCCATTCGTGCCGCATCTATACTTACTACTAATATAGCTGCAGCTTGGCTCTACAACGAAAAAAAATATGGCATTGCGGTCGTTAATCTGCCTGATGAACGTGACAAATAAGGCAAATTCTTCCGTAGTGGGAGAGACTTGTCTATGACAACTTCAACTAGCTGGTGTGGAAGAAGAAAAACCTAAAATACATTTTAGGAATTTTTTTAAATATCGAAGTCTAGTTTTACAAAATACCGTTGCTATTACACCACTTAATATTTTATAACCATTAAACTTTTTTAAACTTTAGTTAAACTAAAATATTACCTCATATATATACATACCAGGTGTCCGTAAAAGTCTACTGCTGAATTTGGGCCACTCCTGTTGTAGGGAAGGCGGTTCGACCATCGCACCTTTGACCCTGTTCCCCGTTGCCGGTCTGACTATTTTAAGCTTGTTGTAAACAAGCTAGCTACAGCGTCCTCCATCGAAAGCCACAATATCGTACCGCCGTATCACTTACGACTCTCATGGGGAGAAATGCAGTGATAGTTTCTCTTAAGCCGCCAACACACGGCAAAATAAAATAGCGTACATATGATTTAAGTATATAACGGCAAGAGTGGTGAGCACAGCCTCAACATGCCTAATAGTCGATTTAAATATCTATTTGGTGAAGTATAAGGGCAAGATATGGTTACGGTATATATTCTTTCACACGATTGGTCTGTTAGTTAATCTTCGTTATTCATTGGATATTCACGTGACAACCGCCTGCAGTATATTGGCTGAAAAATATACATTTGCAAATGCTGTAATTTGGTGCTCACGACTCACGCCGCTATTTATAATCGAATTAGTTATAGCGCCATCTATTGAAAGCCAAAATATTGTTCCAGAACATCGCTTACAACACCCACGGGGAGAAATGCAAAGGTGATTTCCCTTAAGCAGGCAAGCCGCCAACACACGGTATAATAAAATACGCGCACTAACTAATACGCTACTCGCTTTATGCTTGTAGCGCACTGGAAAAGTAAAAGCATTGCTCTTTTGATACATTGTGAAGGCTGTGGGTAATTATTATCTTTACGTTTATTAGGGTGCACATAATTGACAAAGTAAAATTTTGCAGCAAATTTTTGTTTGTGTTGCCAAATTTACGCTTAAGTAGAACGTGTGGCATCTCACATATAAGAAACTTCTTGGAACTATTTTATATTTGTAGGTAGTATGTTTATTTTATCATCTAAGTTACATTCGTAAATGTTTTATGAAATTAGCACTAAGTTACCACTCATCATAATTACGGATTAAGGATACTAATTGGCCATGAAGTGTGCAGGTTGTCTAAAGATTACTAAGAATTCAAGTGTCATTATATGTACATCGCCAAAATGCAGAAATAAGAGAATAAACAGCGGTAATCGCTCGCTTAACTAGTGAATTTTCGACACTAAATACAAAGATGTATGAAGTGATGCACTCTCTATGCAATTTCCATGAAAGGATGGTAATAACACCAGCCGCCTTCTCAAATAGCTATTGCTACTCTTGATTTAGATTTTCATCTAACAATATTATATTGTAATATTTGTATGGTGCATATAAATGCTTTAATAATTCTACACTCCTATCATCATCATCATAATTACAGCTTTTCATAAGTCCACTGCTGAACATAGGCCTCCCCCAAGGAATGCCACAATACACGGTCCTGAGCCACCTGCATCCATCGACTTTCTGCATGTCTTACCAGGTCGTCACTCCATCTCGTGGGGGGTCGCCCTACTCTTCGCCTACCGGTACGAGGCTGCCACTCAAGAACCTTTCTTCCTCATCGGTTGTCGGTTGTTCGAGCTATATGACCGGCTCACTGCCACTTCAGATTACTAATCCGTTGGGCTATGTCGGTTACTCTGGTTCTACTGCAGATATACACATTTCTAAGTATATCACGTAGAGAAACCCCGAGCATAGCCCTCTTCATAGCTCGCTGAGCGACTTTGAGCTTCCTCATACGACCAGCAGTGAAGGACCACGTCTCAGATCCGTAAGTTATCACTGGTAACACGCACTGGTTGTACAATTTCGTTTTAAGGTTTTGAGGTATGTCTGACGAGAATATGTGTCGTAGTTTCCCGAACGCTGCCCAGCCGAGTTGAATCCGTCGATTGACCTCTCGGTCGAAGTTGGACTTACCTAATCGGAATATTTGTCCCAGGTAAACATACTTGTCAACAATTTCGTGCTTAGTGCTCCCAACAACTACCGCCATAGGTGTGACATGGACATTAAACATGATTTTTGTTTTGTCCATGTTCATCCTAAGACCTATTCGTTGGGAGACACTATTGAGGTCATTGAGCATAGTGCTTAGATCCTCCAGCGATTCTGCCATAAGGACTATATCGTCGGAAAATCGAAGGTGAGTGATGTACTCACCATTGATATTAATAGGGTATCCTTTCCAGTCCAGAAGCTTGAAAACATCTTCGAGTGCAGCGGTGAAGAGTTTCGAGGATATAACATCACCCTGTCTTACACCTCTCTGCAATTGGATAGGTTGCGTACTCTGGTTCTGTACTTAGGTAGCCATCGTAGCTCTACTGTACAAACTTCAGCACTTCGATATACCAACAGTCAACTTGAAACCGCTGAAGAGACTGCAACACCGCCCAAATTTCAACGGAATCAAAGGCTTTCTCATAGTCCACATACGCCAGACATATTGGCAAATTGTACTCCTCGGACTTCTGTACAATTTGCCGAAGGGTATGTATGTGGTCTATGGTGTCTATGGTCCTGCATGTCTTACCAGGTCGTCACTCCATCTAGTGGTGGAAGCCCTACACTTCGCCTACCGGTACGAGGCTGCCACTCGTGAACCTATCTTTCCTATCGGTTCTACTGCAGATATCCTCATTCCTTAGTTTATCACGTAGAGAAACTCCGGGCGTAGCCCTCTCCATAGCTCGCTGAGCGACCTTGAGCTTCCTCATACGGCTAGCAGTGAAGGACCATATCTTAGATCCGTACGTCATCACTGGCAACACGCACTGGTTGTACAATTTCGTTTGCAGGTTTGAGGAATGTCTAAAGAGAAGATGTGTCATAGTACCGAACGCTGCCCAGCAAGTTTAAGTTAAGAGTTGAATCCGTCGATTGACCTCTCGTTCCAAGTTGAACTTACTTAGTCGGACTATTTTTCCCAGGTAAACATACTCGTCAACAATTTCGGGCTTAGTGCTCCCAACAACTACGGGCGTAGATGTGACATGGACGTTAAACATGATCTTTGTTTTATCCATGTTCATCTTAAGACCTATCCGTTGGGAGACACTATTGACGTCATTGAGCATAGTTCTTAGGTCCTCCAGCGATTCTGCCATAAGAACTATATCGTCGGCAAATCGAAGGTGAGTGATGTATTCGCCATTGATGTTAATACTGAACCTTTTCCAGTCTTGAAAACAGCTTGAAAACATCTTCCGATGCAGCGGTGAAGAGTTTTGGGGATATAACGTCACCCGTCTTACACCTCTCTGCAATTGGATAGGTTGCGTACTCTGGTTCTGTACTCAGGTAGCCATCGTAGCTCTACTGTACAAACTTCAGCACTTCGATATACCGACAGTCAACTTGGCACCGCTGAAGAGACTGCAGCACCGCCCAAATTTCGACGGAATCATATGCTTTCTCATAGTCCACATACGCAAGGCATAGTGGCAGATTATACTCCTCTGTCTTCTGTGCAATCTGCCAAAGGGTATACAAGTGGTCTATGGTACTGAAGCCTTTTTGGAAACCGGCTTGTTCGGGAGGCTAGAAGTCGTCAAGTCTGCGTGCGAGATGATTCGTAATGACTCTCGAAAACAGCACGTAGACGCGGCTTAGAAGGGAAATCGGTCGGTAGTTCTTCAAGATAGCGTTGTCGCCTTTCTTGAAGAACAAGACGCCGAGTAGTGCCACATTGGAGTACGGAATTAAAGAGCTCCTGAAGGACTTCAAGTACCAGATTTCCACCCGCTTTCAATAGCTCCGCTGTAATTCCATCCTCGACCGGGGTCTTGCCGTTTTTAAGGTGCTGGAGAGCCATTCTCATCTCGCTCAGACTGACGTTCGGAATATTTTCGGAATAGTGTCAAAATCTGTAGGACTTTCGGAAAGACTCGCTCTTGGATCGTTACTCACATTTGCGTGTGGCACCAACGATGAAGTGTACAGCTGCCCATAGAACCTCTCAATCTCACTCAAAGTCTCAGGTGTCCCGGAAACGACGCTGCCACACTCGGTCTTTGGCTTCGACAGTTGGCTGTTTCTGGCAGACAGATCCCTGGAAAAGACTGAAACGTTGGTTCTGCTCGATCGCTTCTTCAATACAAGCTGTATTAAAGTTGCGTAAGTCCCGCCGCATGCATTTAGAGATCTGTCTGTTTAGATTCCTGTATGCTGTCAAAACTTTTGAAGAATGTAGCTTTATCTCCTGTCTAACATCCATGAGATTGAGAGTGTGATTGGAGAGTTTTTTTGTTCTCCTGCGGCGGGTCTTGCAGAACTTAGCTCCGCCCGCATGGACAATTTCCACGAGTTTGTCATTCATATCGTCCACTGCATTACAGCCTTCTAGGCACTGAAGACGGTTTTGTAACTCGAGCTGAAAGGTTTTGGGACTCTGGAATAGAGCACGAGGAGGACGGAGCATTGAGTACATTAGACGAGACCTTTCCAACTTAACGTTTAGGTTCAGTGTGCCTCTAACCATTCGGTGATCGCTACCAGTTTTTACCCTCGCGATCACGGAGACATCACTGAACAGTTGTCGTCTGGTCGTCATAATGAAGTCATTCTCATTTTATGTCGTACCGACGTGGCAGGACCAGATCTCAGGGTGCGTGCGTTGTATGTTGTCAGGTCGAGTCGTCTTAGGTGGCAACCGAACCTCCACCGGAGATTCTTAGCACCCCCTGCCCCGCTGTTACCATGATCGCCACCTTAGCTAGGAATAGCGGGGCAGCCGGGGACTGGGGGCCGTTTTATTGTTGCTCTCATCATTGGGGGGTATTTGCCATAGTTGCTACGCTTGGCGAGCGTGTTGGCAACCGCAGTTTTTTATTGCAATTTTGCTGTTATTAGGAAGATTCTGCTGCCCATCTCCTACCTGTTTCCCTTTGCTGCCTTCTACGACACCCACAGGAAGATATGGGGTAGTGGATATTCTTAACCGCCACTACACGTCAGTACACTCCTATACTATAACAATATTGGGAATAGAATTCAAGTGAGTGATCATCAGCATTTTCAATCGCCTTATCACTGCTTTGAGCAAATAGTGAAGCAAATTTAAATGTACCATGAAATCAACATATATATGGTACACCTTGTTTTGTATAACTAAAAGAGATAGATGATAATTTAGAAACAGATCGATTAAGATTAATTGCTATAATGTCAGTGAACTAGAGCAGTGTAAAGCCAAATTTTCTTAAGAAAATAACTTAGAATTAATAAATTTGAGTATAAGGAGTATTCAAAAGAACTTTGATAATTTTTTGGTAGCAATGTAATGAACAGGTATTATGATAATTATTCATGAACTGCGAGGACAAAACGTCTTTAAATCTGATAATAACTCAAACCAAAACAGTGGTGTTGTAATTTACGTTAGGGATATATGACAAGCAACGGTTTAGTACTATGCACTAAGAACTCAAGTTGTATAACGGTACATATTCTAGACATTATTTCTATAATAGCTATCTATCGCTCTCCGTCCTATATAAATATAGGAGATTTCCGGGCATCACTCGATTCCTATATAAATTTCGCTACTAACAGTTGTCCTCTTGTAATCGCTGGACATATGAACGTCAATTTATTGGGTACTAAAACACTCAGGTTTTGGATTATCAATGTATTATGGCGGAATATGGTCTACTACCGGCTATTAAAGAGCCTATTAGAGGAAAATCATGTCTCCACCATATCTATCTTTCGGATTCTGATCTAAGCTGGAAACTAGTGGGCATTGTCTGTCAATATGATATACCAGAACAATATCCGGTTATTTTAGGTCTGAATTTAAATAAAATCAAACCCACGCGGCCGAGCTGAACAGGTCTCAAAACATATTTTGAAAAAATTATACAATACCTCTCAGCTTTTGACTGCACTGTAGTTACCAACACAAAAGAGGTGAATGAAGCGACAAGCATTTTCGCGAATATATTAATCATAAGCATATGCATGAAGTGAGACTAACCAGAAGAGAATATAATTTAAAACCCTGGATCACACCAGGGCTCATCAGATGCATGAAACATAAGGACCGATTTCACCACTTACGTGGTAGAGCCATGCTGCAGCTATAAGTAGTATAGTTGTAGCACGAATGGGTCGGCTCGAACGGGGAAGCACCACGCTCTCACAGAACACCAACGTAAAATAGCAGCTTAACGCTGCTGCGTTTCGTATGGTGCGTGTATAGAACCGGAGACCCCTTTTTACTGGAAACAAGGCATTCCTTCCATTTTAGTCCTCACAAGTGACAAGTGACAACACATCTGCATTTTGATTATTAATCGAGAATAGATGTAGATGTCTATTGGTCACAGCATCCACTTACCATTAGGTGGAATGTGTGCTCGTTTGTCACCCTTATCCTATAAAAAAAACCAACGCACAAAGCTTGAACCTGATAACGTTCCGCTTAAGGTCACCTGTAAAAGATATGGAAATATTTTTGTTGATCTCTTGCATAAACAATTTTTGTTGAAACGTTGCCCCCACACTAGGATTTTCCCCTGTATGGTGGAAGCAGTTTACAAACATAAATTGCACAAGGACAAACATCCAAACCTGGAACAATTATTTGCAGGCCAATCAAATACTTGTTCCGTGCAGGATTCAAACCCGCGGCACCCAGCGCAGCAAATCATTGCTAAGCCACTGCGCTATGGAGCCGTCAATTAGATTTTGAAAGCAGGAAACTAATCGAAAATATGAATGACTCGTAAAAACTGTGGAAGTCAATTAAATATTCTTGTAATTTTCCCAACAATATAAACGATTCCACAGAATTATTAGCGTTTAGGCCAAATCTTAATATTTAAAACTTGCATCCAAAACGCTCGTTTCGGTCGTCTGACGCGTGGGCGAGAAACCGGTTTGACGGCTTGGGCCGGCCGGACTCGTTTTGCACACGGCGGCCGCGCCCTCACGAACAATCTGGAACAATCAATTGTCCGCGACGGCCGGTCGGTTAGACGTCTGGAAGTCACTATTAAATTTTAGGCCGCGTTAAGACCACCTCGGATTGCGTTGTCTTATTTCGTGCGTTTTACGTGACAACGAGGCTACCTTGAATTTTGAGTGATTAACTTAACTTCGAATGCCGTTAATTTGCGTCGACGAGTTGCTTGTGTGGCATTTTAATATCGTACGAAGGAATTTTTCTTTGTCGGGTGGAAATCTTAAACTTTGTGACCCGTGAGGAGACCGCGTTCCTCTTCGATTATAGTTTTGTGCGAAGTGACGTAAGACTTGAGTTTAGATAAAAGTGAACGCCCACTGGAGTGATCGAACATTGTGGAGAAGAGCAGCGCATGTGGGTATGCTGGCCGATTACATCGGTGACGTCAGTTTACATTATACACACCTATCTCACACCACTACCACACCCATCTACTTGCCCTTGACGGCACCTAGTGTTCGACCCTACCTCCGGAACTCGTTAAGTTTGTGTTTGTTTATCCAGCCATTACATAATAATTATCCATAGGCCATTTGGGCCCGATCCTTCTGGTTTCCCGTCGAGTGTGCTACTGATGGGCCCTAGTACATTCGACTTCTGTCGGGGCAACTGAGGGCCGTAACAATCTCTGGTAGCAGAGCGTGGTTGATTGTTTCTCCAATCACCCCCGGCCGTAATATAAAAGAAAAATATTTTTTTTGTTTCTTTTTTTGTTTTGTTAGCAAATCGGTGGTAAGAACGACGCCCGTTAGGCTGCGCAAGCAGGAGTGTAATTTAGGGTAAGATACCTACGCATCAGGTATTTTAGGTAGGTAGATTAAATTGCCGAAGGGTCGGTCGCCTGAGCGAGGCATCTTTGCTGACCGACTGTAGTGTGTACTTGCCGTGTAGTGTAATTTGTATTTAATTTAATTTAATAATAATTGTATTTAGTGGTGATGCCATCACACAAGCCACCGGGGCTTCGCCTGCAGGCGGAGCTGCGCTGGGCCGCGAATGCCCATACCTTGATAGGGCAACCCGATTGGGTTCATTGTTTAGAGAAGCGGCTAGAGCAGGTCGCGGCCCGAAGGGGCGAAGTAGAGGAGGCTACCACTGAGCTCCTGGCCTCGGTTGCGGAACAGGGAGTCCTAGACTCCTACCTCGCGGACTACGAGCAATTCTTTTCGCTCACGGACGACTTGATCGAGGCGGGGGCCAAGTTTGCTAATGAAGCGCGTCAAGCTCGGCTGAGTGGCCTGCCCGAGTCCCCTCGGAAGCGGCCTACTCAGCCGGAGCTGTTGTGACGACTCCCAACTCTGGAGCTACCACGGTTCTCCGGGATCCTCTCCGACTGGTTGACCTTTGTTGATCTTTTTGATAGCCTAGTGGACACCCGGAGGGACTTGACACCAAGCCAGAAGATGGCGTACCTCCTGGCCTCACTAGAGGGGGAGGCCCTGGGCGTCGTCGGCCATTTGAAATTGTCGGACGACGCCAACCAGACTGCCCGGGACCTCATCGCCGGAAGGTACGCCAACATCCGGCGAATTGCGGACGAATACGTTAGGCAGCTTCTAAACCTCCCGCTGCTTGAGGACCGTGCCAGACTACATTCGGACATCGTAAATCCAGCCATGGTGGCCTGTAATTCGTTGAGGCGGCTGAATTTACCGGTGGACGAATGGTCCTTCTTGTTGCTCCACATCGTGCTGTCCCGCCTGCCTCTCCATCTTCGGATCCATTTTGAGGAGAGGTACGGCGGGGATGGCGCCTTCTATATTCCGCCCTTCAGGTACCTGCTGCGGTTCTTGGAGGAGCAGTGCCGGCAAATTGAGAACGCAGCGGGCACCGTTGATGACCTACGGGTTGCCAACCGAGCCGTGCCCAGGAAGAGGCGGAATCCGCCGAACAAGTCGTCGCCAAACCCCTAAGGCTGAGCGGAGCTCCAGCAGGAGGGCGCCGCCCCCTACCATCATATATGTATCATATATCATACCTAGCGACCAGGGAGGCGCCCCCCTGCTCCTATTGTCGAGCATCCGGTCACCGGGTGACGTCGTGCCCGAAGTTATTGGGTAAGCCGGTCCCAGCGAGGCAAACCATCGCCAAGGAGCGCCACTGGTGCTACTCGTGCTTAGAAAGGCATCTCCAACGCGACTGCCCGCACCAGCGGCCCTGTCCGCACTGCCAGGGCATCCACCATGCCGTTTTATGACTGGGTGCGAACGGCGTATCCTCTCGGGGCTCTGCCGGGCCCTCAACTCCCACGGGCGGCGGCGTTTAGCCACACCATCTGTCGGGCGACGCTCGGCGCCCGCCTGCCGGCCACCGTGCCCCTGGGTTTGAAGGGGATCCCTCCCCCAACAGGAGGTACCGGTACTACGGGGTTCCTGCGACCTCGAGTCTGTCCCGTGCCTCAATGCCAAGGTTCCCCGAAGCTCCCCAGGTCGGCCCGTTCGATGATTTCCAACCACGGGTCATTGAGATGCCGCCGGAATGCCGCTTTCGGGACCCCCGTTTTGAGTGCCGGTCCGATGGAGGCAGCTCCAGCTAGGTAGCTGCCGCCCTAGCTCCCACCACGGCCGTCTCCACTGATCCTTTGAGCCGTCAACAGTCTACTTGTCAAACTGTTATATTGCCGACGGCCTTAGTGAAGGTGTATAACCCGAGTGGCGACTGTTTAACGGTTCGCGCTCTATTGGATTCGGGTTCACAACGCTGTGTGGCCTCGACTTGGTTGTTGGGAAGACTAGGGCTCCCCTGGAGCTCTGAATCACGTCCAATGGTAGGTATCGGAGGTGCTGAGCCTCCTGTTCCTAGGGGACAAGCGGAGTTGGTGTTTGGCCCCGCCAGCGAACACCTTTATATTCTAGTTAAAGTAAATGTCCTCAACGACATTGTAGGTTATCTCCCTAACGTCCGTATAAATGACGTTAAAGAAATATCTACCTATGAACATTAACAGATGTCAGACCTCCGTTCATTGAGTTATATATTTAAGTCTAGTAAACATTTGGTTTTGCCGTGTAGTGGCGGTTAAGAATATCCACTACCCTATATCTTCCCGTGGGTGTCGAAGTGTAAGGTGTACGTATGTGCGTAGCAAGATGACAAAGGGAAACAGGCAGAAGATGGGCAGCAGCATCTTACTGAAAACAGAAAATTATAATAAAAAAACTGCGGTAGCCAACCCACTCGCCAAGCGTGGCAACTATGGCAAATACCCCCCAATGATGAGAGCAACAAAGAGACGGCCACCAGTCCCCAGCGGCCCCGCTATTTCTAGCTACGGTGGCGACCATGGTAACGGCGGGGCAGGGGGTGCTAAGAATCTCTGGTAAAGGTTTAGTTGCCACTTACGACGACTCGACATGGCAACATACAACGCACGCACCCTGAGGACTGACCATAAGATCGTGTAGCTGGAAGAAGAGATAGACAAGTTACGCTGGCGTATTATAGGATTATTGGAAGTCCGAAGAGATGAGGAGGACACGGTAATCCTCGAATCCGGCAACTTGCTCTATCATCGGGAGGGTGACCATCTGTCCTAAGGAGGTGTCAGATTTATTGTCCCCAAGTCTCTCGTTAACAACGTTGTAAAGATTGAGAGTGTGTCGACGAGGGTTGCGTACCTTTTACTCAGAATCACCAAACGGTATTCGCTGAAGATCATACAGGTTTACGCACCAACTTCAGCACATCCCGATGAGGAGGTGGAGGAAATGTATGACGATATCTCTAGAGCCATGCATTCCTCCAAAACCCACTATACGGTGTTAATGCGAGACTTCAATGCAAAACTAGGCACAAGAGAGAATGGTGAGCTGAAAGTAGGGAAATATGGAAGAGCGCAACGGAACCTAAAGGGCCAGCATCTGGCCGACTTCATGGAGAAAGAAGGACTCTTTATGATGAATTCTTTCTTCCAGAAGCGGCCCCACAGGAAGTGGACCTGGTCGAACCCTGACGAATCGACAAAAAATGAGATTGACTTCGTTATGACGACCAGACAACAACTTTTCAGTGATGTCTCCGTGATCACGAGGATGAAAACTGGTAGTGACCACCGAATGGTTAGAGGCACACTGAACCTAAACGTTAAGTTGGAGAGGTCTCGTCTAATGAAGTCAACGCTCCGTCACCCTCGTGCTCTGTTCCAAAGTCCCGAAACCTTTCAACTAGAGTTACAAAACCGTTTTCAGTGTCTAGAAGACTGCAATGAAGTGGACAATTTGAATGACAAGCTCGTGGAAACTGTTCATGCAGTCGGAGCTAAGTTTTGCAAGACCCGCCGCAGAAGAACACAAATACTCTCCGATCACACTCTTAATCGCATGGCTGTTAGTCGTGAGATGAAGCTACATTCTTCAACAGATTTGACAGCATACAGGCAACTGAACAGGCGGATCTCTGAATGCATGCGGCGGGACTTACGCAACTTCAATACAGCTTGTATTGAAGAAGCAATCGAACGGAACCAAGGCTCCAAAGTCTTTGCCAGGGACCTGTCTGGCAGAAAGAGCCAACTGTCAAAGCTGAAGACGGAATGTGGCAGCATCGTTTCTGGGACGAGCGAGCGATTTTGAGTAAGATTGAGAGGTTCTATGCGCAGCTGTTCACGTCATCGTCGGAGCCACACGCAAGTGTGAGTAACGATCTAGGAGCGAGTCTCATCCAATACTATTCCGAAAATATCCCGGACGTCAGTCTGAGCGAGATTAGAATGGCTCTCCAGCACCTTAAATACGGCAAGTCCCCGGGCGAAGATAAAATTACAGCGGAGCTTCTGAAAGCAGGTGGATAACCGGTACTTGAAGTCCTTCGTAAGCTCTTTAATTCCGTCCTCCACGTTGGCACTACTCCAGAGGCGTGGAGCAGAAGTGCGGTGGTCTTGTTCTTCAAGAAAGGCGAAAACGCTCTATTGAAGAACTACAGACCGATTTCCCTTCTGAGCCGCGTCTACGTGCTGTTTTCGACAGTCATTACGAATCGTCTCGCACGCAGACTTGACGACTTCTAGCCTCCTGAACAAGCCGGTTGCCGAAAAGGCTTTAGTACCATGTACTACATACACTTCCTTCGGCATTTTGTACAAAAGACAGATGGGTACAATCTGCCACTTTGCCTTTCGTATGTGGACTATGAGAAAGCCTTTGATTCCGTCGAAATTTGGGCGGTGCTATAATCTCTTAAGCGGTGCCAAATTGACTGTCAATATATTGAATTTCTGAAGTGTTTGTACAGTAGGACTTCGATGGCTATCCGTTTACAGAATCAGAGTACGAAAACTATCCAACTGCAAAGAGGTGTAAGACAGGGTGACGTTATATCCCCGAAACTCTTCACCGCTGCATTGGAAGACGTTCCCAAGCTACTAGACTGGAAAGGATGCGGTAGTAACATCAATGGCGAGTAAATTACTCACCTTCAATTAAAGGACGATATAGTTATTATTGCAGAATCACTGGAGAACCTTAGCACTATGCTAAATGACCTCAATAGTGTCTCCCAACGGATAGGTCTTAAGATGAACATGGACAAAACAAAGATCATGTTTAATGTCCATGTCACACCTATGCCGGTAGTTGTTGGGAGCACTAAGCTCGAAGTTGTTGACGAGTATGTTTACCTGGGACAAATAGTCCGACTAAGTAAGTCCAACTTCGACCGAAAGGTCAATCGACGGATTCAACTCGGCTGGGCAGCGTTCGAGAAACTACGACTCATTTTCTCGTTAGACATTCAGACAATTTGGTTGGCAAATTGACATATATGGTATTTCTTGTCGACTCTGCCGCTCATTTTTACAACATGAATTTTGCTTTTTTTATAGGATATGGGTGACAAACGAGCACACAGTCCACCTGATGGTAAGTGGTTGCTGCGGCCCATAGACATCTATATCTATCCTCTATTCCAAATCAAAATGTAGATGCGTTGTCACCCGTGAGGACTAAGATAGAATGCCTCACTTCCAGTAAAAAGGACCTTCGGCCACCTGCACTCACCAAGCGAAACGCAGAGGTAAACCTCTACTTCACGCTGGTATTCTGTGAGGTCGTGGTACCACCCCGGTTCAAGCCGGCCCATCCGTGCGACAGCAAAAGCTGTCGGGTGGCTCTACCACCGTTAAATCTGCTTTGCCATTCTTTTCTTAATTATTCTTTCTACGTGCCTAAACCAACGCAGCATTTCTTTATTATTTTTTCGCAACATCTTCTTGCAAACCACACATATCTTTTATTAGAAATCATTCAGTCATCCCTTACATATTTCTTAATGACCGCATTTCTACAGCAGTAACTTTACTGATGCGTTAAGAATCTTTTGCTTCTTCTGCCACACCCAACTTTTACTACCACATCGAAGTATTTATTTTCTATTTTCTATTATTAATCTTATATCTTAAGTGAATTCCTTACTCATAAATAATACAAAGGGAGTACCTAATACTTTGGTCTAAGTAATTCCCTATCAGTCCTTTCTTATTCTTGGTCATAACATCATGCATACCGTGTGATTTCTCTTATAACATATACCTTACCCTATCATGTAAAGTCAACCGTAGCATAATTCTCGCATTAACACTGATATTTAAAACCTATTATATATTGCTGTAAACTTAAAGGTATTTTTTTTTATTTTATCTTTATATTGGATTCTGAATCTACTAAGCGGCCTAATGATTAAGGTTGTGGATTATAGACTCAAAAAATCTTGGGTTCAATTCCGCTATTAGACTACTGTCGTATTACTTGGAGTGGTTAACGGAGTATTGGTAATATTAATAACGTTACTAGTATTATTTTTAAAAAAATTAAAGGGGCTAATGTTAGCCACTTACCGCCTATATGGACACATACTACCAACTTCAAATAAACCAAGATGGAATTCTTCACATCCGGTAATTGTACCGGTTCTTTATACCATTCAAACTGGAACACAGCAGTACACGTACTGATATTTGTCAGCATAAATAAGAGGGTGGAACTTACCTATAGGGACTCCCTGGTAGAAGTAGAGTCACACCAGTAGTGAGCTCGTTATCATAATAATCAAAATATTTATATTCTTACTAGTTATTTACTGATATTAAACGTTTAAAAACTTTCAGATAGATATTTTCAAGAATCCCATACCTCTGTGCCTTACAATTTTAGAACTGAGGAATTTACATATAGCAATGTGCAGTGGATTTGACATTCTATTCAAAGTAATGCGATTAAAGTTAGTCCTGCCGAAGTTCAAGAACTAGTCTTTGTAAGCTAGATTTGCGGCTAAAGTAGAACATAAATTTCGAATTCGGCATATGCATAATGTCAGTGTATATACAGTTGCCTAATCTGAGTCAAATTAGCAACAGTAAAAAAAACATAATCCTTCCTTGGCAGTAGGGTAAATACTCGTGAGTGTAATAGCTTTGTAATCTACGGGCAAATATTTTCGACAACTTTCAGTATCCAGCATTTGTAAATCTGGTACTAAAATATTTCAGCTCAATTCAGTTGCAAGATTTGACCCTAACAAAAAAACATTGCAAGTTAAATAAAAGCTTTTAAAATCTTTAAAGAGAGTGTCTACCAATTCGTAATGTTCCTACTACTAGAGGAAATATATGATCTATATTTAACCTTCCTCCTAAACTGGTGTTACAAGTGAAAATGTTCGCACAATTATCCAAAAGAGAGATTTACAAATCTAGCGCGAATGTCATCGCTTTTAACAGCAGTTTAAAAGCAAGATAGGCCTTTTATTTTCCCTCTTGGCAAGAACATTACGTATAGGTAGTCACACTTTTAAAAAAACTTGTACCACATTTATACATTTATTAATTTATTACCATAATATATTGTTCTCATGAGGTGCCGCCGTAGTAGTTCAGAAGCTAACCCCTCTGGCCAATGAAATTTTTCATTGCAATTTGCAATGAAACCATGAAGCGGCGCTGTACGAATATCCATTGCCCCATATCGTGCCGTGTACGTTATAAAAATAACAGCTTACAATCATGTATCTTACACAATTAACAACACAAAACAAATTGTTTTATTGTATAGAATAACGTGTGTGCACGAGCAAAGCGAGTGCGCACTATCTTCTCACGTTTTAATAATCAGTTACTTAAGTTCCGCGTATCTTACATTATTTTATAGTACAAGTGACTTGAAACCACTTTATTAATTGAAAAATTCTAGAATACTAAATTATTGAAAAGACAGAACTGTTCATTTGCTCAAATTTAAGAAAACATTATTTGAAATTAAAATCAAACAAAAATGTTCTTTCTGAGAATTCTAGATCTAAAATATCAAAACCATGTTGGAATAAAGAAGTTTTCTAAGTAAATACAGAGAATCAAAAAGTTTCAGTACAAGAATTAGAATATCTACTAAAGATCTAATTACACGGGACTAAAGGTGAAACGAGTTTTGTATGATCCAGATGTTGGCTTATATTATCATCATCATTACAGCCCTTCACCAGTCCACTGCTGAACATAGGCCTCCCCCAAAGAATGCCACAAAGCACGGTCCTGAGCCACCTGCATCCATCGACTTCCTGCATGTCTTACCAGGTCGTCACTCCATCTCGTGGGGGGACGCCCTACACTTCGCCTACCGGTACGAGGCTGCCACTCGAGAACCTTTCTTCCCCATCAGTTGTCGGTTCTTCGAGCTATATGGCCGGCCCACTGCCATTTCAGCTTACTAATCCGTTGGGCTATGTCGGTTACTCTGGTTCTACTGCTGATATCCTTATTCCTAAGTTTTTCACGCAGAGAAACTCCGAGCATAGCCCTCTTCATAGCTCGCTGAGCGACCTTGAGCTTCCTCATACGGCCAGCAGTGAAGGACCACGTCTCAGTTCCGTAAGTCATCACTGGCAACACGCACTGGTTGTACAATTTCGTTTTAAGGTTTTGAGGTATGTCTGACGAGAAGATGTGTCGTAGCTTCCCGAACGCTGCCCAGCCGAGTTGAATCCGTCGATTGACCTCTCGGTCGAAGTTGGACTTACCTAGTCGGACTATTTGTCCCAGGTAAACATACTCGTCAACAACTTCGAGCTTAGTGCTCCCAACAACTACCGGCATAGGTGTGACATGGACATTAAACATGATCTTTGTTTTGTCCATGTTCATCTTAAGACCTATCCGATGGGAGACACTATTGAGGTCATTGAGCATAGTGCTTAGGTCCTCCAGCGATTCTGCCATAAGGACTATATCGTCGGCAAATCGAAGGTGAGTGATGTACTCGCCATTGATGTTAATACCGCATCCTTTCCAGTCCAGAAGCTTGAAAACGTCTTCCAATGCAGTGGTGAAGAGTTTCGGGGATATAACATCACCCTGTCTTACACCTCTCTGCAATTGGATGGGTTTCGTACTCTGGTTCTGTACTCGGATAGCCATCGTAGCTCTACTGTACAAACACTTCAGCACTTCGATATACCGACAGTCAACTTGGCACCGCTGAAGGGACTGCAGCACCGCCCAAATTTCGACGGAATCAAAGGCTTTCTCATAGTCCACATACGCCAGACATAGTGGCAAATTGTACTCTTCGGACTTCTGTACAATTTGCCGTAGGGTATGTATGTTGGCTTATATGTAAATGATTTAAAACACACTTCAAGCTAAAAATGTACAAAAAATTTTAAATGACCTTATGTCAAGTATTTTTTATATATACGTGGTAGAGTCTTGCTTAATTAACGGAGAATTTGGCCCAATAAATCTTTAAGCCCTTGACTTAATAAGAATTTTATAATATTTATTTCGCTCCTGAAAGAGGAAGTTTGTAACGCAATAACAAATCATACACACATAGGGCTACTGAATATTTTATATAAATGATAGTTGCTAATAATGAAGTTTCCGTTAAAAATTAGATGTGTGCTTAAGAACGCAAGATGGAACCGAAGCAATAATAGATGCTAAGAGATCCGCCAAGTTTGCTCAAATTACCGCCTATTTGGTTAAACTCTACCTTTTAGAGCTCCCGGTGACTAAACATACTTATTTAGTGCTCAATAAAAAAGTTTGTTCTCATAACGGCTGGCTATCTCACCAAAAATTTTCCTATGGATATATATTTCGTCCACTTACACTAAAACAGCAGCAGAAAATTGATGATTTATTATAAAATATTTCAAATCGAAGCTATACAATAAATTTTGTCTTTAAAAGTGTAAATTAATCTCATAAAATAATCATTACCATGTGTATGAATTATAGAAACTAAAATTGAACAACCTAATGCATCTTCCCGTTATGATGCCACTTTGTGGGAATTCGTTTTTTTAAATAAGTCGTAAAGAAATTTAATCTTATCGGGAATATGTGATTGGAAATTAGCTAAATCATGTAATATTTGAATCATGAATCATCTAAAATTCTCATTGCACGTCTTTTCATTAATTTCAAAGCAGCCAGTTGATACTGAGCTGTTCCAGCCCAAATGTACAAAGCTACATACACCTTTACTTAAAATGGGATTTTGCATACCTTAAGCGAAAGCGCAAGGTATGTTCTACTATCGCCTAAAAATTAAGATTCCAACATTTTATCGAATAAAATCTTATCTAGCAATCATATTATTTATATAAATGATATAAAAAGCACATTGTTAGAAAGATAAATGATTGTTGAACTTATTAATAATTTTTTTAAATCGATTAATTGCTATTTTTAAATAAAAAAAGGGTTTTAGTGGCTTATGGTGTGGATTTAACATTGCCCTGTGGCTTGTAAACACGATTACTTTTGAAAATATCAATTGTTTAACTCAATCTATTTTTTAGTCTCTTTATCTATCATGTAGGAAGCCACTGAATGTAAATGGAAGTGTATTTTTGTTTTGTTTGGCTATAATTAATTTTTTTCGGCTCCAAAATGGCGAAATTTTCGTTGATTTGGTAGCCTCGTATATACATTATTTCTGTAAATGGGGAGCTACAGCCACAGAGTAGTTTAGTTCGGCTTCAGTCACCGTCGTAAATGGACATTGTTTCAGTTATTTGCAGCGGCTCAAAAAGATCGCCGTACAAATACGCAATATTCGAATAACCTAATTTCTTAAATACTTGATTATAATAATAATAAGAGATTTTTTATTACAATTTTTAAAAGCACAGAATAAAAAATAGTAAAACGTACTAAAAGTAAGTTGTATAATTTTTTTGTCATGGGTGACATTTTCATGGTTTTCGAGGGTGTTGAAACCGATAGGGTTGTAGAAATGTAAATCCAAGATGGCGGCCGCAATAGGTATCAATTTTTTCATCATAGGTGTAATTTTCATGGTTTTCGAGGGTGCTGAAGCCAATAGTGATGTCGAAATGTATATCCAAGGTGGCGGCTGTAATAGGTGTAAATTTTTTCATCATGGGTGTCATTTTCATGGATTTCGAGGGTGTTGAAGCTGATAGTGCTGTCGAAATGTAAATCCAAGGTGGCGGCTGCAATAGGTACAAATTTTTTTCATCATGGGTGTCATTTTCATGGGTTTCGAGGGTGTTGAAGCCGATAGTGCTGTCAAAATGTAAATCCAAGATGGCGACTGATGTAGGTACCAAGTTTTTCATCATGGGTGTCAATTTCATGGTTTTCAAGGGTGTTGAAGCCGATAGTGCTGTCGAAATGTAAATCCAAGATGGTGGCTGCAAAAGATATCAATTTTTCATCTTGGGTGTCATTTTCATGGTTTTCGAGGGTGTTGAAGCCGATAGTGCTGTGTAAATGTAAATCCAAGTTGGCGGCTGCAATAGGTATGAATTTTTTTCTTCATGGGTGTCATTTTCATGGGTTTCGAGGGTGTTGAAGCCGATAGTGCTGTCGAAATATAAATCCAAGATGGCGACTGAAGTATGTACCAAGTGCTGTCGAAATGTAAATCCAAGATGGCGACTGATGTAGGTACCAAGTTTTTCATCATGGGTGTCAATTTCATGGTTTTCAAGGGTGTTGAAGCCGATAGTGCTGTCGAAATGTAAATCCAAGATGGTGGCTGCAAAAGATATCAATTTTTCATCTTGGGTGTCATTTTCATGGTTTTCGAGGGTGCCGAAGCCGATAGTGCTGTGTAAATGTAAATCCAAGTTGGCGGCTGCAATAGGTATGAATTTTTTTCTTCATGGGTGTCATTTTCATGGGTTTTGAGGGTGTTGAAGCCGATAGTGCTGTCGAAATGTAAATCCAAGATGGCGGCTGAAGTATGTACCAATTTTTTCATCATAGATGTCATTTTCATGGTTTTCGAGGGTGTTGAAGCCGATGGTGCTGTCAAATTGTATTTAAACTACTTTTAAAAAATTCCGTATAATCATGCTATACGTTATTTTTAATGCGAAGGCACGCTCAATTGTATTTACCAATATATTTAAACTTCTTTAAAAATTCGGTATAATCATGTTACACGTAATTTTTAATGCGCTTAAGGTATGCCCAATTGGATTTACCAATATTTACTTTATTTTTAAAACACTTGTTCGCAGAAAATTCTGTATATACAAATGTAGTAAACAACATTATATCGAAGCGGAAATCGGAAAAGTTAAGTCTAGTAAATTTCAAGCAGTCTGATTCAATTTACTTTCCTTAGGATTTCATGTTTGATGATTGAGATCTCGATTCTGAAAATTGAACAAAAAGTCTGTTTGTGTAACATGTCTTAAAAATAATTGATGATTGACATGAATTAAAAATAAAACTAGAAAGAAAGTAATACTATACATAATTATATAGGCGTACAGTATATGTAACTGTCACCATGGGGGAGTTCTTCACTGCATGCCGTATGAGGCTGATGAAGCTCAATGTCACACAATAAGCTATGAAAAAGGCTATGCTCGGGGTTTTTCTGCATTTTAAATTTAGAAATGAGGATATCCGCAGTAGAACCAGAGTAACCGACATAGCCCGACGAATTAGTAAGCTGAAGTGGCAATGGCCGAACATATAGCTCGAACAAACGAAAATCGATGGGGAAGAAAGTAATCCACTAGATGAAGTGAGGAACTGGTTAGACATGCAGGAAATCGATGGATGTAGGTGGCTCAAGACCGTGGTTTGTGGCATTCCTTTGTTAGGGTTATGTTCAGGAGTGGACTTGTTTCGGGCTGTAATGAAGATGCCAATCACCCGGTTAAACATCACTTAAAATTGCAACTAACAATAATTTCATTGGTATGGACGAGGATCGAACACAATTGCTCGCGTTACATGAAATTTTACATTGAGTTTCCTTAAACTTAAACCCACAATACATCAAAGTTTTGATAATTGATATTAAAGTTTTTAAACGTCCCGGATCAAATGATTACCAACCTTACGAGCCAACTTCATACAATAGATGCATTGACACCCCTGAGGCCTAAGATGGAATCCCTCAGTCTGTAATTGTACTGTCTCTCTATACCCTTCCGACCGGAATACAGCAATGCAAGCACTGCTATATGACGGCAGAAATAATGGTGGACTATAGTGTCCTGTATACATCCAGTATACACTACATGACATCAAGGGATTAAAATGCGGTGATGGAATTACTACACGGCAAGTTATTTGAATTGATGTAACACAATAATATCAGAAATACGAGTTCATATTATATAGATTTGCAAACACTATACCGACATTAATAAATTAATTAAAACTCAGCTCTCCAATGCTAAACTTCTTTACCAGCCCGCTTATTAGGGACAGATACTGAATAGCGACGATGGTTAGTTATGTTAGTAAACTACATACGGTGTGAAACCGTAATCAAAATGGATCGTTTAAATTATCTGCGATCTGCGGAGTTAGGCAAATTAAATTGCTTATGCTAATATAAAACTCTAAAAATGAATAAAATGGCATATTTGAACCGTAAGACGTGACATGTTTTTGGTTTAATATTTTTTATTGTATTATATAGACTTTATTTGTTTGCGATTGTAGTAACTCAAATTCACTAATCACAGTGTATTGAGTACGTAATGCATACCTGAATTAAGGTAGTTTCAGCTAAATGGTGAAAAGAGATAGATGTGATTTGTGAACCACAAAAAGTAGATATTATTCTGAATATGAACATAATAATATTTATTTTGATCATATTAAAGAATTTGACAAATCCAGCATACAAAACTTACGCTCGTTTATTTTTGTTATACGAAATATTTTAAACTATAGACTAAACTATAAACTATAATTTTGCAGTATATTGTATCTCTTCATATAAAATTAAACTATCACGTGTATGATATAATCCAACAACAGCCCAATCTATTCGTACCTGTTTGTCAGAATATCATTGCGTCAAGAAACAACAAAATATTTCGCTTAGCATAAAGCACAAAGATATTTTACAGTATCTGAGCGGACTATTCTCATAAACTAGCTCTTTCTTCCGTATAATTTATATATAACGCCTACGTATTGTTGAGGCTTTCACGCTTTTATAGCACATTTGGGTATCAAGAATATTTTGAGAGTTAATAATATTATAGCAAAAATACTAAAGAAGAAGTGAATAATACTCGTAGGCTTACGTCTGAGGGTTATGACAGTAATAGCAGTAGGCTATCATATTTAGTATGGTATTATAGCTATCCAAAAAAATGGGCAACTTCACATAATTTGAAAAAAGAAGTAAGGTGATTTTCTAAGTAATTTTGAGCCAAGATGGGTTACCACGGGAAGGCACACTCTGTGAGGTAGTATAGAGCTTGTTCTACATATATTCAGAATCGTTCAGAAATTTCGATTGCTTGATTTAGGCTTTCGTTCTTGTTTAGTACGTTCGCCACATTGTATTGCAGGGACAGTGTTGACACAGTGTGAATAATGCGCAAGAATTATTTTTAAAATATATACATATACAAAAAATTGAACAACTCAGGGCGTTATTTGTATTCATTTGAATAACCATTTGTAAAAAAAAATATTTATCTATCTGTTTGTCTGTCTATCTATTTATTTGAGCTGCAATCTAAGCTGTATGTCATCAAAAAAAAACTTAGTTTATTTTTGTAAAATAAAAACATGAAATAAAAACTAATAATATTAATGATTACATGAAACTAATTTTTACGGATTTTTTTCGCGTTTAATTTAACTTTTCAACTCCCGACGTTTCGGCTGCTTTACAGCACCCATGGTCACGGAGGGGACTGACGTGTTTGACGTCCCGATGTCATAGTTAGCCCGGCTACCTTCAGTTTTTGAATATTAATTTTTGGTCAGATCTACACAGAATGAACTTATATTATGTTGAAGTCTTGCAGTGGTATGCTTGGCTTTGGATTTAATTTTATTAATTAAGTATAGGATCCCATGCAGATGGCAGCACCCATCTATCTTCTCTATTGAAATTAGGATGTATTTTTTCAATAGCCTTGCGAATCATCCTTGGTAGGAATCGGTATTCTTTTGCGAGGATTAGTGGTCTATCAAATCTAATGTAATAATTTGGACGATCTTGAACATGTTCACACACTGCAGACTTCCCGGAATGTCTGTGTTTTAAGTCAGCTATATTTTCTTTCAGGTGGGTTTTTATAGATCTTTCTGTTATCCTATGTAAGAGAGACCACATTCACAAACCAGCTTGTACACTCCTGCATATTGTAGAGGAATATGACACTTGACGGATGGTAAAAATTAACTTATCTTCTTCGGCGGCTTAAAGCCTGTTTTAATGGAAGGTCGCTTCAAGATGTAGCAACCTTGTCTGTAACTCCTCTGACATAGGGTAGTACAGCAGGCACACGCTTTACTGTGGCCGGCTTCACTCGGTCACTGTGACGTAGGCGCGGGACCCGAAGCTTGTTGTCTTGCAATACTTGCTCGACGTGCTGAAGCTCGGCGGCCAGATGTTTTCTGTCACAGATCCCTTGTGCTCTCTGAAACAAAGATTTTCCCACGGTAGCTAACTGTGATGGTTGATGGTGCGATTCACCATTTAAATATCGGTTGGTATGGGTCTTTTTCCTATACACACTGTGACCAATAGTGTTACCAGGATTTCAGGAGGCTAAAGAATTGTTTGCCTATAACTCCATTGTGAATTGTATTTTTGAGTTTTTGGAATTAAGGTAGTCTAAAAATGCAGTTACTCTGATAGATGGTAAAATTGTAAAAGTATCGTATACGTACTGCTTGTAGAATCTTGGATTTACAGGAACAGTAAGAAGAGCTTACTCCTCAAAGCCCTCCATGAATATGGCGGTTACTACGGGAGATACAGGCTAGCCCATCGCCACACCATCTACTTCTTGTAGAACTCTTCCTTCCACAATAAAAAGCCAAATGTGAGACATTGTTTGAGTAAAACTGCATATTCTGTAGGCATGTTGTTATCTTCTAGCTTCCTAGTAACAATTGAGATGCAGTCTTCAATAGGTAAGCATATGAATAGTGACTGAATACAGTTGCGACAGGCTCGCCTGTACCTCTAGTATTTGCCGACATATTAATATAAAGATTTATTAATATAAAGAGTTGGTCCTGGGTGCAAAAAGAGGGCCAAGCCGACCCTCCAAATATGAACACGCTGATAGCCAAAAAGACCAAATCACTCACCTGGATATTGCTCAAACCAAGCAAATACGCTGACGCCAATGTTATAAAACTGTTTGATACGCTGCAAAATTGTAATGTTGGAGTGTGTGTAAAGTGTTTTGACACATGTCATTCATAAATAATGTTTCTAATCTATACTTACATAATAAAACATATTTTTTAAACTTTTTACCCATTTCTTGATTGTTTTAAAGATTACATGCTATATTGTCGTATGATGTTATATTTCCTCTTATTATCTTACTGTCCTACACATAGGACGGCTCATTCCCTGAAAGCCTTACAGTCAATATTTTTTTGTATAACATAACCTCTATAAAACCAAATAATATTAATATCTTCAAAATTTTTCAGAAAATAATACTTTCAGACTAGTACGAATATGGTTTTAAAATACTTAATATTATTTATTATTATTCATATTATAAAACGGATGATTAGTTTTTAAACCTACATGGCCTTGCAATAATAGATCCAAGCTAAGCGGTCTAGTTTCTAGTCATGAAATAAGACATTTAATGGCGTGTAATTTTAAAGGCAAGATAAAATTTATTTAATGCTTAAATTATTTTAGTGCAATATAAAAAGCATATTACAGTACAATCCAGTCGGTCATCCGTAGAGAACAGTAGTTTCGTTTCAAAACAACACGTGTTCATGCTTTAATAAAGTAGAAATACAAAAGAACAAGAGCAAATAAAAAAATATCGCGGCAAAGATCGAAAAAGTTAAATCTAGCATTCTAGTAGTCCGATTCAATTTACTTTCCTTATTGAAAAGAAGTTCTTGTATGTTAAGAGATCTCGCTCAATTCGAATATCGAATGTTTTATTTTAATATTGAAACAGTTCAGGGTGAAAATATTTTGCAGGATGTTTAAAATAATGTTAAATGCATTCAAGCGCTGTTGATACAGGTGTATTTATTATTTTTTTGTTTGTTTTATTCTACTGTTTCAAGAATATTACTGTAGAATTATAACGGCTTCATTATTAAAAACTATTACAAGTCCACCACAGAACATAGGTTTCCCCGTAGTTTGCAATACGCTGCTGAACTGCCTGCATTCATCGACTTTTCTTTCCGAAGCCATCTAGAGAACTTCTCATTTTTTTTTATTCTGACGACTACTATTGAACGGAATTTTTGATAGGAGAAGCGAAAAGGGACTACATCTTATGGTAAATTAACCCGCAATTAATAATCAAAAAAGTGTAAAACACAGCATTATTCTGCTTTTTCACGCTGGTATTCTATGAGAGCGTGATTGTACCCCGGTCGAGCCGACCCATGCATGCTGCAGTCTGCAATATAGCTGCAACGTGAGACACGTAGAAATTTGGTTATTCATAATAACCAAATTTCTACGCTTTCGCTCAACGCACCACATAGTAATGGTTCGTCGCCTTACCGCTCGCAAGAAACACGCTAACGTGTCGCAAAACGTGACACAGCAAAGAACTATTCGTATTAATCAGCCAATCGTGCTGAGGATAACCGCATCGCAGTTGAAGTAAGGAGTTCACCGCGCCGCCCCGCATCCGAAGATCGCAGGTGATCTTATTTGGTCTTATGAACATGCAATTACCTGCTGGTCCTTCGAATTTATCTAACTTACTTGAATCAGCCTCTACCTGGGGACCTAAGCTATTATAAGAAATTGTTTAAAGCCCCCACCGCGTAACCGCCTCGTGGGCCACACCTCCCGCATAGACTGGGTTTTTCTGGTTAACCTCGCATATCATTTCTGGTATTTTTTTCGAGCTGCAGAATCTTACAAAATTTTTGGTTCAAATCCCGCATTTTAGCTAATTAAATAAACTAGCTAGTGGCCCATTTAGAGACGAATCCACCACATACCATTAATCATTACCATTACAGCCTATCAAAAGGCCACTGAAGAACATAACGAACGTAAAGGCATCTCCCATAAATTACCTCTTAGAATCTCATGCCTTGTTTACCATAATTGCCATGTTTTAGTTAGTAGTAGAATTGGCAACCGCAGTTTTATTTTATATTTTAAGTTGCTAATTAGCTGCTAGCTGCTACCTTATCAGCTGTTATCAGGAATGTTGCTGGCCAACTCCTAGTTCATTTTCTTTTTTTACACCTCTTACAACATCTACGCGATGATAATTATAAAGTAGTGGATAGTGTTGCACCGCTTTCACACGATAAACATTCGTACACATACAATTGTATTTTTCTTATTTTCAAACGCCACGTAGTCGTAAAATTTACGATGAGTTAAGAAGAAAAGAATGAGTTATCTAGAGACGAATTATTTGCAGTGAATGTTAGAGTCTCGTGGAATTAATTTCGCACTAATGTCTCGTAACTCGATGTTAAACATTGTAACATTAAACATTGAGCAATCAAATGCTAAGCTACAGGTTGCAATAAGCTTGCAATAGTATGGCTAATGATTTGGACTCCTAAATGGGCCACACGATCAAATATATTAAAAAATAACTAAATAAATTTTAACATCTTCGGGAATAAGAGTCTCATTTATTTAAAAATAACACTTGTCCCTAAGTCTAGTACAGATAACTGTACAACGTGCCGCTTCAATGGTGACTTTAATTTAATACACAGGTAGGGCTAGTGCCCATTAATCATAAATAATTTTGATAGGTTAAAATAAATCGTAAATTGAAAAAGTTTTTTTTTCAAACAAACTTAATAATAAAAAAGTAACTAAAACTAGGATCACCCTTGTTGTATTTGCCACTACGATCACAAGTTTACATGAGCACTAATAACAAAAATAAAAACGTCCATAATGCAAGAGATGTAAACGTACCTACTTGATTAGAAAACGAAAACAAAACAAACTGTCTCTATCGTAGTAAATTTAATAATTAAATTAAATAATTAAGTAATTATGGTAAATTTTACCATATTAGATTATTAATTAGTTTAAATAAAACTAATTTTACGGATTTTATCGTGTATATTATCTTATTTTTTATATTCCCGACGTTTCACGGGGTCACGGGGGACTGAGGTGTTTGACGTCCTGCTGTCATAGTTAGCCCGGCTACCTTTAGTTTTTTAATATTAATTTTTGGTTCGATTTACGCAGAATGAGCTTACAGTATCTTGAAGTCTAGTAGTGGTATACTTGGGTTTGGATTTGATTTTATTAATTATGGGATCCCAGGCAGATGGCAGCACCCATCCATCTTCTCTATTGAAATAAGGATGTTTTTTAATTTCAATAGCCTCTCGAATCACCCTTGGGAGGAATCGGTGTTCTTTTGCGAAGATTTGTGGTCGTTTGGCAGGCGTGTTGGTAACGCCGCTGCATTTATTATTTTCAGTGTTTATCTGGAAGATGGTACTGCCCATTTTCTGTTTTTCAGTTTCACTCTAACTAATAAAAATTATTAAAGTAGTAATTTCTAGTTTTTAGATTTTTGTGTTTGACAAAATAAGTTTCTTGTCTGTTCTTGATGCCAAATTTCAAATCACATTGTTGCGGCCGCTGCAAACATGCTCCAATAATGAGCCTGCTTATTTAACAAACAATAAGTTTGTTAAATAAGGAGGCTCACTATTGAAGTTTATTTAAAAACTGTCAATCCAAGAGTACGAGTAAGAGTAGAGAGTAGAAGCGCTATACTATCATGGCAGTCCTAACAATGCCCTGAATGCATTGTTATACTGTACTCGTATACGCAGGGCGTAAAGTAATAAAAGTAGAGACGATAAATAATTTTCGGGTAAAGCTAACCCACATAATATAATATGTTGTTTAGTTTTTTATTGATAATATGTCACGTTGTTGATATCTTAAAATATTATATAGCTTTTGTTGGATGGTGTACATCAAAAAATGAAGATAATGTGTTAAATACAAACTCTCCATAAAGATACTATATAACTAAACTTAAGATACTATATAAGTACTGTGTTACTTACAGACGGTTTGTTGTCTTGCTTGCGATTGTTTTTAGATGTATAAACCTGTAATAATTTTGTAGCTAGATGTAAACTTTAAAACCGAATAAATTACGCGCAAAAAATAAATCTGAACGCTTTCGCAAAAACATATTTTCCTTTTCAAAAATGCATGCATGAATAATATATTTAACGATATAAAATATGGTCGAAGAGTTTCGAGTGACCCTCCAAATGTTAAGGTTTTATTTTTCACCAGATTTGATCGCGCCTAACCTCGCTGGAATATTCAATGAACACATGCTGCAAGGATAAGTAAAATGGAAAGTTGATTTATTTTAAAATCATCTCGAGCTTTATGTCGGATTTTTTTAAAATCTAAAATACGTGTTTGTACGATGTTTTTTCCCTATAAATTACATTAAATATGTAAAAGCTACTTACTTACTACACTGGCAAGGGGACCCGAAGTGGATCTTAGTCTCCGAACACACCACTCTTCCTGTATCTATACTACCTCGGTTCATTTGAGTATATCGAGCTCGTATAGGTCCTTCGCGACCTGTTCTTTACAGTGATATTTGGGTCTTCCCACCGAGCTACGCCTAGAAGGTTGATACGCTCCCTTTACCGCCGGTCTTCATCCTTTCGCTCGACATGTCCTAGTCCGTGCCATCTTGTGGCTTATATTTCCCAGGTTGTTAAGGGCAGAAATAATATCCTCTATTTTCTTATTTATCAAGCTGTTATGATATTGAAAATATATATATATATATATTTAAAAAATAATAAATAATAAGAAACAGCTTGGAAGCGACCACCTCATTCCCAGGGATTATTATCAATCATGTATTCATTTATACTATAATAACCCTTTTTATACAGTTTCAACTTAACAAAACATTTAAACTTGATAATAGAGACAGCCTGTACACTTTCCGGGACTCTGTTGTAATAGCGTATACATTGCCCCATGAATGAATTACTGAATCTGTGGAGTCGAGAATCTGGTATCACAAGCTTGTGTTTGTTCCAAGTGTTTACAGAATGTACATCACTTTTTTTACTAAAACTACCTTTGTTTTTGTGAACATACATTAAATTTTCGTGAATATACTAAGAGGCCAAAGTAAATATATTTATTTCTTTAAATTTATATCTAAGTGACTCTCTCGATTTTAGGTTGTAAATAGCTCTAATGGCCCTCTTCTGTAAAACAAATAGTTTCTGAATCAGCCGCATTTTCCCATAGCAAAATCCCATAAGACATTATGCTATGGAAAAAACTGAAATAAACTAATCTAGATGTCTCGACACTTGTGATACCTCTAATTTTTTTTACAGCATAGGCTGCAAAACTTAATCTGCTCGCTAGTTTGGACATATGGGGGCCCCACTGAAGCTTTGCGTCGAGAGTGATGCCAAGAAAAACAGTGGATTCAACAGGGCTCATTTCTTTCCCATTTAAAAACACATTGGTACTCAGATTTTTAACATTCGTTGTTGTAAATTTAATACATATAGTTTTATTTTCATTTAAATGTAGATTTTTAACGTTTAACCAATGCACTAATTTTGATATAGCATTATTCACTTTGTCACATTTAAATGATTGACGTTTAAGTTTAAAAATAAAGGAAGTATCATCGGCAAATAATACTATATCATGATTATCCCCTACAAGAGAAGGTAAGTCATTAATATACACTAGAAATAGGAAAGGGCCGAGAATGGAGCCTTGAGGGACACTCATTAGTACAGGTGACCCGGAAGAACTTTTACCATTGATAATAACTTTCTGCATTCTATTACTTAAATATGAAATAATAAGTTTAAGCGCTGTGTTATTGACACCATAGTACTGTAGCTTCCTGATTAATGTCTCATGGGGAACGCAGTCGAAGACCTTGGAAAGGTCACAAAATATACCCAAAGCATCCTGAATTCTCCCATGCACAAAAAATATGTTTAATAAGCTCAACTCCAGCGACAGTAGTCGAGTAGTAGTAGTTGTCTTGTAAAACCGAATTGATTTTTATGTAGCAATTTATTAATTTATTGAATATTACAGGTTGGATATCACAGGTGTATGAGGTTTGTCGTAAAGTCACAGACATACTTCGTTCCTTCTATCGCCTTAAGTTCTTTCTGCTTCCTTCAAATAAACGTCTTTTCGTCCAATCTCTAATTCTTCCATTATTTGATTATGCCGATGTTTGGCTTACTAATATTTCTCAGGAGTTCAATCTCCGTTCTTCACACAGTTTATTCCTGTCTACTCCTCTCCACCATTCTGGTACTATGTCAAATTCTTTCACAGTTACTTCCGTTACCCTCTGGAACAAATTGCTTATTGACCTGCGAACAATACCTGTCAAAAATGTTTTTAAAAGAAAACTATATGTAGACTACAAAGTTGTGTCAACTTACTTTATATGTTTATAATTATTTATATATACACTTATTGAGATATATATGTATATATATTTTTATGCGTATATGAATTATATATATTTATGCATATGTGTATATTTTATGTATTTGTTGCATGTATATATTGGAAATGAATTATTTATGAAAAATTAACGTACCTCATCCATTTAAAAAGAGTTTAGCTTCTAAATTTAATTATCAACATATTCGTTAAAGTTATGTCCAAATATTAAAATTTATTAAATTACTTTGATTAAATCATTTAAATAAAGTCGACACTTTTATTGATATGTAATGTCTTAGTATCGATTTCAGAACCTTTTTTTTATAGAAGAGGGGGCAAATAAGCATGCGTCTCACCTGATAGTAAGTGACTACTGCCAACCATGAACAACTGCAACACCAGGGGAACCAGGGGTATTGCAGATGCGTTGCCGGCCTTTTAAAAAGGAGTAGGCTAACCTATTACATTATGTGCAAATAATATATTTATTTCCTTTATTTTAAAGTTAAATCGCAGTCTTTTAAGTAGACTAACACAAATCATTATCATCCCATATTTTTACCCCTAGGGGTAGATTTTTTTTGAAAACGTCTTTGATAAATATGTAAAAAAATGAAAAATAAATAATTTTGAGTCAATTTATTGCATAAAATACATAAAAATACAGTCGAATTGAGAGAGATCCTCCTATTAAGTCGGAAAAAATAAATTTGTTATCAAAATTTACAACATTCATATTAGTAATTGCTTTGGGGAAACGATCAGCAATAAATTTAATACCGCATTTGCCGGGAGCTATTCGACATCAATTTTTTGCTTATGACAAATGAGCAGTAGGCCGTAGGTTGTTACGAATTTTTACCTTTTTAACGTTTAAACATAAACTGCTGCGAGAGCGATCAGCAGGGTTAACCAAGATAACTTTCTACAGTCGTCAAATGTAACAGAAACAGTAAAAATAAATGGCAATTAAATTACATCTCAGGGTTAGGTCGTTACTAAGTATTGATTTCATTCAATTCTGTAGTAGTTTATTATTTTTTTTTATAGGAGGAGGGGCAAACGAGCATAAGGCTCACCTGATGATAAGTGACTACCGCCACCTATGAACAACTGCAATAGCAGGGGAATTGCAAATGCGTCGCCGGCCTTTTAAAAGGTAGTAGGCTTTTTTCTTGAAGGTCCCTTAGTCGTTTCGGTCCGGAAATATCGCTAGTGGTAATCGATTCCACAAGGAATTTGTGAGAGAAAAAACATCTTCTAAATCGCACAGTGGTAGACCGCCAATCATCCCGATGGTATGGATGGTATCGCGAGTTTTGTCATGATGTGCGATGATGAAATTGAGCGGCTGAAATTTGTACTAACAATTTCTCAGAGCACTCCCCGTGGTACATGCGACAAAATAAGCAAAGAGATCCAGAGAAAAGAGATTGTATTTATATCAATCAGAGATTTTATTCACCCTCATGTCACAATTCATCGAAAGCTTTATTTGTTCGAAATTTGTTGCTGGCGTACATGGGCGATACTACCTTATCATCGTGTGGACGTTTAGCCCATTATATCACTTTCGTGTTGTAAAATGGAGAGGGCGGAGATTATCTCCGGCATATACTTTGTAATGAGGATATTTGCAGTATTAGTTAGTAGTGTTACTTTCATTTAACGATGCTTACGACTAATAGACCAATGATACAGTCAAGTTGTCGTAATTTGTGATATTATATAAGGAAGATCTAAGTTCAGCAGTGGACTTGTAATAGGATATAATGATAATCATATAATCAGATATTGCCATTACGAATGAGTATAAAAATGTAAAGTAACAGCCTTTATACGTCCTATTACTGGGCCTCCTCCCATTACGGAGAGAGTTATGGCGCCGCACTGTTCCAGTGAGTATTGGCGGTCATCGTATGACCTCGAAATATTTCATTTCTTAGATGTGCAGATTTCCACATAATTTTTTTTATAATAGTGGGAAATAATTGGGAGTATTCTTTAAACGGTGGTAAGGCTATACCGTTAAAGCGTATGATAAATTTACTGGCCATAGGCGTCCACAATAGATTGTCGCAAACGAGAATATTTGCCATAATTGCCACGCTTGCTTGAGTTGGCATAGGCAGTTTTTATATTGCTACTTTTACGGATTCGATCGCGTTTAATTAACAGATTTTTCTTAATTCTTGACGATAATATTGAATACGTCGGATTACAATTTTAAATTACAATAAATTTTATCGGATGAAAGTACGTACGTAAAGGTCAAAACAGACCCTACAACTAATACGCTTAAGACAATTAGCGATCTAATTAAGAAATACTCCGATAAATTAAATCTAGACATTATTTCGATAATATCTGCGTATGTCAAACCACCGAAGTTGTATGGGTTACCAAAAACATACAAACCGGACGCTCCATTACGTCCTTTAATGAATTAGATCGATTCGCCAACTTACAGATTGGCTCAACACCTAGCAAAAGTACCATTACCACTCAGAGAACACACATGAGCACAAACTAAGGATTCATACCATTTTTTCAGTGAGATAAAAGACCTACTACTACGACTACGACTTACTAACAATGAAACTATGGTCAGTTTTGATGTTCAGTCTCTATTCACATGCCTACCTGTTGAAGACTGGATCTCAGTTTTAACTAGGAAACTAGAGGAAAAGAACATGTCAGCAGAACATGCAGTATTACACAGACATTGCCTTACACCTTGCTATCTATTGTGGAAGGAAAAGTTTTATAAGCAAGTAGATGGTGTTGCGATGGGCTCACCGGGGTCTCCCATTGTTGCCGATATTTTCATGGAGGACTTTAAGGAGGAAGCCCTGCTTACTGCACCCGTAACTCCAAAGTTCTACGAGTGATACGTAGGCGACATTTTCACAATTTTATTATCAGAAAAAGTAACTGCATTTTTAGAAAATCTTAATTCCATAAACTCTAAAATTCAATTTACTATGGATTTAGAGGCAAATAATTCCTTAGCTTTCTTAGATGTGTTAGTCATTCGAAATCCTAACAACACCATAGGTCACACTGTGTATAGAAAAAAACCCTTACAAACCGATTTTTAAACGACGAATCCGACTCTCATCCTCCACAGTTAGCTACCGTCGGGAAATCTTTGTTACAAATAATACGAGGGATGTGTGAAAACAAATACCTGACCGCCGAGCTGCAGCACGTCAAGCAGGTTCTGCACGATAACAAATTTCGGATCCCACGCCTACGTCGACGAGTGACGACGGCTACAGTCGAGCGTATGCCTGCTGTACTACCATATGTCAGAGGTGTCACAGACAAGATTGACTACATCTTGAAGCGAGCTTATATTCAAATATTCTTCAAGCCGCCGAAGAAGATTAGTCAGTTCTTACTATCCGTCAAGTGCAATATTCTTCTACAAGATGCAGGAGTGTAGAAACTTGATTGTGAATGTGGTCTCTCATATATAGGGAAACAAAACGATCAATAAAAACCTACGTAAAACAACACATAGCTGACGTGAAGCACCAACGTTCCGGGAAGTCTGCACTTTGTTATCATATCGTAGATAGCCCCCGCCATTACATTGGATTTGATAAACCACAAATTCTCGCGAAAGAACATCGATGCCTTCCAAGGATTATACGTGAGGATATTGAAATTAAAAAACATCCCAATTTCAATAGAGAGGGAGGCTGGGTACAACCACCTGCTTGGGATCCTGTAATTAATTAAATTAAAACTAAATCCAAGCATTCCAACTCAAGACTTCAAGACACAGTAAGTTCATTTTGCGTAGATCGGACCAAAATTAATAATTAGAAAAACTGAAGGTACTCCGGATTTACTCTGACATCGGAACGTCAATCACCTCAGTCCCCCGTGACCATGGATGCTGTAAAGCACCCGTAAAGCACCCGAAACCTTGGAAATTAATAAAAATAAGTTAATTAAACGCGATAGAATCCTTAAAATTAGTTTTATTCAAAATGTAGTGTTCGCGTAAATATAAAAAAATCACTTTTTATTGCTTTCAGGAACACACGGCTTCCTGAAGACCCGTCTCCTCAGTTTTTTCCCTCTGTCGTCTTTTACGACACCCACATGGCGATATGGGATAGCGCATGTTTGTTGTATGTTGCGGTAGTATGATATCATGATTTAATTTTAATTTTTATAATAATCTGAAATACTTTTATGTTGTGAGATTAGAGAAAATTTAACAAAGCAAGAAATCATTGAATTTCGTCATCACTCCTTTACAAACGAAGTCAATAATTAATTTTCAGTCCAACGTAACTTTGAATTTTATATTAAATCATTGTTCAATTTCCCATCAAAAAGTTTAGTTCGGAAGGAGATAACGAGCGAAAACGGATTTTTTTATTTCCACGTGGAATTTGATTTAAGTTATTAATAATCGAAGCACAAATTTAGTGTTAAATTTTGTTTCTCTTTAAATACTCGTAGATACTTTATCATACTACGTCGATATTTTAATTCCGTTTCTTTGCATTACTTTTTTTTGCTATTGGAAATTTGGTAAACATTTGGGAATCCTTTTCCTTTTTGTTTGGATTTCAATTAGCAAAGCTATAATAAAACACAAAATAGTATAACAACTCTTTTATTTATATATTTTTAGTTTCCATTCCTCAACAGCTTATTAAGTTCCACTGCTGAACATAGGCCTATCCAATAGATTGCCTCATACGCAGGAAATTGCCACACTTGGCAGGCAGGTTGGCAACCGGAGTGTTTGATTATTTAATTCGTTATCGGGGAGATGCTGCTACCTTTAGTCTGTTTTAATTTCGCTCTATTGCCTTTTACGACACCCACGGGATGATATGGGTTAGTGAATATTCTCACACCGCAACTACTCGGTTTATTACTTATTTTAAATCAAGGCTTAATTTTTTACTGTTTAGCATAATTTTCGCTTAAATAATTTCTTTTCTAATAAGTACCGGTAAAAAAAAAATTATATTTAGGTTGTCTGGAAGGAATTGCTGTATAGCAAGCAATATTACCACCGTATGATTTTCGTTTTATTTGCGTTCATTGCTTAGTACTTAAATAAGCTATTGCCAGCTTAATGAGCATATATATCATTGTAATTGGTCGTTTGAACATACCGTGTTAACACTGTTTTTTAACTCTTCGTATGTTAGAGTACTATCGCCGAATAGCTTCTTCGGTTGATTTTTCACACCACTCACTCCAGCGTCCTACAATCCTCGAAAATTACGATACTTGCGACTACGTGTCACCCGATTGACTTAATCTTAAAAAGTTGTAAAATATAGTTACGCACCCTTTATTCAACGCTATCATCATATCGTCTCTTAGTGACTTCTTCCTTATCATAGTCAGCACGTAAAAGTCCACTTAGTTTCATGGGCCACATATATCATGACGATATAACTTAATCGTCAGACTTGGCAGGCGGATTGATGATCGTATAACCAGATGTCTCGCTCATTTGACGGGCTATTATTAAATTTATAGCAGCATTATATAATATTTTAATTTGTTGTATTTGAGTTCGAATTTTTTATACAATATTCTTTTTATCCGACATGCAGTCATGTACCTTACTTTACAGTAGTAGAGCCACGCGGCAGCTTTTGCTGTCACACGGATGGGCCGGCTCGAACCGGGGTGGTACCACGACCTCACAGAAAACCAGCGTAAAGTAGAGGTTTACCTCTGCGTTTCGCTTGGTGAGTGCAGGTGGCCGGAGGCCCTTTTTACTGGAAATGAGGCATTCCATCTTAGTCCTCACGGGTGACAACGCATCTACATTTTGATTTGTAATAGAGGATAGATGTAGATGTCTATGGGCCGCAGCAACCACTTACCATCAGGTGGACTGTGTGCTCGTTTGTCACCCTTATTCTATAAAAAAAAACCTTCTAATCACTCTCGCGTGGCCTGTCGTGTATCAAAACCGACGTGCTTCAATAAAAACCTGACGTTTCACTGAAACGTTGTGACACAAGATATAGGCGTTTAAAGTAAAAAAATTGTGTTGTTAAAAACTTGTATTTGTATTTTAATATGTGTGTATTGTGCCTAATGCTGCCGTGTTCCGTATATGGACTGTATAGAACCGTAAAACTTTTTGCTGTAAGCGATGCATTCTATCTTAGTGTTCAAGAGTGACAACGTTATGCGTTATAACGTTATACTTAATCGCAGTAAATAAAATGTTCACGTGTGTGGACTTGATCTCTTATTTTAAATTACATTGCTTTTTTGTAACTCAACAGAGAAATGGAAGCTCAGGGGATAAGTGGTACCAAAAGAAGTATGAGGGGAATTTTATAAATACGTATTACGCTCACAACAAAATAGCTTTTATTAAAGTAAATCGAAAACGTGTGAATAGGCTTGATTTACCATGTCGCTTTGATGTAAAAACTGGAGAATATTTGCAGTTAACTATTAAAATTTGTCATTCGCTCCTTATAATTATAGCTAATAAAAACTTTAATGATCGTATATAATAAAGCCTGTGCTTGACCACTATCCCACCTGGTGGTAAGTGGTGACGCAGCCTTCGATGATAAATCTCACGGTCTTAGCGTAACAAAAGCCGATTGACTCTTGTCTTGAAGATACCCAGATTGTATTCGGAAGGAAGGATAGACGCCGGCAAATTATTCCACTCCTTTGATCAATGCATTACAAAAGGCGAAGCAAACTGTTCGGTTTTAATTCGTGAAATATTGACAACAAAGGGGTGATACACGCCGACCGCCTGTCTGTCTGATGGTGGGAAGGAAAAGGAGAAGCTACCTTTACGGTATCATCAATTATACTTTGGAATAACCTTCCACGAGATTTAAAAGATACTCCCTCAATAAATACATTTAAATGTAAGGTTGAGGAGGCACATTATTTAAAATTACTTGATTAATATTATTGGTTTATATAATATTATAATTATAATTTCCTATACAAGATTGTATGTATTTTATTGGTATAGTATGTATTTTTATTTATATGTGTACACATATACATTTTATTTATAATATAAAAATTAATGGCTGAATGTGTTGCTAAGCGTAAATCTCGAGAGCAGCTGAACCGATTTCGTTATTTCTTTTTTATTATATTCCTTGAAGTACGAAGATGGTTCTTACGGAGAGAAAAAATTAAGAAGTTGCCTGTATAAGTCTAAAACAAGACTTTTTTATATTCCCATACAAAAGACTCGTAATAATACTTAAAAGTCAATTTGAACTTAAATACCATACTATATGATGCGACAAGTCATGAATGTATCACATACGCTGATGACATTTCAGTTATAGTTAGGACTAAAAAAACTAAGAATGCAATATATAATCATGAATTGGACATAAATAATACAATCGATAATATACTTGAATGGCTACAAGCTCACAATTTAAAAATTAATTTCGTAAAATCAAATTATATTCAATTTAATAAATCAAAGCATAACCAATACAATTTCAAGCTAAACATTACAAAAATCAATCACATAGAAAAAACTAAATTTTTAGGTGTTGTCATAGACCAGAATCTGAACTGGAAAGCACATATCGATGAAGTTTGTAATAAAGTAAACAAATATTCTTACGCGCTTAACCAAATAAAAAAAAGTGACTGACATAAAAACGTCTGTTATGACTTACCGAGCATATGCCGAGTCTATACTCCGTTATGGACTGGTCATGTGGGGAAATAGTCCGGATTGGAATCGGGCATTTATTGCGCAGAAAAAGTGCATTAGGGCAATCTGCGGAGTACGACCCGATGAATCGTGTCAGCCTCTATTTAAAGGTCTTGGAATACTGCCACTACCAACGATGTATATTTTAGAAGTTTGTGTTTTTGTGCAGAGACACAAACAATTATTCGAAAAAGCTTGTGAGGTACAGACTACTCGCTCACGTAGGGACCCACACAAGCTCGTACTTAAGGATATACCTAAATCACAAAAATATGGCAAAAGTTGCCTTACCATGTGTGTCCGAATATATAACAAACTCCCGGACGAACTTAAAACCCTAAATATTACATTGTTCAAAAAGAAATTGTACAAATGGCTCAATGAAAATAATTTCTATAATGTAAAACAATTCTTGGAAAAAAAATTTGATTATGTACTAGATAATATTTATTAAAAAAAATTATTTCATTTTTGTAAAAATATAAAATAATAAAATATAGTATTGTAACAATATCTCTTTGACTAAGCTGTGCGACTATTACTAGATATTGAAATTGACATGTAATTAATTATTATAATATTATTTCTCTTTGTTAACTAAATTAGGTGACTAATGTATTTCTAATAGTTAAAGAAAATTTGACATTGTTTAAAAATATTTGCATGCTATGTAAAGTAAGCAAAACATGAGCGCTCGATTTTTACCTGTGAACAACATATATACCATGTTTTACGCAAATAAAGATTATTATTATTATTATAAAGTTTAAGTCTTAGTGGAGAGTTTCCGGGAAGGCAAAACAATTGATTGACATTAGTATCGTATAAATATTAATGTCAATATTCGTCAATATTTATACACACTGGCAGATAGCTGATGTTATAAGGAGTAACTTGGGCTGCTTTTATTTTAGGGTTCCGCGAAAAATAACTCCACGCGGGCGAAGTCGAGGGGAACAGCTAGTTTATTAATAAAATTACATACAAAATATGTAAAAATTAACATATTTATAATATATTATATATTTTGAATAATATGTGAAAATAAGTTAGTTTCTTTTTCTTTTGCGGCTCTACCCATAGCTCTCACCAAACTACCAAAGGTTTGCTGGCAGATAATGCCTTTTCGGCATTAAGTTCGCCTTTGAACTAAATGTTTGTTTAATTAAGTGTAATAAAGAATTTTCTATCTATCTATCTATCTATCTATCTATGATGGATACTTATATCAAGAGCCGTACACGCACAACAAAAGTTCGATCTCCACCGGATTTAATGCAATACATAATTGCAATTCAATTACTCATTTGAGTGCTCGGGTGGTGAAAGTGAAAATCGCGAGGAAACTCCTATCTTAGAAATAAAATATTTGAGGAGGATGATTTTTGCCAGTATTTTTGACAATTTTGCCAATACGATCGGAGCAGCGCTGCGGACTTCAAAAATCGTCATAGAAACGAACAAAGACCTATTACGAACCATGGAACATATATGATCGATATATTGTTTTTCAAAATCTTCTTACAAATTCTACGACGTGTATTTATCTTTTCACCTTCGCAGAAATATACATATTTAAATAATTATGACAGTAATTTTATAACTTGTATTTGTATGTCTAATCACAACACTATACATGGGAAACAGATAATAACCTACTGCATAACCTAAAGTTAACTATGTATTTGTGAAATAAAAGATATTCAGGATATAAAATAAGAAAACCGTATTTAACTATCGTCGCTCCTTTACTTCATATGCTGAACAGCTAAAGCATTTCCGTATATCTTCCTTATATAGCGCAATTTTTTGAATTAATAAACTGTGCAAAAATGGCATCGACTGTCCTCAATTACTGGAAATGGTTAACATTAATGCTCCAAGCAGATTACCTCGTTTTGATGTCTACAAGCTGGCCTTACACACATGACTAACCTCGAGCTAAATTCAGTATTATGCAGAATGTTTGGGTTGTATAATTATATATCTAGGCCATCTGATTTGGATATATTCAATGACAATTTAAATAATTTTAGAAGAAAAATGTTACTTTATTTAGATGATAAATGTAAACCTGTTTTAATTTCCATGAACACGCAATTTTTCTACCGTTTCAATTTTACGTTATTTCATTTTTCGCAAAATTACTGTGTGTTAGATCTGGTTGCCTATAACTGGGTAGCACCATTGCATGTTTCTCATAATGCTTGTATCTTATTTTTAGTTTTAGTGTAATATCTGGTGGTTTGGCATCCATAAAGGTGTCAGACAGGGCTGTGTGGCTTCCCCGTGGCTGTTCAACCTATTTATGGACAGTTGTTTAAAAAATTTGAAAGTAGAAGAATGCGGGTTAAGAATGGGTGAGTTAACCGTCAAATGCCTTTTGTACGCCGATGATCAAGTCATACTTGCGTCGTCAGTAGCCGAGTTGCAAATGATGGTTACATTAATGAACAGGACATTAAAAGAAAAGGGAATGAAAGTGAACGCAAGTAAGACGAAAGTTATGGTTTTTGAAAGAGAAGAAAGTAAAACGATATGCAAAATAAGAATAGAAGGGGAGTTGGTAGAGCAAGTAGATGAGTTTGTGTATTTGGGATGTGTGTTTAGCAGGGATGGTAGATATGATAAGGATATAGAACGACGAGTGAATGCAGGAAATAGAGTGAATGGGGCTTTACACTCTATTGTGAAAAGTCAGAATGTGTTAAAAAAGGCACGTATGGCAATTCACAATGCTGTGTTAGTGCCTACTTTAATGTATGGTAGTGAAAGTGGGGTGTGGCAGAAGAAGCACGACAGTAGAATAAATGCTGTAGAAATGCGGTCATTAAGGAGTATGTTAGGGATGAATCTGAATGACAGAGTGAGAGATTGTTTAATAAGAGAAGAGTGTGGTTTGCAAGATGATGTTGTGACCAGGATTAAGAAAGGAATGCTTCGGTGGTTTGGTCATGTAGAAATAATGACTGAGGAAAGAGTGACAAAGAAAATTTATGTTGCAGATGTGAACGGCAGAGTCGGGAAGGGTCGCCCTAGGCGAAAGTTTATCGACCAAATTGGCGATATATTGAAAATGGGCTAAATGAAGAGTACCTTTAACCGACGAGCGTGTATGCGTAGGTATATGGATGTGGAGGAAGCGAGAGAGGTCTGTCAGGATCGTGCCAAATGGAAGTCCATAGTCTGTGCCGTCTCCTCTCGGTGACAGGCGTGAGTGTTTATGTTTATGTATGTTATGTAATATCTATCGGTGACCCTTATAAATAAATAAAATAGAAAAAAAATACATGGAAATAATCGCGATATTTTTCATCGACTCTGACATTTATTAATTCATTTCTTTTAAGTTTTTTTAACCTATGGAAGGAAAGGAGAAAATGCTCTCGACAGGTAAGAAGCTTAACTCGGACAGCGAATGATGGCGCATGTTGTAGATTGTAGTACAGATCTTCGATATACGAGTATTAAATTGCTCAGTCGTTTGGATACTTTGATAGTATGATTTAGATTTTATTTTGCGTCTTTGTGGCCGTGGCCTCATAGTTTCATTAATTTATTTTATTTAATAAGAAATGTTTTCAAAATAAACTCACATTTTGATGTTTTAATATTAAGCTTCTCAAACCACTCTATGAAATATCACGCCTTTAGGGCTACGTACTGCAATAAAATCTAACATTTCATTTTCACTGATACGTGGGCAATAAAGTTAAGCCCGAGGTGGTATGTAGTTTAAATTTTATACGGAATAAAAACTACAGAATGATAGGAAATAAAACATTCAAAATTCTATACCAAAAGTTGTAGAGTATACTGCAGCTAGATAAGATGTTTGGGAAGAACCTTTCTTAAAGAAAGGAGAAATAATATAGAAGCTATAAAGTATTTATACAATACACTACAATAAATAAATAAGGTGGCTGTTAGAAGTGGCGATCAAAACATATTGCAATAAAACTGAGAGTGACTTAACATTGAGCTACCGCTGTTATTTTTCTAGAACCAAACGTGATCAAAAAAAAATACAAAATTCCTTCAACAAATTTAATTGTATTGTAACAGAATACCATCGTGAAATTTCTGTTTAATGCTGCTGTGTTTCTTATGCCGACGTGAAAAAAAGCACGAAATTTAGGTTTTTTTTATAAAAATGAAATGAATAACGAAACTACAGTCCACCTGATGGTAAGTGGCTACTGTAGTGCATAGACAACTTCTGAGGACTGAGGTGGAATTCTGCATAGGACGTAATTATAATGTCTCTCTATATCCTGCAGACCAGATCACAGCAGTGCAAGCACTGCTACTCACGGCCAATATAGATTAAAATGTTTCTACTAATAGCACAGTACCAGACTCTTAGACAGAAAATGAATATTACCTTAATAGTTTAGAGATACTGTTGCTAAGCTACTGAAAATCACAACACAAACCGACAAACACAAAAATGTAATAAAATTGAAACGACGTCTATCTGTAATGAAATATTTCCGTGGAAGTGTCATCATGTAGAACTCACGGGATTCGATTACATTGAGCGCGCCATGGCATCGTTTATAACAGGAAAAATTAATTTGCTGGCGGTATGGCAGAGTGTTGACTCTAAGAGATTATGGCACTTTAAAAAAATAACTTAAAACTTTTTTTTCAAGTTAAAACTAATGAAGGGTCAAGTCAAATAAATCACAGTAGCACTAATACCATATATGTACCAAAATATTTTTTTAATGACTGAATGGCTATGGACCTGCCAACCTGTGATAAAACTTTTTCTTCTCCTTCTTCTCTTTCATCACCCTGAAAAGACTACTGATGAACATAAGCTGTTGCATCTTTTGGAAGTCATAATATTTTTTTGGCATATCTTATAGTCACTACCTATTACATCCACGGGTCGAAATGGGGTGACAGATTCTCTTACGCCATCACCACATGCGGATACACCATCCTCTATTGAGAAAATACCAGAGTGTGCTAGTCATGAACCTACGGCAGTTTTCTGTTAAACATAGGTCTCTCCTAAAGCGCACCAATTAGACCCGCCTTCTCGTTCACGTAGCCAGTTGCTACCAGCTATCTGGCGTAGAACGACGCTCCATCTAGAAATCGTTCATATTAGAAAATGACGGCACACCTGTTTCGAATTACGAATATTTAAATGGGTCACAATGATTGGTTTCAATTTCAGCTGTTTGTGTGAAATGGCACATCAATTAAATTTAACTGGAATTCTAATTGCCATGAGGAGGATATTTTATTAGGGTTTATTTTAAATGCCGATAACAATTGCTTAAAATTAGTTACAGTGTTACTTCGTTATGACCGGTTTCCATCAAAGGACTGACAATATTTAATTAGATGTGATTTACTGTGCTCGTATATTTATTTTGTTAGAGTCGGAGTTAATTAATGATATTTTGAAAATGTTAAATATTTTTGTATTTATACCAATGTACAGTACAAATATGTACACCACAAAAACACATAAACATATATAGGTATAGTTTGTATTATTCGTACAAACTAATTTCTTGTGAAATGTTGGAGGAAGCGTGCTAACTATTGCTTAAGCTGATGGTTGAAGAGAATGACGATGAGTGCAGTGTGGAAAATCTATAAAAAACGCTAAACACCGGTGGCAGTCCCATTATTACCATATTTCTTCTATAAAAATTTGAGCAACAAATAAGATGAAAGTCCACCTGAGGATTATTGGCTACTACGAAGACACTTGCAATAAACTTCAAGCAATGAACCACATACATAATGTAGGAAAGCTCTGATAACATTTTTTTATAGGACAAGGGATCATAAGGCTCACTCAGCAAGAACTGCTACAACAGGGGAATCACAGGTGCATTGCCAGCCTTTTAGAAAGGAGTAAGCTCTTTTCTTAAAGGTCCCTAAATCATACCTCTACGGAAAAATCGCCGGTGATAAACTATTCCACATAAAGGTCGTCCGAGAAAGAACACTCCTAGTAAAACCTACAGTGGTGGACCGTCAAGCATTCAGATGGTGTGTATATTATCGGAAATTTTGCCACAATGTGTTTTCGATTGCAATGCTTCACAGATTTAAATAATAGAATCAGACGTTACTTTGCGGAAATCCATTTTTTGTTATAAAAATCGTATTTTGGCTTTATTTTTTTAATGTATCGTGGAAGCAGTTTATATACATAAATTGCACGATGATAAACACCCAGAACAATTACTTGTAGGCTATAGAAATACTTGTTTTGTGCAAAATTCGACACCCGGCGCTCAGCGCCGTAACTCATTGGTAAACCATTGCGCCACTTAGCCGTCAAAATATTAAAGATTAAAATTTTATATTAAATATTTCAAAAATTTATCGGCCAATATCCGCGTCGTAAAAAACGGAATGAAGTGTTTTACCTAATTTGAAGAGCACTTTCTGCTCTACCTCAATTGTTTGCACTATCTCCGTTTAAACGAATCCCAACACCACTACTTCTAACACCACTAAACTAGGAAAGAGGCACCACTGTCGAAATTTTTTTATAGGAGAGTATCAAAATTAAACATAATATTTAATTATGCTTTTGCATCCTGCAACTTGCAACAAAAATTATTCTTGATTAGTGTCCAATTTTCTTTCTCTTCTTTATTCTTTATTATATTTGTCCAACGGTTCTTTGCGTTACATGTTTACTGGGCGAACACTTGCTGTACCTTCATTGTAATATGATAATTTATTGTTTAATTTTAATAAGTGTATAAAAACATATAAATGAATGTAAACATATAAAAAAACAGTCAGACATACCTCAAAACCTTAAAACGAAATTGTACAACCAGTGCGTGTTGCCAGTGATGACTTACGGAACTGAGACGTGGTCCTTCACTGCTGGCCGTATGAGGAAGCTCAAGGTCGCTCAGCGAGCTATGGAGAGGGCTATGCTCGGAGTTTCTCTGCGTGATAAACTCAGAAATGAGGATATCCGAAGTAGAACCAGAGTGACCGACATAGCCCAACGGATTAGTAAGCTGAAGTGGCAATGGGCCGGCCATATAGCTCGAAGAACCGACAACCGATGGGGAAGAAAGGTTCTCGAGTGGCAGCCTCGTACCGGCAAGCGAAGTGTAGGGCGTCCCCCCACTAGATGGAGTGACGACCTGGTAAGATATGCAGGAAGTCGATGGATGCAGGTGGCTCAGGACCGTGCTTTGTGGCATTCTTTGGGGGAGGCCTATGTTCAGCAGTGGACTTGTGAAGGGCTGTAATGATGATGATGATGATATAAAAAAAATGTTCGTTGATTTTTGTCACACATTACGTAAGATTAAAACATATTTTAAGATGGGCAACAGTATTTCTTTGACAATTTAAGTATATAGTTAAATTATTTCCAAATTATTATTTTTTTTCTGAACATAATTTAAAAAAAGTAAGACTTCAATAAATAAAAATATATAATAATAAATGCTAAATCTCTTAAAAACCTACAACTGGCACAGTAAATGATTTATCTTTATATATAAAAATTACGTGTCACGTTGTTTGTCCGCGATGGACCCCTAAACTACTGAACTGATTTTAATGAAATTTTACACATTGTGTGCATTTTTGTTCAACTTGAGAGATAGGGTAGTTTTTATCCCAATAAATGACCCTCAAAATTTTTTATTGCGAATTTAAGGATTTTTATAAGTAGAGTCATCGGAAAGGGCAGAGCAACGTCTGCCTGGCCAGCTAGTTCTAATATAAAAATAATAAATACGAAGCGTTATCGAAGTGTTATTTGAAAGGAATTAATATTTTTAAAATTCCCACCTTCATCTTTAAGATTAATAGACTCCGTTTGGATCCTCTCGCTTCCAGTATGAAACTAATAACTCAGGTCCGACGTAAGCCCCTTGCGGTACTGACTGCGATTAATGTACCGAAAGGTCGAAGTCTGGTAATGTGTTTGAAGTAAATATTAAAGATAACACATTATTTATGTTACAGAAATATTCTAAATGGATCTAATTTTAATTGTTTAAAAGTGAAATTTTCACAATAATCTATCATCAATCACCGTTTACTTTCTGCACTACATGAAATTCATTGAGTTATTAAAGTAAAATAAATTTTGAACTTCTTACGTACATTTATTTGATTTTGACTTGTTATTTGCTTCAGTGACTTATTATTTGCTTCAGAACAAGTGACTGATAAAGCCCAATGATCAGTAAATAAGTTGTGGTGGAAATAAGCCGGCCATATAGCACGAAGAACCGGCAACCAATAGGGAAGAAAGGTTCTCGATTGACAGCCTCGTGTCAGTAAGTAAAATGTCGTTAAGTCAACCACTAGATGAAGTGACGACCTACTAATACATGCAGAAAATCGATGCATGTGGTTTTGGCGTTCCTTAGGGTAGGCCTATTTAGCGGTGGATCTGTGAAGGGCTATAATAGTGATGATAATGACTTCATTTTGCATAAAAAAAAGACAATTACAATTTTAATTAAAATATAATTATCATTGTTGTTTTCTTACATAGGCTTCTTGGAACAAAACATTTTCCGTAATCACTACAACTGACAATTAGTGATTGCAACTCTAATTATTAAAGATCCATCCTGCAGATTAAATCAATATCATATTATATTAATCTACCTGCATAGATTTTGAAAATTCAGCCTTGATATAAACATACCTACAGTTGCCCACAGCCTCGGCTGTTCAAAATTTCTAATGAAATGAAATGAAACTCGCAGTAAATAATCATTAAAACATAAAAACATATTAATTTCTCGCAATAAGGATCTGATTTTGAAATAAAGAATTAACTGTTAAGCAAGTTATTAAATCGAGTTACTTATAAAAAATTACACATTTTTCGATATTCATATTTTTATTTACTCTTCTGGAAAATAATAATAGTGTCAATTATATATATATATATTGTAAGTAAAGACTTTAGAATTTAGTTGTGGGGTAACTCGAACTTTAGGCATAGTTAGTTTGAATAGCCTATCATGTAGACGATGTCATGGAGGTCATGGTTGAATAGGGGCAAAATTTCTCATTACTCTTTAGGGGGTCAAAATGGCCAAAAACCAAAAAATTAAAAATTCTTATTTCGGCTATAACTCCGCCTCCTTTGCAGGTTCTTACCCAGTCTTTATCCCACTTGATATAAATATATACAAATTATAAATATAAATTAGAACAAATGTAATGTGAAAACTATAATGTAAGGATGTAAAAAGTTGCAATCATCATTAATGTTGGCATTGCTTTCACCCGATAGTTTAATGTGGTCTAATGGGCAAATATTTTAAGATATTTCTTTTTGCGCATTTTTAGGAAAGGTTATTCTCAAGACTTTCGAGCCACACATTGACTATTAAACATAAAAATTACGACTTTGGATGTGAAAATGACTTTTCAGAGTTCATTGGTCGATTGCATAGTAAAAAGTAGAAGTTTCTACTTTTTACTATGCAATCGACATGGGCTCATGATTCTATGCATATATTACATCGATGTTGCATCGAATGTTCAGTCACAGTCTATTCTTAAGACGTTTAAGGAACGATAAGGGGTAAGGTAAATTTCTAATACCGCCATAACCTCATTCCGAAATCCAGCATGCAGAGAAACTCCTTGAACCTTCTCGTACGGCTAGCAGTTAAAGACCACGACTCCCCAGTCCCCATCAAGACATTTGATTTACTTTATATCAAATAAAACAAAAGTTAACATAAGCTTCATAAGAGTTAGAAGTAAAAATTACAAGTATGGTTTCAAAATAAAAACGGAAGCTGCCTTTCGACGACAAATACACTTTCCTGTTGTCGGAATAAGGAAGTATATTTTCGCTGCCTCATGACGTAATGTTATTGCTTTCTGATGACCTCTTGAATGTTTTTATATCGCTGCTTCTGTCGAAAATATGTAGAATTACTGAAATATTATTTAAGATGCAAAAATAAAGTGTATTTTTATAGTTGAAGTTTACCAAAATATTTACCTATATTTAATATTACATTTCTATTAGAAATGTATAAGCTAGTTGTTATAAATTTAATTAATATTTTAAATATTTCTTATTTTAATATAATGTGTTGTTTAACTATTACGCATTTTAAATCCATTCGATCTGCACCAGATGGCAAAGATAATAAATAGTGTGTATAATAATAGTGTAATAATTTATTCGGATGATCACTATGGTATTTAGGTAAGGTGGAAGCAAAACTACTAGATGGACGTTTACTCGGAGTTAGGACTAGACACAACCATCTTGTCTATTTCTGCCGTCAAATAATAATTGTTTCACTGTGTTGTAGTAAGTTTTAGTCTAAAGAGTATAGAGAGCTATAAGTTATAGACTGTGATGTATTCCATTTTAGTCCTCAGACGTGACAAGGGTTCTGTAGCCTTAGTTATTTGAAGTTGGTTGCATATGTCCATGGACTTCACCGTCACTGTTATTTTTTGGTGTTGTTATTAGAACAACTGAATTCAAAGTCATACTTCTGTTCTTCTGCAGAAAACGAAATCTTCCCTGAAGTTGTAGAGCCATGCTGCAGCTATATTATGATTGTAGCTCAAATGGATCAACTCGACTGAGGAAGGACCATGCTCTCACAGAATGCAGCGTAAAAAGCAGCTTAATGCTGCTGTGTTTCGTATGGTAAGTGTTGAGAACCCAATACCCTTTTTACTGGATACATATTTTACAATCAGGTAGACTGTGTGCTCGTTTGTTTTCCCTATTCTATAAAATATAATTCCCACAGCCAGCACAGCTCAGTTACACACTATTTCAATTTTACTGTTAATACTTTTAACAGCGTCTTTTTCAAAAGAATCTACAATTAAAGTAAGATTAATAAATCTACTTTCTGATGCGCTTAATTGCAACGTCGTAACTACTATTTCCTGTCAACCATTAATAGCGTCGATGAAACGTCTACTAACAGCAAGCGTTTGCTATTTTAACTTCTACTATTTCCTTTCATTTCACTTAACTATTTGATAAGAAATTAAAGCTTTAATTTTTTTTTAATTTTTGATATAATTTTCTTCTATGGAAACCTTAACTTAACTTAAAATACTTGTTAAATTGCGGCCGTCTGTTGGTAGTGTGCCCAAAAGACTGACTGACTTGCGTCACTGTGTTGCGAGGCTGATCAAGTAACCAAAATAACTGCTAGCTTTTTGCTTACCAGATACATTGACAAGGAGTAATGAGATATCCCTGTACAAACGCCTTCATTCAGGACTCGACGGCCCCAGCGTTTCTACACCAAACGGCACAAGCATGTATCACTCTCCGAGAGCTGCATATTTGCGCCGCTTGTTAGACTCGGCAACGGCAGCAGCCGTGCCTGCCTTCTGTGCAGGTTCGCAAGATGTGTCAAAATAAGTCGCATCCAATAATAAAGCTGTTTTTAACTTTCTCATATCCAATCGCCTGGTAAGCCTAAGCTTAGGGTGCACACCAATCTTTGTAACGCGTGCCAGGTAGGAAGGTTTAGATATAACCTTTGCTAGAAATAACATATCCAAGCGGATTACTGACTGGCATGTTAGTCGTGAAAACCTGACGTCTGATCACAGACACATTAAGTTTGTGATTAGGGCAACGCCACCTTATGAAACTATTACTTTCAGGGATCCAAAAGCAACCTCCTGGGATGTCTACAGGGATAGCCTAAGCAGGATTTTGGAAACGTTTACTAAAAGTATAAAAACAATTAAAGTTCTGGAGTTAGCGGCGGAGACGGTAACCTTAGGTGTCCGTGAAGACTTCGAAGACAGTTGCCCCCTCAAAACAAGACCTAAACATGAAAAGTTCCTTGCTGGAACATTACGCTAAAGCAGCTTACGGAAAAGACCAGGAGACTATTCAATAAGGCTAAAAAAACAAAGAATGGGATATTTATAGTGCAGACCTAACCGATTATAATAAAAAAAATTAGAAAGGCTAAGAGAGCATCGTGGAGGAAACTATGCGAGGTAGTTGAGTCTTTGCCTCGCAGTGCAAGACTACACAAAATGCTATCGAAAGCTAAACCTAATCAGACCGGGCTTCTGAAAACGCCTGATTGTTACTTCACTTGTAGTGAAATGAAAATACTGGAGCTTCTAGCGTCAACTCATTTCCTAGGGTCACATTTGACTCTGGCCTCGAACCCTTTCAGAGCCCTACGAAGGCTTTGTAACGAGGACTGGTGTAGGGCTACAAAGATAATACGGCCAAATCTTGTCAAGTTGGCTGTTGACTCCTTTAAACTATGTAAGACGTGGGAAGGATGGAATAATGCCCATCTATCTATAGAGGGGTATCGATATCCTTCTTTCTTATCTGGTAAAAATCTTCAGAGCATGTTTTGCATGGGGATATATTCCACGATAAACAATTGTCTAAGTTCTATTTATACCTAAGGCTGGTAGAAAGGACAATGCCTTACCAAAGTCCTTTAGACCTATAAGCCTTTCTTCCTTTCTTCTACCAGACAGTGGAAAAGGTTATAGATAGATATATTAAGGATGTAGCTCTAGCTGCGAGACCTATACATTATAACCAGCACGCTTACCGCAGACGCAAATCTACGGAAACAGCCTTGATCAGTGTTATTGATAGGGTCGAAAAAGCGCTGTAGGATAAAGAGGTAGCTCTTTGTGCCTTTCTAGACATTGAAGGCGCTTTCGACAGTAGGCCTATATTACTGCTGGTTGGGGGCCAGACATATAAAAATGTTGACCTCACAACCATCAAGTGGGTAAAGTTGATGTTCTCAAACAGAAAGGCAAAAATAGAGCTGTTTCAAACTTCGATTGAGATTTCAACTACACTACTTTTTTAGACTCTTGTGGTTGACCAATTATTGTACAATATGGCAAACCTTCGTATTGACACACAGGGTTATGCTGATGAACTTGTGATCACAGCGAGGGGTTTTTGCCAAACTGCTTTATCATCAATCATACAAAGAGCCCTACAAACCATAATCAAGTGGTGCAGGGATAACAGTTTATCGGTTAATGCTGATAAAACTATTATAATACACTTTACCAAAAAGAGACGGTTGGAAAAATTAGTCACACCAAAACTTAATGGTAAAGAAGTAACATTCTCCACTAAAGTTAAGTATTTGGACGTAACAATCGACCAAAAACTAACGTGAAACTCTCACCTTAGCAATGTATGTCATAAGGCAAAAATTGCTTTAGGTACGTGCAGTCGCATGGTCGGAAACAACTGGGGCTTGCGTAGTATGATCCTATGGCTGTACAGCAGTATAGTGAGGCCGACTCTTACCTACGCCTTAGGCCAACCAAGAGACGACTGCGGACAGACTAAATAGTCTACAAAGGACTGCCTGCTTAATGGCAACTGGAGCGGTGTGATCATCGCCTGGAGTGGCTTTTAATGCAACTCAAGGCCTAACACCCCTTGATCTTTACTTAGACAAGGAGGCAAAGGCTAGTTTGTTTAGGAATAACGCTCAGGGCGGTTAGAGCTTGCTTTCCTATAGATTGAGATCCATGCTCGTCTCAATCGAGGAAACACCGGTCTTATGTATGATCTCAGATATCATGCGTCCACTCTTTACCTTTAACAAAATGTGTAAAGTGAAATTACCCTCCAGAAAATACTGGCTGAATAGACAGGTCATCTGTGAGGTCCGGTAGCCTTACATGGTATACCGATGGGAAAAATGGGCCTCAACGTAGGCTTTGTAATTTATGGAGAGAGACCCAAATTCAAACTTAGTATGAATTTGGGTAGGTTCACCTCTATCTTCCAGGCAGAAATTTTCGCCATAATTCACTGTGCGAAAACTAATCTAGAAAAAATACTACGTTAACCATATTATCTATATTAACTAAGATAGTCAAACAGCACTGCAAGCGCTGAGATCAAATTTGATGAACTCGAAGTTAATTGGAGACTGCGTGAACCGCCTAAACGCCCTGGAACTTTTAAAATGGGTTCCGGGTCATGCGGGTATTGTTGGCAATAAAAATGCCGACAAGCTCGCACGAGATGGTTCAATGTGTACACAATTTGGACCCGAGCTATTTTGTGGAATCTCAAAAAGCCATTCTTCCTTTTCACCCTGGAAACCACAACCAATCACTTAAGATCTGGTCTGATATACCAGGCTCAAAACATTAAAAAACCTTAATCCGGGCTTTCGTCCGTAAATTTGCTTTGGATGTCCTGGGATTAGGTAAAATAAAGGGCACATTCTGATAAGAGCCCTGACTGGACACTATTGTCTTAAATAGCACATGTCTATTTTAGAACTAAGCAACTCAAGGATGTGGCGGTTTTGCTCCCTAGAGCAGGTAACGCCTTAACACATCCTGACAAATTGCGGACTCTTAATGCGCAAACGCAGCACTCATCTGGGGAACTATATATTTCGCCCAGAAGAAAAGAAATTATTCACAGCTAAGCTACTCTTTCTATTCATTGAGGACGTAGGGCTTAACAGTGAACTGTTAACATAACAGCGATCACAATAAATCTTTTAGGTCGCAGTGATACTGGTCTCTCTAGACCTGCGTAGTTGCTCGTACAAAAAAAAAAATAGTTCACATCAATAGCTCAAAGGACCAATATGTAGGGGAAGTTTGTGAATTGTGACCCTCTATATATAATTGAGGTGTAGGATGTCGATTTAGGTTGTACGCGATGTAGTAATTAAAACTGTGTCCGATTCCGTAGAGAGCGTTTATTGTATTAAAAATACTTATTAACAAAATTTAAATAGAATAAACCTGTCGCGTGTGCAGGAGCGATATCAGCATAATTCCTAAATTATTAAATACGATGTACTTGCTTGTACATATTACAATACAATATACAAAAAATACTACTATGCTTACATAACTAGAGCATAAAAAAAGAAATGTTTATTATAACACGGTATTAGAATAAATAAATCATTTAAAGAAAATGTCTTTAAATATATGTCATATAAATGCCCCTCGATTGGAAAGCGCTGGCGTGAACAGTAAACAGTTACGTGTTACTCGGTTGCCAAGCAATGGGAGTATCGGCGATTGAATGTCACCTTGCCAACACCTGCTTTTATCGATAACGACTCTTTGGCGTAAAGGCAAAGTGCAGGTTTAATTTACATTTTTAAGTATTATTTAAGAGGAGCGGAATTTCACTTTTCACACTCAATTTCACATTTCACAGTTTTTATACGTGGTAGAGCCATGCTGCAGATATATTAGTAGTATTGTTGTAACACGAATGGTTCGGCTCGACCGGGGAAGAACCACGGATCTCACAGAATACCAGCGTAAAAAAGCAGCTTAACACTGCTGTGTTTCGTATGGTGAGTGTAGAGAACCGGAGACCCTTTTTATTGGAAAAGAGGCATTCCATCTTAGTCCTCACGGGTGACAACGCATCTGTATTTTGATTCGCAAACGAGGATAAATGTAGATGTCTATGGAACACAGCAAACACTTTCCATCAAGTGGACTGTGTGCTCGTTTGTCACTCTATCCTTTAAAAAATAATTATCAAATACGTCATTTTTCATCCAAATCTTATATTTTTTTAAAGTTGCACGTTCTTGGACTTCTTTTATGTAAAAATAAATGCACAATTCGTAAATCTACTTCAACATATGCTTTGCAAAGTAGAGAACGCCATCTGTTCATCATTAGACTCATCAGAGTTTTAGTTCTTTGATTTCGGTATTTAATTTTTATCAAATTTTTTTGACTCTTTTGAGTGAACTAAGTAATATAACCAGCTCATGGCAACAAACAAATTTATTAAAATATTCATATACTATTTGTATGGAATTATTTCTTCAGATTTCTATTGAACCATGCCTGAAGTAACCTCAGCAACACAGTCGGTTCAAAATTGACGAAAATTTCGCATAACATGTGATATACAAAAAAAAAGATGAAAATAACTGCCTTTTTTAAAGTCGATGGGCATTCATTTATTTTCTATAGAAAAAAAACTAAATAAGGCATAATTGCAACTACAGCTGCATCACTTTTCGTTGCACACTTTGAGCTGGAATAATAGTCGAGCAATGTCTTAAAATAGTTAAAAACTAAATAACTATTTTACTCCTTCAGTAATTTTTAAAGGGTATTACATATTACTGTATATTTTATATAATATCTTAATTATAACGACTGTACAACACAAATAAACTACAGCGTCTTGTGTGCTGTAGTAAGACTGTTGTGTTTAATAAATAAAAAATATTACCACTTTATCAACATTCTTACAAAAAAAAATCGAAAACAGCTTTATTCCATAGAGAGAAATAGAGAACATTACTGAGAATATGACATGGTATACCGATGGGAAAAAATGGGCCTCAACGTAGGCTTTGTAATTTATGGAGAGAGACCCAAATTCAAACTTAGTATGAATTTGGGTAGGTTCACCTCTATCTTCCAGGCAGAAATTTTCGCCATAATTCACTGTGCGAAAACTAATCTAGAAAAATACTACGTTAACCATATTATCTATATTAACTAAGATAGTCAAACAGCACTGCAAGCGCTGAGATCAAATTTGATGAACTCGAAGTTAATTGGAGACTGCGTGAACCGCCTAAACGCCCTGGAACTTTTAAAATGGGTTCCGGGTTCATGCGGGTATTGTTGCAATAAAAATGCCGACAAGCTCGCACGAGATGGTTCAATGTGTACACAATTTGGACCCGAGCTATTTTTGTGGAATCTCAAAAAGCCTTTCTTCCTTTTCACCCTGGGAAACCACAACCAATCACTTAAGATCTGGTCTGATATACCAGGCTCAAAACATTAAAAAAACCTTAATCCGGGCTTTCGTCCGTAAATTTGCTTTGGATGTCCTGGGATTAGGTAAAAATAAAGGGCACATTCTGATAAGAGCCCTGACTGGACACTATTGTCTTAAATAGCACATGTCCTATTTTAGAACTAAGCAACTCAAGGATGTGGCGGTTTTGCTCCCTAGAGCAGGTAACGCTCTTAACACATCCTGACAAATTGCGGACTCTTAATGCGCAAACGCAGCACTCATCTGGGGGAACTATATATTTCGCCCAGAAGAAAAAGAAATTATTCACAGCTAAGCTACTCTTTCTATTCATTTGAGGACGTAGGGCTTAACAGTGAACTGTTAACATAACAGCGATCACAATAAATCTTTTAGGTCGCAGTGATACTGGTCTCTCTAGACCTGCGTAGTTGCTCGTACAAAAAAAAATAGTTCACATCAATAGCTCAAAGGACCAATATGTAGGGGAAGTTTGTGAATTGTGACCCTCTATATATAATTGAGGTGTAGGATGTCGATTTAGGTTGTACGCGATGTAGTAATTAAAACTGTGTCCGATTCCGTAGAGAGCGTTTATTGTATTAAAAATACTTATTAACAAAATTTAAATAGAATAAACCTGTCGCGTGTGCAGGAGCGATATCAGCATAATTCCTAAATTATTAAAATACGATGTACTTGCTTGTACATATTACAATACAATATACAAAAAATACTACTATGCTTACATAACTAGAGCATAAAAAAAAGAAATGTTTATTAAAACACGGTATTAGAATAAATAAATCATTTAAAGAAAAATGTCTTTAAATATATGTCATAAAATGCCCCTCGATTGGAAAGCGCTGGCGTGAACAGTAAACAGTTACGTGTTACTCGGTTGCCAAGCAATGGGAGTATCGGCGATTGAATGTCACCTTGCCAACACCTGCTTTTATCGATAACGACTCTTTGGCGTAAAGGCAAAGTGCAGGTTTAATTTACATTTTTAAGTATTATTTAAGAGGAGCGGAATTTCACTTTTCACACTCAATTTCACATTTCACAGTTTTTATACGTGGTTAGAGCCATGCTGCAGATATATTAGTAGTATTGTTGTAACACGAATGGTTCGGCTCGACGGGGAAGAACCACGGATCTCACAGAATACCAGCGTAAAAAAGCAGCTTAACACTGCTGTGTTTCGTATGGTGAGTGTAGAGAACCGGAGACCCTTTTTATTGGAAAAGAGGCATTCCATCTTAGTCCTCACGGGTGACAACGCATCTGTATTTTGATTCGCAAACGAGGATAAATGTAGATGTCTATGGAACACAGCAAACACTTTCCATCAAGTGGACTGTGTGCTCGTTTGTCACTCTATCCTTTAAAAAATAATTATCAAATACGTCATTTTTCATCCAAATCTTATATTTTTTTAAAGTTGCACGTTCTTGGACTTCTTTTATGTAAAAATAAATGCACAATTCGTAAATCTACTTCAACATATGCTTTGCAAAGTAGAGAACGCCATCTGTTCATCATTAGACTCATCAGAGTTTTTAGTTCTTTGATTTCGGTATTTAATTTTTATCAAATTTTTTTGACTCTTTTGAGTGAACTAAGTAATATAACCAGCTCATGGCAACAAACAAATTTATTAAAATATTCATATACTATTTGTATGGAATTATTTCTTCAGATTTCTATTGAACCATGCCTGAAGTAACCTCAGCAACACAGTCGGTTCAAAATTGACGAAAATTTCGCATAACATGTAATATACAAAAAAAAAGATGAAAATAACTGCCTTTTTTAAAGTCGATTAGTAAACGAGCATTCATTTATTTTCTATAGAAAAAAACTAAATAAGGCATAATTGCAACTACAGCTGCATCACTTTTCGTTGCACACTTTGAGCTGGAATAATAGTCGAGCAATGTCTTAAAATAGTTAAAAACTAAATAACTATTTTACTCCTTCAGTAATTTTTAAAGGGTATTACATATTACTGTATATTTTATATAATATCTTAATTATAACGACTGTACAACACAAATAAACTACAGCGTCTTGTGTGCTGTAGTAAGACTGTTGTGTTTAATAAATAAAAAATATTACCACTTTATAAACATTCTTACAAAAAAAAAATCGAAAACAGCTTTATTCCATAGAGAGAAATAGAGAACATTACTGAGAATATGTCTAATAGAGTTCTGAAAATAAATTTTTCGTTACAACGTTTAAAAAGGTTAAGACTAAATCGCAAAGTATTCACTGAAATCCCCGGCGGTGACCGATAAGACCCAGTTCAGGTTGCGACCGCGCCGGACACAATAACTCAGGGCCTCAGTAATCCTCTTATATTGTTCGCTGCTTTTGGACGAATCAACAGAATAATTGTGAAAAAGGATAATTTTTAACAACACAGTTGTAAATATTTTTTTGGAAATTGTCGATACTCTCATTTTATATTTTTAAATTTATCTTTGAACGACAGTAGCCTAATAGCGATTTTAAAAGACCGTGGATTTGAATCTGCTATACCACTGCTATCGTAAACCACGCCTACAAGTATTTTAAGTTTACCAAGACTGGTTAAAGGGAAAATTAATAATATCAATAGCATTGCTGCTGTTATTTCTTATAAAAAACTGAAAATGGCAAACTAAATTGAGGTGTAAGATTGTCAACCTTGCCTTTGTCTTTGATGATCCATAAGTGGTGAAAATTCAATTAAAAGATGGCGAGTCCAATTTCTGCAGACTAATGATGAAGACTGCTTCGTTGGCTTAGTAGTCGTTAGTCAAACCAAAGTTTATAATATAGTTTTTCTATCAATAAATTTTCAGTAGCAGCTCGAAGTCAGGATGTTGGAGGCACTCTATCCCCGTACCTCGGAAAGCAAGAAAAGCCATTGGTTCTTGTTTTTGCGCGTAACCTGTTTCCGATCGTGTTGGATTGCCGTGCCATCGGACAATGAGAGAGAGGGAATAGAGAGTGCATCTGTACTTGCACACATATGTCTTACGTAGTACCTATGTACATAGGATTTGAATTAATTATAAAATTTTCTATGCTCCTACACTTGTTTATGATTTAGATATTTTAATTTTACGTATGATTAATCACTTTTAAAAACTGAGCATCCCCAAATATGTGTACCTAGTGACAAGATATATAAATAAATAAAAAATAAATAAATGTTTTATTGATATATAGATTTAACAAATGTGAGAACAGTGAGTTAAACATCTAAACAATGTTCAAGATAAAATAAACAAATATTTTCCATTGGACCCCAAACTAGGATAATCCTGTATCTTGGGGTAAGGAGCGCAAGTTATCTAAAGAGTTGTAGGTATACGGTCTATAGAAAAAGAATAACATATTTTCCTAGTGTAAATACAATAGTGCAGTATAATTTTACTACCATCTCGCGACGGCGAAGCCGGCCTTGCTCTTCCTGACCGAGACGCAGGTTTCCTCTCCGGCTGATATTTCGTATCTCTCCTGCCCGGGGTACAAATTGGAGCACTCCTTTGTGCCTCGGGCTGGAGTTTGCGTGTATGTCAGAGAGGACATCTGTTCTCGACGCCGCGGCAGTCTTGAAGGTTCGGACCTGTCCATCCTTTGGCTACGCGTAGACAGCGACGACCATCCGCGCGTCTACGGGTGCCTCTATAGGTCCCATAGCGGTAATGCCGAAACAGACCGACTCATCGACCACGTCCAAATGGCTACAGATTCCTTGCTACAACAGGTCCCATCCGCAGAGATCGTGATCCTTGGCGATTTTAACGCCCACCATGCCGAATGGCTCGGTTCACGTTTAACCGATCAAGCGGGGAGATCTGTTTATGACTTTGCCTTGGCATATGGTCTGACACAACTGGTTACTTCGCCTACGCGGATACCAGATGTGGAGGATCATATACCTTCCCAGTTGGACCTTCTGCTGACCTCTCATCCGGACGGATATCAGGTTTCCGTCGATGCCCCTCTCGGCTCTTCGGATCACTGTCTAATCCGGAGTATGGTGCCACTCACGCTCCCTTCGCGGTTGCGTTCTGCAGGTTGCCGCCGTGTTTGGCATTACAGGTCGGCGGATTGGGACGGAATGTGGTCTTTCTTTGCATCCTACCCATGGGGGCGGATTTGCTTCTCGCCGGATGATCCCAGCGCTGTTGCTGACTCTGTCACTGATGTGGTGCTACAGGGAATGGAACTATTTATTCCATCATTTGTGGTACCCATCGAAAGCAGATCTCAGCCTTGGTTTGGTCGCTCCTGTAAAACTGCATTACGCAGTAAGCAGGAGTGTTATCAAGCCTGGGCTGCGGCTTCGGCGACTCGGGATGTAAACACCAGCATACTTAAAAAGAAGTATAACTTCGCCTCCAGGTCCTTCAAAAGAGTTATTGCCAAGGCAACGTCAGAGCACATAGGCAGAATTGGCGAGAAACTAGTTCGCCTTCCTTCGGGAATCCGTGCATTCTGGTCTCTCGCCAAGGCTGTCCAAGGGAATTTCTGTAAGCCATCACTACCATCTCTGCACAGGGGGGACGACTCACTGGCCCATGACGCAAAAGACAAAGCCGACCTTTTAGGCTCCCTTTTTGCGTCCAACTCGACTCTTGATGACAGGGGGAAAACACCGCCGACCATCCCGCGGTGTGAGTGCTCCATGCCGGATGTGCTGTTCTCACAGCGCTCGGTTCGCAAAGCACTTCTCTCCCTGGACATCCAGAAGTCGAGTGGGCCTGACGGAATCCCCCCAATTGTGCTGAGGACGTGTGCTCCGGAGTTGGCACCGGTCCTAACGCGTCGTTTCCGGTACTCCTACTCCCAAGGCGTAGTCCCGAATTCATGGAAGACAGCTTTTGTCCACCCGATCCCTAAAAAAGGCGACCGCTCAGACCCGTCCAACTATAGGCCTATCGCGATCACCTCCTTGTTCTCCAAAATAATGGAATCCATTATCAACTGCCAGCTCATCCGGTACCTTGAGGATCACCAGCTGATTAGTGACCGCCAATACGGTTTTCGTCGGGGTCGATCAGCTGGTGATCTTCTGGTCTACCTGACCCATAGATGGGCGGAGGCAGTAGAGTCCAAGGGGGAGGCGTTGGCCGTTAGTCTGGACATTGCGAAGGCCTTCGATCGGGTTTGGCACAAAGCGCTTCTTTCGAAGCTCCCTTCCTATGGGCTTCCCGAGAAATTGTGCAATTGGATCACCAGCTTCCTTGCAGATCGGAGCATCAAGGTCGTTGTAGACGGTGCATGTTCTGACTACAAGCCTATTAACGCTGGTGTTCCACAAGGCTGTGTGCTATCACCAACGCTGTTTCTTCTGCATATCAATGATATGTTGCTAACTGGTAACATTCATTATTATGCGGATGACAGCACTGGTGATGCTCTATACACCGGCCGTGCTAATATTTCTCGGGAAAACGTCTCCGAGTACCGGAACAAACTTGTGTCTGAAGTCGAGTCTTTGCTGGACAAAGTCTCGAACTGGGGGCGACTAAATCTAGTCCAGTTTAATCCTCAGAAGACACAAGTTTGCGCGTTTACCGCTAAAAAGAACCCCTTTGTCGTATCTCCTCAGTTTCAAGGCACTCCCCTGGTTGCCTCAGCCAGTATCGGAATCCTCGTCGTCGACATATCGAGTGACGTGCAGTTTCGTGGTCACTTGGAAGAGAAGGCCAAATTGGCCTCTAAAAAGCTTGGCGTGCTCAGCAGAGCGGGACAGTATTTCATGCCGGCACACAGCCTGCAACTTGACAAGGCACAGGTTCGGCCTCACATGGAATACTGTTCCCATCTCTGGAGCTCTCAGTAGCCCAAGCCCAAACCCTTCCTGCCCCTCCTTTCCCCTATGTGGCCTCATCCGTTCCTTCTGCTGACAGCTATGCTGCCAGGCTGAAGCTGCCTAAGGGTAAGCCGCCACTTTGTGTCCAGTCCAAGGGCCCAGCAGTCATTGTTTATCCAAACAATGACTCCATAAAGTCGTCGGACGATACAAAGACTGAGTTGCAGAAGGCAGTTCAGCCTGGCACCCAGGGAATTAAAATTCATAGTGTGCGGAATGTTGGAAACTCCGGCATTGTGGTACAGACGGCAACTGTTGAGGCTGCCCAGAAATTGAAGGCAGCGGTTCCGCCTTCCTTGAAGGTCTCTGACCCAAAAAGTAGGCGGCCACTGGTGGCAGTGCGCAATTTGCGCTCGGACCCGCCAGCCACTGAATTTCTCGAGGATCTGTACAGGATCAATCTGAGTGATGATCCTGACTGGCCAATAGATAAGTTTGGCGAATCATGCAGAGTTGCCTTCAAGAAGGGCCGGAAAGATGTACCACGCACCACAGTAGTGATGGAGTGCACATCTGCGCTGCGGGATAAATTGGTCGGCCTCGGCAGCGTCTTCATTGGTTGGGACGAAGCTGAAGTCTGCGATTTTGTACGAGTGACATGCTGCACTAAATGTCAGCAGTATGGCCATCCGGAGAAGCATTGCAGGGCGGCAGCGATGGTCTGCGGCAAATGTGGCGAGACCGGTCATCGTGCCGCAGAGTGCCAGTCGGCTACACAGTGCTGCGCCACATGCAAGCGCTTCAAGCGGAAAGATGCTGACCAACATGCCACTGCCGCTCTCAACTGTCCTGCACGTTTGCACGCGGAACAGCAGTCGGTCAACATGACCCAGTATGGATAGGACGACTACATTTCGCGTAGGTCAGCTCAACTTGCAAGGCTCGAAGACGGCTACCACTGAGCTTCCTGTCATAGCCGGAGAACTGGGGTTGGATCTAGTACTAGTTCAGGAGCAATATCAGCATCCTCAAATACTTGGGTGCGGCAACAACCCTAAGGCCGGTCTATTACCAGTAAGTTCACGATTTGTAGTCACGCTTCTACATGACTTATGCAACGGACACTGTGTTGTAGGTCATGTCAGCTGCCAGAGCTTTAGCATATACGTCGTATCGTTATACTGCCAGTACAGTCATGACATCTCTTGTCACCTGCAACATCTCACCCACGTGATGGATCAGCTTTCTGGTCACCCAATCCTTATTGGTGTGGACAGTAACGCTCACTCTCCAATGTGGCACTGCGAGCGCAGGCAACATGTAGATCGCGGCCCCGACACAGAATACCGCAAATTCCAGATGGAGGGATTCATCCTCGGACGGAATTTGGTGGTACATAATGTGGTGAGGTCAACCGCCCACCTTTCATAGCCCAAATGGCTCGTCCAATGTGGATATTACCATCTCCACACGTAGTGTGAGGGTTGCTGACTGGAAGGTGCATGAGGGTGTCAGTGTGAGTGACCACCAGTTGATAACGTTTGGCGTTATCCTTGGTGACTCACGGAGGTACGATGGCACAGAATTTTCAGATAACGTATGTTACTTTCGTGAACGTGGTATGAACTGGGGAGGATTTTGTTCGACTCTGCACGCCCGCATGTCCCAGCTGAGGCTAACGCGGCCAGCTAATGATATTTGCGAGCAGTACTCTGCAATACTTCTACGTACCGCGAGGGAGAACGATAAGGTACACGTGCGAAAAAGGAGAAAGAAGAGTACGAGTGGTGGTCTCCGGCTCTTGACCGTATGCGTAACGAGGTCTATTGTGCACGTCGTAAGTGGCAGGCCTCACGTCGCATAGGAGGCGACAGGGAGAAGGCTCTTCACGATTATCTCCGACAAACAAGGATACGCTACAAGCTAGCTATGAAGGAAGCTGAACTTGCCTTCTTCCGCTCTGTCGCGGAATCAGGTAACGCCGATCCGTGGGGCCTGGCTTACCGAACAGCCAGTGGACGACTTCGTCCACCTCTCAACGTGCTAAATGGAGTGAGATTAGCCGACGGCTATACTAGGACGACTGGAGACACCATGCTTGGCCTCGTCAATGCCTTATGCCCAGACGATAATCTAGCCAGGGACACTGTATACCATCGACAAGTGCGGATCGCTGCTGCATGTGCTCCATCTGGAAACTGATGCTACACCACCGACCAAAGAACAAGTTGGACTCATCATTCGAGAACTGGCCGAACACTGCACCCCGGCATTGACGGTATCACAGCTAAGATTGTTAGACAGGCATGGCGCGTAACTGGTGACGAGATCTGGCACATGTTTAGGGGCGTGCATAGTCGAGGGCGTTTTTCCGGATCTGTGGAAGATGGGCAAACTCGTTGTTCTGCCAAAGGTGGCGACAGGCCGCTCACTGACCCTAAAGCCTACCGCCCGATAACTTTGCTGCCCATATTGGGGAAAAATACTGGAGCGTGTGATAATCTCCTGCGCTCCATGTCTCTACCGCGGAATCTCCGATGCACAACATGGCTTCACGCGTGGCCGATCCACAGTGACCGCCCCTTAGTACCATCAACCGAATTACCAACGGATCAACCGAGAAGTACGTTGCAACTGATCCTTCTGGACATATCTGGAGCCTTTGACAATGCCTGGTGGCCAATGGTCCTACTCAAGGCAAAGCAATGTGGCGTTCCACCTAACATTTACCGTATTTTAACGAGTTACTTTATAAATCGCCGTGTAGGACTGTTTGCTGGAAACCGGGTAGTGTGGAAGGTCTCCACGATGGGCTTGTCCTCAGGGATCGGTGCTGGGACCAACCCTATGGAACCTCCTACTCGATGACCTCCTGAAGCTGCCAAAACCCGAAGGAGTACACTTCGTTGCTTACGCCGACGATGTGACGATCGTGGTCGAAGCATCGTCTCGTTCCGCAATAGAGCGCAAAGCGGCAGCTACGATTGCTGCCGTGTCCGAGTGGGGTATTCGCAACAGACTAGGGTTTTCTACCGGGAAGTCACAAACGATGACCTATAAGGGCAAGTTTAAACGTGGACCAATTATAAAGATGGACGGTGCAACGATCACGAGTGTTTCACAGGCAAGAGCCCTAGGAATAATTTTGGACGAGGCTAGGTCCTATGTGCAGCATGCATTATATATCGGCGAGAAGGCCGCTGCTTGCTTCGGGAAGATGTCGCGACTGTCTTCATCGACCTGGGGCATAAGATTTCACGCCCTTAGAGTCCTGTATTCAGGGACCTATGTGGCAAACGTTAACATATGCTGCTTGCCGTATGGTACCAACGCTCGTCCCTTTATGTTATCAGAAGCGTACTGATGAGGACGCAAAGACCAGCTTTGATTCTTCTCACGAAGGCTTACAGGACGGCTAGCAGCGCAGCGCTACCGGTGTTGGCGGGCGTATTGCCTGCCGACCTGGAAGTTTTTCGTGCGGGACGAGTCGACGAGGAGGGGACGGGTTTGGTCGACAAGGAGCGCAGGACGAAGAAAAGGGAGATGATGGCTGCTGTCGTTTGCCATTTTGGCAGGACCGGTGGGATTCAAGCCAAGATGGCAGGGATCTATACAAGTTTTTTTCCGGACATTGCAGAGCGTCTATTCTTCAGGTGGGTCGAGCCCGATTATGCAGTATCGCAGATTCTTGTTGGTCACGGGTGTTTTCAACGAGCGTCTCCTAAAATTCAACCTTAGGAACTCTGGCTTATGCCCCTGCGGCTCAGCACTGGAGAGTCGTGACCATGCTCTCTGGGATTGCGATCTGTATATTGAAGAGGAGGAACGCATTTTTGGACAGCCTACAAAGAACAGAAATAGGACCAGTATACTTCCGGGACCTAGTGTGCTGCGAATCCAACTTTAAGGAGTTTAGGAGATTTGCGCATGCAATGCATTACAAAAGGAAACAGTATGAGGACTGAAAATACGACCAGATAGCTGCGAACGCGAAGTGTCGTCGCTGTGGAGTCACGCCCCAGAAGGGGGAGAAGTGAAATGTAGAAAAAGGGACGGAACAGAGAGATTTGTAGGGAGTCAAGTAAGCGCACGTGGGAAAGAGCCACGAGCAAGTACCGTGTGCGTCTCCCGTGATTCGGTCCGTATGCCGCAAGGCGGGAAGGACCATGGGATGGTGGAGGGTTCTGTTCCCATCTCTGGGCAGGGGCTCCCCAGTGCCAGCTCCTTCCACTTGACCGCATCCAGCGCAGAGCGGCTCGAATCGTCGACGACCGAGTCCTTTCCGATCAGCTCGACTCATTGGCGCTGCGAAGAGATCGTTGCATCTCTTTGCATTTTCTTTCGCATCTACCATGGGGAGTGCTCTGAGGAATTGTTCGGATTAATCCCAGCCGCCAAATTTCACGAACGCACATCGCGGCAGAACTCCCGATACCATCCACACCATCTGGATGATTGGCGGTCCACCACTGTGCGATTTAGAAGATGTTTTCTTCCTCGCACGACTTCCTTGTGGAATCGATTACCATCAGCTATTTTTTCCGGACCGATACGACTTAGGGACCTTCAAGAATAAGCGTACTCCTTTTTAAAAGGCCGGCAACGCATCTGAAGTTTCCTCCCCTGGTGTTGCAGTTGTTCATGGGCGGCGGTAGTCACTTCCATCAGGTGAGCCGCATGCTCGTTTGCCCCCTCTCCTATAAAAAAAAACTCTCTCTCTCTCTCTCTCTCTCTCTGTGTGTGTGTGTGTGCGTGTGTGTGTGTTTATGTGTGTGTGTGTGTGTTTTTTTTGTGTGTGCGCTTCTAGTGGCGTTTAACTATATCTTCAGTTTCCTCATATGTTAACGTCATTAGCCAATTTCTAATATGATGACAGACCTGAGAGGTGTTGAGGTTTTTGATGTTATGATATTGAGATATTTTGTTATAAGTGTGTGGATGTAGAAAACATGGTAGGTGACTAGCCAAAAGACGTTTTAATGTTAGGGATGGGTATTTTATATACCCTCTTTTTTAAAAGATGTTGGTAGTTAGGCAGGTTTGGAGCATTTTATGACATCTCCTTATTACTTTTAGGATGAACAATTGGCGAACAGATGCACACGAGACAAATTTAAAGACCTCTCTGGTTGGGAATCGCACTGGTCTTTTAAGCATGACCTTAAGCAAAGCTCACTGCAGTCTTTCTATTTTTAACATATGAGTTTTTGCAGCACCTCCCGATGCTGTAATACAGTATTGAACAATGGACTGGCACATTGCATAGTACAATATTTTGAGAATATTTATGTTATCACTGTTACGTATAAGTTTAAAAACATAAATTTGTTTTCGAACTCGAGCAGCCAAATCGATGATATGGCGACTGAACGATAGGTTATGGTCAGCTTACTACCCCTAAATATTTTATTGTTTCCGCAGCACCTATCGTTTGACAATTGCACGTTGGGAATGTATAAGATAGGACACCACAAGGAGAATTTGGTGTTGTGCATCTGTGAACTTCTACATTGACTAACGAAGAAGGTCTAGAAGCCCGAGTCTTATGAAACGCTATGTATTTTGACTTAGCGGAATTCAAGGTGAGGAGGTTCTTGTCCAGCCATTAAGCTATACGAGCAAGACCGTGTTCAGCCAATTTATACACTTCTTTCCACCTGTGATCATGAAAAAGCACCACTGTGTCATCTGCGTAACAAATCAGTTCCGCATCATTAATATTTAAATTTAGGATATCATTCACGTAGATAGCGAAAATGCTCGGTCCCCAAAATACTTCCTTGTGGGACGCCACACAGAACAGGAAGATCGTCACTTCTGAAGTTTAGTACTTGGACGCACTGTTTCCTGTTCGCTAAGTAACTATGGAAACAATTCAAGACCGTACCTCTATCCCCATATATAATAGAAGCCACACTGTTGCCACAATAGTTCATATGAAATCGAGATTTGCCAGAAGACAATTAAAATTCAGTCTGCTCATCTCTATAACTACAATAATAAAAATCTAAACATATATGCAATGACCCAGTACAATGTGAAAAAACACGTTACAGTATGGTTAAAGACAATAGAGTATGATAAAACTGAAATTTATTAAAATAAGTAGATCAATGTACACCATAGCATAAAAACTTACAACAAATACTACAACACAAGCACATACACACACACACACACACACACACACACACACACACACACACACACACACAGACACACACACTCACACTCACACTCACGCACGCACGCACGCATGCGCGCTTGCACGCGCACGCACACGCAAACGCTCGCGCACACATACACACACACACACACACACGCACACACGTTTAATCTTTATGATCTTATAAGTATCAAAAAAATTGTTATGGAAGAGCGGGGTCCCCCTAACACAGGTATTGATATACTTAAAAGTAGGGACCCCAACCTAGTTAATGTATTTAAATTTAAGATATTGAATAAAGAATTTTGAATTTGAATTTAAATTGAATAGATGTGTGAATGACGTCACTAGGAAGACGGATGGCAATTGGTGTATAGTAAAGCTGTATATTTAATATTTATAATGTAAAATATAGATTTAAATAACGTAAATTTGTTATCAAATGTATAAAAAAATTATGTGTATGTATAGGACCGACCCAGGACTTATTTTACCGGTTCGTGGGCGAAAGGATTTCGAACTTGTTTGAATTTATGCCGGTAATATTTTAACTTATTACCGGCTCTTAACCTTTTAATTAATGATACGAAAATGATGAAAAACTAAATTATAGTTTTTTTTAACTTATTAATAGTTGTAAAATGAAAACAAAAACGTTACAGATGTAGCATGCGGTGAAACGCGTGAATTCGAAAGGTGTACTTTTTAATTTAAAACAGAACGGCACACCAAAATTGTGAAATCTTTGCTGTTGACAGCTCTTGCCAATCTGTTCACGTTTCTGGCGTTTCCGTGAATACAAGGCCGGATATTGCCTGCTATTTCAATACTTTCGAGTTAAACACAGATTAAATATAGATGTGAAATTATCCTTAAAAATGTAAGAAATACAATTTTTGTAATTCTAGGAAATTTAGGATTTAATTGTCTGTATATACATATACTCATAAAAATCGACGTAAATTTAAGTAATGGGTAAAGGTTTCTCTGTCTACTTTTAACACATGAGAAAGAAAGAGAGAGGCATAAAAATAATTAAAAAGCAAGACCGAAAATGTTTCAATATATTCTTGTTTTAAATTTATTCCTCTGAAATCTAAGAAATTTATTCACAATGACTGGCTGTCATTACAATATTTATCGGTTTTGAATTTTGCGTAAATTGACACAAACTAATTTAGTTTGTGTTGCAGTCGCTCTCAGCCCAGAGTTTGACGTTTGTGATGTGAGAGCAACTAGCGTTAATGATTTTTAGTGCTTCATCAGGTCATTACTACGAGTATATGCAGCAAGCGCAGGAGGACGCCACCTCAAACAATTTTCTTTCCCTGCGAGTTACAGCCATTTCAGTTACATAGCAGGCTTATTTCCACTCCTTCGTGATGATTCGTTGGGCTTCGTCTACTATTATTTTACTTATATACGCCAGCTGAATAAGAGTTTAATCAGTTTCATCATCATTTCTTCGCGTGATCGATCCGTGAATTTTTTAAACAACATTCTTTCGCAGCGCCAGTGAATCGAGCGAGAATCGAGAAAAGAACTCGGTTGTCAAAGATTCGAGCCACTCTTTGATTGCCCTAGTAATGTTAAAGAAAGTTATTTTCTCAATTCCCGCGCGGCACGATTATTTATATGGCCTACTAATAATTGTTCTGGGTATGGATGATTGTCCGTAAGAAATTTGTATAAAGTGACCCCACAATATAGGAGAAAATCCTAGTATGGAGGGTAACGTATTATCTTAAAAAGAAAAAAGCCTATTAGTTGGGCAATGTCTGCCTTATTGCCTAAAAATCTTAGAACTTTGTGACCATTTAGTGGCTGTGTTCGAATATCCACTATCCCGTATCGTCCTGGTGGGTATCATAAGAGGCAACAGAGAGAAGAAATATTTATAAAGCAGGAGATAGCAGCAGCACCTTCCTAATAACAACTAAAATATAAAAAAATTGCTGATGACAAGTATGACAAATATCCCCCGTAAGAGGAAATCTATGGAGACTCCTATGTACGGTTGTAGACTATTGATAGGCTGGTTCGGTAACAGTAAAGTAATTTTAGTAACATAAAAAGCAAGAAAAAAAATTTTGTCCAAGGCAAAAAAATCACCTGCACAAAAATTTACTTAATAGATGTAGTGTCATATTGTTTTCTTTTTTCTTATAGGGCAAATAATATGCCAGTGATGCTATTATTGTCTTATTTTGAAACTTTACATAGGTATTCCTTTTATACAAGTATCATTGAAGTAATGATAATGGTGACAAAAATTCGTCATTTTGAATAAATTGAAAATTGTTTCACAGTGCAATATATTCGTATTTTTACAAAAAATAAAAAGAAATACACAAAACCTGGAGCGAAAATGAAAAACAAGTGAGTCGATACGGCTTTATCACAGTCCGTAAACGGGAAAGCGCCTTCGTTTGAATGCAGAGCAAAATGGTATTTCGAAATTGACTTCATCGTTGCCTTTGACAGTACTGTGAGGCATTCTTTTGAATTTTAGATTATACCCGCGATACTGTGTATTATTATGAACAAAACATATCAATTGGAAAATACAAACTAAAGGGCATACCAGACTGGAGTTCTTTGAATTCGACTATGCCGTTGTCTCTAAGAATTTGCTAAATACGCAGGACATAATATAATGTAATTGCAAATACAAAATTTAGGTTAATAATGGAGGTAATTCAGGGAAGCTATTTATGTGACACCTCTTTTCTTAGTTCTTTTTTGTAAAATTCTAAATTATAGAATTGGTTGTAATAAAAACATAACCAATTGTTCATTATGTAATTGTGCGTCAAATAAAATTATATGGATAAACCTACTAGTTCTCAAGTTATCCAGAACGAAAAAAGTTTACTAACGTATCACGAATACGATACTCGTATTGACGCAATCCATCTTAAACTGCAGAATCTGATTCTAAGAGCTCCGTAACCTCGAGATAATATGCTGAAATTTGGATTTTCATTTATTGCACGTATTGCACAACTCCAAAATAGGAATTTATTGATAACCAGGAAGTACGTTCTTCAGACCGTTTACAGGAAGCCGACTGTCGAGTATCAACCGAGATAAAAGCCCCCTTTAAATTGAGAGATTTTAATTGAGACGGCTCCGTGGCGTAGTGGCTTATCTATGAGTTGCAATGCTTGGGGCCGCGGGTTCGAACCCCGCACGGAACAAGTATTTGTACGGCCTACAAATAATTGTTCCGGGTCTGGATGTTTGTCCTTGTGCAATTTGTGTTTGTAAACTGCCTCCACGATACAGGAGAAAATCCTAGTGTGGGGGTAACGTTTTTTAAAGATAAAAAAAGAAAAAAGAAAAGAAAAAGAGAGGCTTATACTTACATTGTAACAGAGATATACTTAGACAGGTTGATGTTTATGGCTTTAGCTATTAAAGTAGGTAAAGCTTCTCGTGGAAGCCATCGTAACTCAGAAGCTAAGCTTAACACATAAGCAAATGTTTAATCCCCGCCGGCACCAACGACAAAATATAAATTGAAATTTTAAATTCAGATTTACCAATTGCTCGGCGGTAAAGGAAAATATCGTAAGGAAACCTACCTAAAAAAAAAAGAATTTCGAAGATATGTGAACTCCGCAAACACGCATAGGGATGGCAAGGGTCGACACTACCTTGTTCTACCCTCTCAGAAATGAGAGGACTATACATCATCATCATCATTACAGCCCTTCACAAGTCCACTTCTGGACATAGGCCTCCACCAAGGAATGCCACAAAGCACGGTCCTGAGCCACCTGAATCCATCAACTTCCTGCATATCTTATCAGGTCGTCACTCCATCTAGTGGGAAGACGCCCTTTACTTCATCCACTGGTACGAGGCCGCCACTCGAGAACCATTTTTCCCCATCGTTTTTCGGTTCTTCGAGCTATATGGCCAGCCCATTGCCACTTCAGCTTACTAATCCGTTTTTAGGGTTTCGTACCTCAAAAGGAAAAAATGGAACCCTTGTAGGATCACTTTATTGTCCGTTCGCCTGTCTGACTGTCTGTCAAGACCCTTTTTCTCAGGAACGCGAGGAGGTATCAAGCTGAAATTCATATCAAATACTCAAGTCTACTGTCCCTTGAAGCTGTAAAAAACTTGTTAGCAAACTTGTTAGTCAACGGAATCAAAGATACAGCCGTTTATGCCGTAAATTTTCGACATTCGCAAGATAATCAATACCCTCACGGTACTTCTCGTGAACTCAGAATCTTAAAATTCGGTACAAAGCAACGTATTATAGCACAGATAAAGGAAAAATTGCGAAAACCATAAATTTTTAGTTACATCATATAATAAGAAAATTTTTAATAATTTTCAACTTATATACTTCGGATTTGTTCGGAACCCTCGGTGCGCGAGTCCCACTCGCAATTTGCCGGTTTTCTTTATGAAGAGGGGGCAAACGATCATGCGGCTCACCTGATGGAAAGTGCCTATCGCCGCCCATGAACAACTGCAACACAAGGGGAATTGCAGATGCGTTGACGGCCTTTTAAAAAGGAGTAGGCTCTTTTCATAAAGGTCCCTTAGTCGTATCAGTCCGGAAAAAATCGCTGATGGTAATCAATTCTACAAGAAATTCGTGCGAGGAAAAAAACATCTTCTAAATCGCACAGTGGTGGACCGTCAATCATCCAGATGGTGTGAATGGTATCGGGAGTTATGCCGCGATGTACGTTCGTGAAATTTGGCGGCTCGGATTAATCTGAACAATTCCTCAGAGCACTCTCCGAGGTAAATGCGAAAGAAAATGCAAAGGGATGCAACATCTCTTCGCAGTGCCAATGAATCGAGCCGATCGGAAAAGACTCGGTCGTCGATGATTCGAGCCGCTCTGTGCTAGATGCAGTCAAGTGGAAGGAGATGGCGGCTGTGGTTTCGCTAGATAGTAGATAGGGACATTCCCTCCACCATCCCATGGTCCTTCCCGCCTTGCGGCATACGGACCGAATCACGGGAGACGCACACGGTACTTGCTCGTGGCTCTTTCCCACGTGCGCTTGCTTGACTCCCTACAAATCTCTCTGTTCCGTCCCTTTTCTCTACATTTCACTTCTCCCCCTTCTGGGGCGTGACTCCACAGCGACGACACTTCGCGTTCGCAGCTATCTGGTCGTATTTTCAGTCCTCATACTGTTTCCTTTTGTGATGCCATGCATGCGCAAATCTCCTAAACTCCTTAAAGTTGGATTCGCAGCACACTAGGTCCCGGAAGTATACTGGTCCTATTTCTGTTCTTTGTAGGCTGTCCAATAATGCATTCCTCTCTTCAATATACAGATCGCAATCCCAGAGAGCATGGTCACGACTCTCCAGTGCTGAGCCGCAGGGGCATAAGCCAGAGTTCCTCAGGTTGAATTTAAGGAGACGCTCGTTGAAACACCCGTGACCAACAAGAATCTGCGATACTGCATAATCGGGCTCGACCCACCTGAAGATTAGACGCTCTGCGATGTCCGGGAAAAACTTGTATAGATCCCTGCCATCTTGGCTTGAATCCCACCGGTCCTGCCAAATGGCAACGACAGCCGCCATCATCTCCCTCTTTTTCTTCCTACGCTCCTTGTCGACCAAACCCGTCCCCTCCTCGTCGACTCGTCCCGCACGAAAAACTTCCAGGTCGGCAGGCAATACGCCCGCCAATACCGGTAGCGCTGCGTTACTAGCCGTCCTGTAAGCCTTCGTGAGAAGAATCAAAGCTGGTCTTTGCGTCCTCATCAGTACACTTCTGATAACATAAAGGGACGAGCGTTGGTACCATACGGCAGCAGCATAAGTCAACGTTGCCACATAGGTCCCTGAATACAGGACTCTAAGGGCGTGAAATCTTATGCCCCAGGTCGATGAAGACAATCGCGACATCTTCCCGAAGCAAGCAGCGGCTTTCTCGCCGATATGTAATGCATGCTGCACATAGGACCTAGCCTCGTCCAAAATGATCCCTAGGGCTCTTGCCTGTGAAACACTCGTGATCGTTGCACCGTCCATCTTTATTATAGGTCCACGTTTAAACTTGCCCTTATAGGTCATCGTTTGTGACTTCCCGGTAGAAAACCCTAGTCTGTTGCGAATACCCCACTCGGACACGGCAGCGATCGTAGCTGCCGCTTTGCGCTCTATTGCGGAACGAGACGATGCTTCGACCACGATCGTCACATCGTCGGCGTAAGCAACGAAGTGTACTCCTTCGGGTTTTGGCAGCTTCAGGAGGTCATCGAGAAGGAGGTTCCATAGGGTTGGTCCCAGCACCGATCCCTGAGGACAGCCCATCGTGGAGACCTTCCACACTACCCGGTTTCCAGCAAACAGTCCTACACGGCGGTTTAAAAAGTAACTCGTTAAAATACGGTAAATGTTAGGTGGAACGCCACATTGCTTTGCCTTGAGTAGGACCATTGGCCACCAGGCATTGTCGAATGCCCCAGATATGTCCAGAAGGATCAGTTGCACGTAATTCTCGGTTGATCCGTTGGTAATACGGTTGATGGTACTAAGGGCGGTCACTGTGGATCGGCCACGCGTGAAGCCATGTTGCGCATCGGAGATTCCGCGGTAGAGACATGGAGCGCAGGAGATTATCACACGCTCCAGAATTTTTCCCAATATGGGCAGCAAAGTTATCGGGCGGTAGGCTTTAGGGTCAGTGAGCGGCCTGTCGCCACCCTTTGGCAGAACAACGAGTTTCCCCATCTTCCACAGATCTGGAAAAACGCCCTCGACTATGCACGCCCTAAACATGTGCCAGATCTCGTCACCAGTTACCCGCCATGCCTGTCTAACAATCTTAGCCGTGATACCGTCAATGCCGGGTGCAGTGTTCGGCAGTTCTCGAATGATGAGTCCAACTTGTTCTTTGGTCGGTGGTGTAGCATCAGTTCCAGATGGAGCACATGCAGCAGCGATCCGCACTTGTCGATGGTATACAGTGTCCCTGGCTAGATTATCGTCTGGGCATAAGGCATTGACGAGGCCAAGCATGGTGTCTCCGGTCGTCCTAGTATAGCCGTCGGCTAATCTCACTCCATTTAGCACGTTGAGAGGTGGACGAAATCGTCCACTGGCTGTTCGGTAAGCCAGGCCCCACGGATCGGCGTTACCTGATTCCGCGACAGAGCGGAAGAAGGCAAGTTCAGCTTCCTTCATAGCTAGCTTGTAGCGTATCCTTGTTTGTCGGAGATAATCATGAAGAGCCTTCTCCCTGTCGCCTCCTATTCGACGTGAGGCCTGCCACTTACGACGTGCACAATAGACCTCGTTACGCATACGGTCAAGAGCCGGAGACCACCACTCGTACCCTTCTTTCTCCTTTTTCGCACGTGTACCTAATCGTTCTCTCGCAGTACGTAGAAGTATTGCAGAGTACTGCTCGCAGATATCATTAGCTGGTCGCGTTAGCCTCAGCTGGGACATGCGGGCGTGCAGAGTCGAACAAAATCCTCCCCAGTTCACACCACGTTCACGAAAGTAACATACGTTATCTGAAAATTCTGTGCCATCGTACCCCCGTGAGTCACCAAGGATAACGCCAAACGTTATCAATTGGTGGTCACTCACACTGACACCCTCATGCACCTTCCAGTCAGCAACCCTCACACTACGTGTGGAGATGGTGATATCCACATTGGACGAGCCATTTGGGCTATGAAAGGTTGGCGGTTGACCCTCCACATTATGTACCAGCAAATTCCGTCCGAGGATGAAACCCTCCATCTGGAGTTTGCGGTATTCTGTGTCGGGGCCGCGACCTACATATTGCCTGCGCTCGCAGTGCCACATTGGAGAGTGAGCGTTACTGTCCACACCAATAAGGATTGGGTGACCAGAAAGCTGATCCATCACGTGGGTGAGATGTTGCAGGTGACAAGAGATGTCATGACTGTACTGGCAGTATAACGATACGACGTATATGCTAAGGCTCTGGCAGCTAACATGACCTACAACACAGTGTTCGTTACATAAGTCATGTAGAAGCGTGACTACAAATCGTGAACTTACTGGTAATAGACCGGCCTTAGGGTTGATGCCGCATCCAAGTACTCGAGGATGCTGGTGTTGCTCCTGAACTAATACCAGATCCAACCCCAGTTCTCCGGCTATAACAGCAAGCTCAGTGGTAGCCGTCTTCGAGCCTTGCAAATTGAGCTGACCTACGCGAAAAATAGTCGTCCTATCCATACTGGGTCATATTGACCGACTGCTGTTCCGCGTGCAAACGTGCAGGACAGTTGAGAGCGGCAGTGGCATGCTGGTCAGCATCTTTCCGCTTGAAGCGTTTGCATGTGGCGCAGCACTGTGTAGCCGACTGGCACTCTGCGGCACGATGACCGGTGTCACCACATTTGCCGCAGACCATTGCTGCCGCCCTGCAATGCTTCTCCGGATGGCCATATTGCTGAAATTTGGAGCAGCATGTCACCCGTACATAGTCACATACTTCAGCTTCGTCCCAACCAATAAAGACGCTGCCGAGGCCGACCAACTTATCCCGCAGCGCAGATGTGCATTCCATCACTACTGTGGTTCGTGGTACATCTCTCCGACCCTTCTTGAAGGCAACTCTGCATGCCTCACCGAACTTGTCTCTCGGCCAGTCAGGATCATCACTCAGATTGATCCTGTACAGATCCTCAAGAAAGTCAGTGGCTTGCGGGTCTGAACGCAAATTGCGCACTGCTACCAGTGGTCGCCTACTTTTAGGATCAGTGACCTTCAAGGAGGGCGGAACCGCTGCCTTCAGCTTCTGGGCAGCCTCAACAGTTGCCGTCTGTACGACAATGCCTGAATTCCCAACTTTACGCACGCTGTGTATTTTAATGCCCTGCGTACCTGGCTGAACTGCCTTCTGCAACTCCGTCTTTGTGTCGTCCGATGACTTTATGGAGTCATTGTTTGGATAAACAATGACTGCGGGGCCCTTGGACTGAACACAAAGTGGCGGCTTACCCTTAGGCAGCTTCAGCCTGGCAGCATAACTATCAGCAGAAGGAATGGAAGAGGCCGCATAGGGGATATTGGAGGCAGGAAGGGCTTGGTTTTGCGCTAGCAAGAGTTCCAGCTGCGCACACTTAAGTTTACCGGCTGTAACCTCTTGCTCCTTTTCGCCGAGCCTAATCTCTAGCGTTGCCACATACGCTAGGATGTCTTGGCTGAGGCTGCCGATAGTGGTCTTATCAGCCAAGTTGAGCTTATTGCTCGCATTGGCGACAGATGCGATTCCCTTCAGATACGCATGGACTCTCTCCATGAGCGCAGCCTTGTCCAGCCCTGATATGCCACTGGAGCTGTCAGGACAAGTGGACTGAAGAGGATTGCTGACAGAACCGGGGGATGGGTCAGAAGTTGGCTTGCTTAAGATACCGCTAACAGGCGGAATTGCCGACTTCTTCTCCGCTACGCGGCGACTGACAGCCTCCTGCACATCCTCAGGTGAGGTTAATGCCCTTTTTGCCGATGGGATGGATACCGCAGCTGCCGTGCTTAGGGTGACCGGGGGTGTGCTAAAACCTTGCGGGGGGGTGCGACGCAGCGAGGAGCGTGGTGTAAAGCCGGCCTCTCGCCGCATCTGCTCTAACTCCTCCAGTTCAGCCTGCTTTCTGGCGAGCTCATCCTCGATGAGCTGCCGCTCAGTACCACCCGTATCCTCCTCTTCCATTAAAAATAAATTAAAGACTAAACGACAAGTACAGAAGTATCAAAAAAAAAATATAAAATAAAAAAAAAGGGAGAAATAAAGAACTTAAATCTGGCAATACACTAGCAATACAGTGACAGTGACAATGACACCGAGAGCTGCCAAACGTCAGACGTCAAACGTCAAACGTCAGACGTCAAACGTCAGATGTCAAACGCCAAACGTCAATTGAGTCTGACAGCAGCAAACGTCAATTGAAACTGACAACTGAAAACCGCGTGCTCGCCACGTGCTTACAAAACAACCTCAATGTTAAGGTTAAACGTTATTAAATAGTATTAAATATGTAATATTACTATGGAAATATTACTTATAAATTAAAATAAGTAAAAAGAAATACTTATACTAAGAAATACTTATACTAAGAAATACTTAGCGTACGGACGTGCCAGTGCGATCTCCGCGTTTTAAAATTCATTTTAAGTGTCCAAAGTTAACCCTCGGCCGAAATCTCTATTTTATAGTGTTCGTGGCATATGTGGTTCTATTTTGTGATATATTTTCTTGAATTTATATTTGTTTTAGTGCAATTTTAAAGGATTTTACGGAATAATTGTTCAGTGCATCGTGGTATTACTTGGATTATCCCTGTACTGAGCTAAGTATTTCTTAGTTTAAGTATTTCTTTTTACTTATTTTAATTTATAAGTAATATTTCCATAGTAATATTACATATTTAATACTATTTAATAACGTTTAACCTTAACATTGAGGTTGTTTTGTAAGCACGTGGCGAGCACGCGGTTTTCAGTTGTCAGTTTCAATTGACATTTGCTGCTGTCAGATTCAATTGACGTTTGACGTCTGACGTTTGACGTTTGACGTCTGACGTTTGGCAGCTGTCAGTGTCATTGTCACTGTCACTGAATTGCTAGTGTATTGCCAGATTTAAGTTCTTAATTTCCCCTTTTTTTATTTATATTTTTTTTTTTGATACTTCTGTACTTGTCGTTAAGTCTTTAATTTATTTTAATGGAAGAGGAGGATACGGGTGGTACTGAGCGGCAGCTCATCGAGGATGAGCTCGCCAGAAAGCAGGCTGAACTGGAGGAGTTAGAGCAGATGCGGCGAGAGGCCGGCTTTACACCACGCTCCTCGCTGCGTCGCACCCCCCCGCAAGGTTTTAGTACACCCCCGGTCACCCTAAGCACGGCAGCTGCGGTATCCATCCCATCGGCAAAAAGGGCATTAACCTCACCTGAGGATGTGCAGGAGGCTGTCAGGCGCCGCGTAGCGGAGAAGAAGTCGGCAATTCCGCCTGTTAGCGGTATCTTAAGCAAGCCAACTTCTGACCCATCCCCCGGTTCTGTCAGCAATCCTCTTCAGTCCACTTGTCCTGACAGCTCCAGTGGCATATCAGGGCTGGACAAGGCTGCGCTCATGGAGAGAGTCCATGCGGCTCTGAAGGGAATTGCATCTGTCGCCAATGCGAGCAATAAGCTCAATTTGGCTGATAAGACCACTATCGGCAGCCTCAGCCAAGACATCCTAGCGTATGTGGCAACGCTAGAGATTAGGCTCGGCGAAAAGGAGCAAGAGGTTACAGCCGGTAAACTTAAGTGTGCGCAGCTGGAACTCTTGCTAGCGCAAAACCAAGCCCTTCCTGCCTCCAATATCCCCTATGCGGCCTCTTCCATTCCTTCTGCTGATAGTTATGCTGCCAGGCTGAAGCTGCCTAAGGGTAAGCCGCCACTTTGTGTTCAGTCCAAGGGCCCCGCAGTCATTGTTTATCCAAACAATGACTCCATAAAGTCATCGGACGACACAAAGACGGAGTTGCAGAAGGCAGTTCAGCCAGGTACGCAGGGTATTAAAATACACAGCGTGCGTAAAGTTGGGAACTCAGGCATTGTCGTACAGACGGCAACTGTTGAGGCTGCCCAGAAGCTGAAGGCAGCGGTTCCGCCCTCCTTGAAGGTCACTGATCCTAAAAGTAGGCGACCACTGGTAGCAGTGCGCAATTTGCGTTCAGACCCGCAAGCCACTGACTTTCTTGAGGATCTGTACAGGATCAATCTGAGTGATGATCCTGACTGGCCGAGAGACAAGTTCGGTGAGGCATGCAGAGTTGCCTTCAAGAAGGGTCGGAGAGATGTACCACGAACCACAGTAGTGATGGAATGCACATCTGCGCTGCGGGATAAGTTGGTCGGCCTCGGCAGCGTCTTTATTGGTTGGGACGAAGCTGAAGTATGTGACTATGTACGGGTGACATGCTGCTCCAAATGTCAGCAATATGGCCATCCGGAGAAGCATTGCAGGGCGGCAGCAATGGTCTGCGGCAAATGTGGTGACACCGGTCATCGTGCCGCAGAGTGCCAGTCGGCTACACAGTGCTGCGCCACATGCAAACGCTTCAAGCGGAAAGATGCTGACCAGCATGCCACTGCCGCTCTCAACTGTCCTGCACGTTTGCACGCGGAACAGCAGTCGGTCAATATGACCCAGTATGGATAGGACGACTATTTTTCGCGTAGGTCAGCTCAATTTGCAAGGCTCGAAGACGGCTACCACTGAGCTTGCTGTTATAGCCGGAGAACTGGGGTTGGATCTGGTATTAGTTCAGGAGCAACACCAGCATCCTCGAGTACTTGGATGCGGCATCAACCCTAAGGCCGGTCTATTACCAGTAAGTTCACGATTTGTAGTCACGCTTCTACATGACTTATGTAACGAACACTGTGTTGTAGGTCATGTTAGCTGCCAGAGCCTTAGCATATACGTCGTATCGTTATACTGCCAGTACAGTCATGACATCTCTTGTCACCTGCAACATCTCACCCACGTGATGGATCAGCTTTCTGGTCACCCAATCCTTATTGGTGTGGACAGTAACGCTCACTCTCCAATGTGGCACTGCGAGCGCAGGCAATATGTAGGTCGCGGCCCCGACACAGAATACCGCAAACTCCAGATGGAGGGTTTCATCCTCGGACGGAATTTGCTGGTACATAATGTGGAGGGTCAACCGCCAACCTTTCATAGCCCAAATGGCTCGTCCAATGTGGATATCACCATCTCCACACGTAGTGTGAGGGTTGCTGACTGGAAGGTGCATGAGGGTGTCAGTGTGAGTGACCACCAATTGATAACGTTTGGCGTTATCCTTGGTGACTCACGGGGGTACGATGGCACAGAATTTTCAGATAACGTATGTTACTTTCGTGAACGTGGTGTGAACTGGGGAGGATTTTGTTCGACTCTGCACGCCCGCATGTCCCAGCTGAGGCTAACGCGACCAGCTAATGATATCTGCGAGCAGTACTCTGCAATACTTCTACGTACTGCGAGAGAACGATTAGGTACACGTGCGAAAAAGGAGAAAGAAGGGTACGAGTGGTGGTCTCCGGCTCTTGACCGTATGCGTAACGAGGTCTATTGTGCACGTCGTAAGTGGCAGGCCTCACGTCGAATAGGAGGCGACAGGGAGAAGGCTCTTCATGATTATCTCCGACAAACAAGGATACGCTACAAGCTAGCTATGAAGGAAGCTGAACTTGCCTTCTTCCGCTCTGTCGCGGAATCAGGTAACGCCGATCCGTGGGGCCTGGCTTACCGAACAGCCAGTGGACGATTTCGTCCACCTCTCAACGTGCTAAATGGAGTGAGATTAGCCGACGGCTATACTAGGACGACCGGAGACACCATGCTTGGCCTCGTCAATGCCTTATGCCCAGACGATAATCTAGCCAGGGACACTGTATACCATCGACAAGTGCGGATCGCTGCTGCATGTGCTCCATCTGGAACTGATGCTACACCACCGACCAAAGAACAAGTTGGACTCATCATTCGAGAACTGCCGAACACTGCACCCGGCATTGACGGTATCACGGCTAAGATTGTTAGACAGGCATGGCGGGTAACTGGTGACGAGATCTGGCACATGTTTAGGGCGTGCATAGTCGAGGGCGTTTTTCCAGATCTGTGGAAGATGGGGAAACTCGTTGTTCTGCCAAAGGGTGGCGACAGGCCGCTCACTGACCCTAAAGCCTACCGCCCGATAACTTTGCTGCCCATATTGGGAAAAATTCTGGAGCGTGTGATAATCTCCTGCGCTCCATGTCTCTACCGCGGAATCTCCGATGCGCAACATGGCTTCACGCGTGGCCGATCCACAGTGACCGCCCTTAGTACCATCAACCGTATTACCAACGGATCAACCGAGAATTACGTGCAACTGATCCTTCTGGACATATCTGGGGCATTCGACAATGCCTGGTGGCCAATGGTCCTACTCAAGGCAAAGCAATGTGGCGTTCCACCTAACATTTACCGTATTTTAACGAGTTACTTTTTAAACCGCCGTGTAGGACTGTTTGCTGGAAACCGGGTAGTGTGGAAGGTCTCCACGATGGGCTGTCCTCAGGGATCGGTGCTGGGACCAACCCTATGGAACCTCCTTCTCGATGACCTCCTGAAGCTGCCAAAACCCGAAGGAGTACACTTCGTTGCTTACGCCGACGATGTGACGATGGTGGTCGAAGCATCGTCTCGTTCCGCAATAGAGCGCAAAGCGGCAGCTACGATCGCTGCCGTGTCCGAGTGGGGTATTCGCAACAGACTAGGGTTTTCTACCGGGAAGTCACAAACGATGACCTATAAGGGCAAGTTTAAACGTGGACCTATTATAAAGATGGACGGTGCAACGATCACGAGTGTTTCACAGGCAAGAGCCCTAGGGATCATTTTGGACGAGGCTAGGTCCTATGTGCAGCATGCATTACATATCGGCGAGAAAGCCGCTGCTTGCTTCGGGAAGATGTCGCGATTGTCTTCATCGACCTGGGGCATAAGATTTCACGCCCTTAGAGTCCTGTATTCAGGGACCTATGTGGCAACGTTGACTTATGCTGCTGCCGTATGGTACCAACGCTCGTCCCTTTATGTTATCAGAAGTGTACTGATGAGGACGCAAAGACCAGCTTTGATTCTTCTCACGAAGGCTTACAGGACGGCTAGTAACGCAGCGCTACCGGTGTTGGCGGGCGTATTGCCTGCCGACCTGGAAGTTTTTCGTGCGGGACGAGTCGACGAGGAGGGGACGGGTTTGGTCGACAAGGAGCGCAGGAAGAAAAAGAGGGAGATGATGGCGGCTGTCGTTGCCATTTGGCAGGACCGGTGGGATTCAAGCCAAGATGGCAGGGATCTATACAAGTTTTTCCCGGACATCGCAGAGCGTCTAATCTTCAGGTGGGTCGAGCCCGATTATGCAGTATCGCAGATTCTTGTTGGTCACGGGTGTTTCAACGAGCGTCTCCTTAAATTCAACCTGAGGAACTCTGGCTTATGCCCCTGCGGCTCAGCACTGGAGAGTCGTGACCATGCTCTCTGGGATTGCGATCTGTATATTGAAGAGAGGAATGCATTATTGGACAGCCTACAAAGAACAGAAATAGGACCAGTATACTTCCGGGACCTAGTGTGCTGCGAATCCAACTTTAAGGAGTTTAGGAGATTTGCGCATGCATGGCATCACAAAAGGAAACAGTATGAGGACTGAAAATACGACCAGATAGCTGCGAACGCGAAGTGTCGTCGCTGTGGAGTCACGCCCCAGAAGGGGGAGAAGTGAAATGTAGAGAAAAGGGACGGAACAGAGAGATTTGTAGGGAGTCAAGCAAGCGCACGTGGGAAAGAGCCACGAGCAAGTACCGTGTGCGTCTCCCGTGATTCGGTCCGTATGCCGCAAGGCGGGAAGGACCATGGGATGGTGGAGGGAATGTCCCTATCTACTTCCAACGGATCAACCGAGAATTACGTGCAACTGATCCTTCTGGACATATCTGGGGCATTCGACAATGCCTGGTGGCCAATGGTCCTACTCAAGGCAAAGCAATGTGGCGTTCCACCTAACATTTACCGTATTTTAACGAGTTACTTTTTAAACCGCCGTGTAGGACTGTTTGCTGGAAACCGGGTAGTGTGGAAGGTCTCCACGATGGGCTGTCCTCAGGGATCGGTGCTGGGACCAACCCTATGGAACCTCCTTCTCGATGACCTCCTGAAGCTGCCAAAACCCGAAGGAGTACACTTCGTTGCTTACGCCGACGATGTGACGATCGTGGTCGAAGCATCGTCTCGTTCCGCAATAGAGCGCAAAGCGGCAGCTACGATCGCTGCCGTGTCCGAGTGGGGTATTCGCAACAGACTTGGGTTTTCTACCGGGAAGTCACTAACGATGACCTATAAGGGCAAGTTTAAACGTGGACCTATTATAAAGATGGACGGTGCAACGATCACGAGTGTTTCACAGGCAAGAGCCCTAGGGATCATTTTGGACGAGGCTAGGTCCTATGTGCAGCATGCATTACATATCGGCGAGAAAGCCGCTGCTTGCTTCGGGAAGATGTCGCGATTGTCTACATCGACCTGGGGCATAAGATTTCACGCCCTTAGAGTCCTGTATTCAGGGACCTATGTGGCAACGTTGACTTATGCTGCTGCCGTATGGTACCAACGCTCGTCCCTTTATGTTATCAGAAGTGTACTGATGAGGACGCAAAGACCAGCTTTGATTCTTCTCACGAAGGCTTACAGGACGGCTAGTAACGCAGCGCTACCGGTGTTGGCGGGCGTATTGCCTGCCGACCTGGAAGTTTTTCGTGCGGGACGAGTCGACGAGGAGGGGACGGGTTTGGTCGACAAGGAGCGCAGGAAGAAAAAGAGGGAGATGATGGCGGCTGTCGTTGCCATTTGGCAGGACCGGTGGGATTCAAGCCAAGATGGCAGGGATCTATACAAGTTTTTCCCGGACATCGCAGAGCGTCTAATCTTCAGGTGGGTCGAGCCCGATTATGCAGTATCGCAGATTCTTGTTGGTCACGGGTGTTTCAACGAGCGTCTCCTTAAATTCAACCTGAGGAACTCTGGCTTATGCCCCTGCGGCTCAGCACTGGAGAGTCGTGACCATGCTCTCTGGGATTGCGATCTGTATATTGAAGAGAGGAATGCATTATTGGACAGCCTACAAAGAACAGAAATAGGACCAGTATACTTCCGGGACCTAGTGTGCTGCGAATCCAACTTTAAGGAGTTTAGGAGATTTGCGCATGCATGGCATCACAAAAGGAAACAGTATGAGGACTGAAAATACGACCAGATAGCTGCGAACGCGAAGTGTCGTCGCTGTGGAGTCACGCCCCAGAAGGGGGAGAAGTGAAATGTAGAGAAAAGGGACGGAACAGAGAGATTTGTAGGGAGTCAAGCAAGCGCACGTGGGAAAGAGCCACGAGCAAGTACCGTGTGCGTCTCCCGTGATTCGGTCCGTATGCCGCAAGGCGGGAAGGACCATGGGATGGTGGAGGGAATGTCCCTATCTACTTGATGACGTTCTTGGGGGAGAATGACGTTAAACTGGGACAAGGAACAGAATAAATATTTGTAGGGAGTCAAGAAAGTGCGCGCGGGAAAGAGCCACGTGCAAGTACCGCGTGCATCTCCCGAGATTCGGCCCGTATGACCTGAGGGTCGGTGGGGCCATGGGAGGTGGTGGGTTGTCCCTATCTACTTCGCGTTCGACCGCCTTAGCGTACGGACGTGCCAGTGCGATCTCCGCGTTTTAAAATTCATTTAAAGTGTCCAAAGTTAACCCTCGGCCGAAATCTCTATTTTATAGTGTTTGTGGCATATGTGGTTATATTTTGTGATATATTTTCTTGATTTTATATTTGTTTTAGTGCAATTTTAAAGGATTTTACGGAATAATTGTTCAGTGCATCGTGGTATTACTTGGATTATCCCTGTACTGAGCTAAGTATTTCTTAGTTTAAGTATTTCTTTTTACTTATTTTAATTTACAAGTAATATCTCCATAGTAATATTACATATTTAATACTATTTAATAACGTTTAACCTTAACATTGAGGTTGTTTTGTAAGCACGTGGCGAGCACGCGGTTTTCAGTTGTCAGTTTCAATTGACATTTGCTGCTGTCAGACTCAATTGACGTTTGGCGTTTGACATCTGACGTTTGACGTCTGACGTTTGACGTCTGACGTTTGGCAGCTGTCAGTGTCATTGTCACTGTCACTGTATTGCTAGTGTATTGCCAGATTTAAGTTCTTTATTTCCCCCTTTTTTTTTTTATTTATATATATTTTTTTTTTTTTATTGATACTTCTGTACTTGTCGTTTAGTCTTTAATTTATTTTTAATGGAAGAGGAGGATGCGGGTGGTACTGAGCGGCAGCTCATCGAGGATGAGCTCGCCAGAAAGCAGGCTGAACTGGAGGAGTTAGAGCAGATGCGGCGAGAGGCCGGATTTACACCACGCTCCTCGCTGCGTCGCACCCCCCCGCAAGGTTTTAGCACACCCCCGGTCACCCTAAGCACGGCAGCTGCGGTATCCATCCCATCGGCAAAAAGGGCATTGACCTCACCTGAGGATGTGCAGGAGGCTGTCAGGCGCCGCGTAGCGGAGAAGAAGTCGGCAATTCCGCCTGTCAGCGGTATCTTAAGTAAGCCAACTTCTGACCCATCCCCCGGTTCTGTCAACAATCCTCTTCAGTCCACTTGTCCTGACAGCTCCAGTGGCATATCAGGGCTGGACAAGGCTGCGCTCATGGAGAGAGTCCATGCGGCTCTGAAGGGAATCGCATCTGTCGCCAATGCGAGCAATAAGCTCAACTTGGCTGATAAGACCACTATCGGCAGCCTCAGCCAAGACATCCTAGCGTATGTGGCAACGCTAGAGATTAGGCTCGGCGAAAAGGAGCAAGAGGTTACAGCCGGTAAACTCAAGTGTGCGCAGCTGGAACTCTTGCTAGCGCAAAACCAAGCCCTTCCTGCCGCCAATATCCCCTATGCGGCCTCTTCCATTCCTTCTGCTGATAGTTATGCTGCCAGGCTGAAGCTGCCTAAGGGTAAGCCGCCACTTTGTGTTCAGTCCAAGGGCCCCGCAGTCATTGTTTATCCAAACAATGACTCCATAAAGTCATCGGACGACACAAAGACGGAGTTGCAGAAGGCAGTTCAGCCAGGTACGCAGGGCATTAAAATACACAGCGTGCGTAAAGTTGGGAACTCAGGCATTGTCGTACAGACGGCAACTGTTGAGGCTGCCCAGAAGCTGAAGGCAGCGGTTCCGCCCTCCTTGAAGGTCACTGATCCTAAAAGTAGGCGACCACTGGTAGCGGTGCGCAATTTGCGTTCAGACCCGCAAGCCACTGACTTTCTTGAGGATCTGTACAGGATCAATCTGAGTGATGATCCTGACTGGCCGAGAGACAAGTTCGGTGAGGCATGCAGAGTTGCCTTCAAGAAGGGTCGGAGAGATGTACCACGAACCACAGTAGTGATGGAATGCACATCTGCGCTGCGGGATAAATTGGTCGGCCTCGGCAGCGTCTTTATTGGTTGGGACGAAGCTGAAGTATGTGACTATGTACGGGTGACATGCTGCTCCAAATGTCAGCAATATGGCCATCCGGAGAAGCATTGCAGGGCGGCAGCAATGGTCTGCGGCAAATGTGGTGACACCGGTCATCGTGCCGCAGAGTGCCAGTCGGCTACACAGTGCTGCGCCACATGCAAACGCTTCAAGCGGAAAGATGCTGACCAGCATGCCACTGCCGCTCTCAACTGTCCGGCACGTTTGCACGCGGAACAGCAGTCGGTCAATATGACCCAGTATGGATAGGACGACTATTCTTCGCGTAGGTCAGCTCAATTTGCAAGGCTCGAAGACGGCTACCACTGAGCTTGCTGATATAGCCGGAGAACTGGGGTTGGATCTGGTATTAGTTCAGGAGCAACACCAGCATCCTCGAGTACTTGGATGCGGCATCAACCCTAAGGCCGGTCTATTACCAGTAAGTTCACGATTTGTAGTCACGCTTCTACATGACTTATGTAACGAACACTGTGTTGTAGGTCATGTTAGCTGCCAGAGCCTTAGCATATACGTCGTATCGTTATACTGCCAGTACAGTCATGACATCTCTTGTCACCTGCAACATCTCACCCACGTGATGGATCAGCTTTCTGGTCACCCAATCCTTATTGGTGTGGACAGTAACGCTCACTCTCCAATGTGGCACTGCGAGCGCAGGCAATATGTAGGTCGCGGCCCCGACACAGAATACCGCAAACTCCAGATGGAGGGTTTCATCCTCGGACGGAATTTGCTGGTACATAATGTGGAGGGTCAACCGCCAACCTTTCATAGCCCAAATGGCTCGTCCAATGTGGATATCACCATCTCCACACGTAGTGTGAGGGTTGCTGATTGGAAAGTGCATGAGGGTGTCAGTGTGAGTGACCACCAATTGATAACGTTTGGCGTTATCCTTGGTGACTCACGGAGGTACGATGGCACAGAATTTTCAGATAACGTATGTTACTTTCGTGAACGTGGTGTGAACTGGGGAGGATTTTGTTCGACTCTGCACGCCCGCATGTCCCAGCTGAGGCTAACGCGACCAGCTAATGATATCTGCGAGCAGTACTCTGCAATACTTCTACGTACTGCGAGAGAAAGATTAGGTACACGTGCGAAAAAGGAGAAAGAAGGGTACGAGTGGTGGTCTCCGGCTCTTGACCGTATGCGTAACGAGGTCTATTGTGCACGTCGTAAGTGGCAGGCCTCACGTCGCATAGGAGGCGACAGGGAGAAGGCTCTTCATGATAATCTCCGACAAACAAGGACACGCTACAAGCTAGCTATGAAGGAAGCTGAACTTGCCTTCTTCCGCTCTGTCGCGGAATCAGGTAACGCCGATCCGTGGGGCCTGGCTTACCGAACAGCCAGTGGACGATTTCGTCCACCTCTCAACGTGCTAAATGGAGTGAGATTAGCCGACGGCTATACTAGGACGACCGGAGACACCATGCTTGGCCTCGTCAATGCCTTATGCCCAGACGATAATCTAGCCAGGGACACTGTATACCATCGACAAGTGCGGATCGCTGCTGCATGTGCTCCATCTGGAACTGATGCTACACCACCGACCAAAGAACAAGTTGGACTCATCATTCGAGAACTGCCGAACACTGCACCCGGCATTGACGGTATCACGGCTAAGATTGTTAGACAGGCATGGCGGGTAACTGGTGACGAGATCTGGCACATGTTTAGGGCGTGCATAGTCGAGGGCATTTTTCCAGATCTGTGGAAGATGGGGAAACTCGTTGTTCTGCCAAAGGGTGGCGACAGGCCGCTCACTGACCCTAAAGCCTACCGCCCGATAACTTTGCTGCCCATATTGGGAAAAATTCTGGAGCGTGTGATAATCTCCTGCGCTCCATGTCTCTACCGCGGAATCTCCGATGCGCAACATGGCTTCACGCGTGGCCGATCCACAGTGACCGCCCTTAGTACCATCAACCGTATTACCAACGGATCAACCGAGAATTACGTGCAACTGATCCTTCTGGACATATCTGGGGCATTCGACAATGCCTGGTGGCCAATGGTCCTACTCAAGGCAAAGCAATGTGGCGTTCCACCTAACATTTACCGTATTTTAACGAGTTACTTTTTAAACCGCCGTGTAGGACTGTTTGCTGGAAACCGGGTAGTGTGGAAGGTCTCCACGATGGGCTGTCCTCAGGGATCGGTGCTGGGACCAACCCTATGGAACCTCCTTCTCGATGACCTCCTGAAGCTGCCAAAACCCGAAGGAGTACACTTCGTTGCTTACGCCGACGATGTGACGATCGTGGTCGAAGCATCGTCTCGTTCCGCAATAGAGCGCAAAGCGGCAGCTACGATCGCTGCCGTGTCCGAGTGGGGTATTCGCAACAGACTAGGGTTTTCTACCGGGAAGTCACAAACGATGACCTATAAGGGCAAGTTTAAACGTGGACCTATTATAAAGATGGACGGTGCAACGATCACGAGTGTTTCACAGGCAAGAGCCCTAGGGATCATTTTGGACGAGGCTAGGTCCTATGTGCAGCATGCATTACATATCGGCGAGAAAGCCGCTGCTTGCTTCGGAAAGATGTCGCGATTGTCTTCATCGACCTGGGGCATAAGATTTCACGCCCTTAGAGTCCTGTATTCAGGGACCTATGTGGCAACGTTGACTTATGCTGCTGCCGTATGGTACCAACGCTCGTCCCTTTATGTTATCAGAAGTGTACTGATGAGGACGCAAAGACCAGCTTTGATTCTTCTCACGAAGGCTTACAGGACGGCTAGTAACGCAGCGCTACCGGTGTTGGCGGGCGTATTGCCTGCCGACCTGGAAGTTTTTCGTGCGGGACGAGTCGACGAGGAGGGGACGGGTTTGGTCGACAAGGAGCGCAGGAAGAAAAAGAGGGAGATGATGGCGGCTGTCGTTGCCATTTGGCAGGACCGGTGGGATTCAAGCCAAGATGGCAGGGATCTATACAAGTTTTTCCCGGACATCGCAGAGCGTCTAATCTTCAGGTGGGTCGAGCCCGATTATGCAGTATCGCAGATTCTTGTTGGTCACGGGTGTTTCAACGAGCGTCTCCTTAAATTCAACCTGAGGAACTCTGGCTTATGCCCCTGCGGCTCAGCACTGGAGAGTCGTGACCATGCTCTCTGGGATTGCGATCTGTATATTGAAGAGAGGAATGCATTATTGGACAGCCTACAAAGAACAGAAATAGGACCAGTATACTTCCGGGACCTAGTGTGCTGCGAATCCAACTTTAAGGAGTTTAGGAGATTTGCGCATGCATGGCATCACAAAAGGAAACAGTATGAGGACTGAAAATACGACCAGATAGCTGCGAACGCGAAGTGTCGTCGCTGTGGAGTCACGCCCCAGAAGGGGGAGAAGTGAAATGTAGAGAAAAGGGACGGAACAGAGAGATTTGTAGGGAGTCAAGCAAGCGCACGTGGGAAAGAGCCACGAGCAAGTACCGTGTGCGTCTCCCGTGATTCGGTCCGTATGCCGCAAGGCGGGAAGGACCATGGGATGGTGGAGGGAATGTCCCTATCTACTATCTAGCGAAACCACAGCCAAGGGAACGGGCTTGGGAGAATCAGCGGGGAAAGAAGACCCTGTTGAGCTTGACTCTAGTCTGGCATTGTAAGGAGACATGAGAGGTGTAGCATAAGTGGGAGATCGTTCGCGCGGTCGTCGCTGAAAAACCACTACTTTCATTGTTTCATTACTTACTCGGTTGGGCGGAAGCGGTGCGCGGTCGATTTTATCGGCGGGCGCACGGTGTTTCGTTCCAAGCGTGCAGAGTGGCGACGTGGCGGCAACGCCCGTCGCCGTACAACTCCCGCGTGATCCGGTTCGAGGACACTGCCAGGCGGGGAGTTTGACTGGGGCGGTACATCTGTCAAAGAATAACGCAGGTGTCCTAAGGCCAGCTCAGCGAGGACAGAAACCTCGCGTGGAGCAAAAGGGCAAAAGCTGGCTTGATCCAGATGTTCAGTACGCATAGGGACTGCGAAAGCACGGCCTATCGATCCTTTAGTATAAAGAGTTTTTAGCAAGAGGTGCCAGAAAAGTTACCACAGAGATAACTGGCTTGTGGCAGCCAAGCGTTCATAGCGACGTTGCTTTTTGATCCTTCGATGTCGGCTCTTCCTATCATTGCGAAGCAAAATTCGCCAAGCGTTGGATTGTTCACCCATCAAAAGGGAACGTGAGCTGGGTTTAGACCGTCGTGAGACAGGTTAGTTTTACCCTACTGATGGCTCGTCGTTGCGATAGTAATACTGCTCAGTACGAGAGGAACCGCAGTTTCGGACATTTGGTTCATGCACTCGGCCGAGCGGCCGGTGGTGCGAAGCTACCATCCGCGGGATTATGCCTGAATGCCTCTAAGGCCGAAGCCAGCCTAGCCGAATCCGGCAAGGATATGCTCACTGTGGAGCTCCGAGAGTCGGGAGGCTCTAAACAATGTGACTTTACTAGTCGCTCTGCACTCGTGCGGTGCGACGTCGAAGCCCATTTGGATCTCGGCGATCGGTGTTATCGGTCTTAACACGTGCACCATGGCGCCGAGGGTCCGAATTAACCTCAGTTCGATGTCGGAGCTCGGAATAGTCTGTAGACGACTTACGTTCCTGGCGGGGTGTTGTGCTCGGTAGAGCAGCGTCGTGCTGCGATCTGTTGAGACTCAGCCCTACGCCAGGTGATTCGTCCGAGGACGATTCTTAATATGCGCTCAATATACGCGCGCGACGTACGTCACGTGTACTTACGGTGACATTTATATAAAGACTATTAAAAACTATATAATGTTCTTTCGATGAACACATTGGTTTTTTCATGTCTTTTAGACTGTTTTACACGTACGTACGACAATTGAGATGATATTTATTATTAAATTAATGTCTATACGTGAACACTTTTCTCAACTTATATTTTTATATACAACATTCGCACGAGTGCTAAGTTGTGAGGTATGTGAAAAATCAATACGCGAACACGTTTATTCACTTTGAACGAATTATAAAATTTTATGTGTGTCCTTATACGCGAACACGTACCGTATATTAGTCGAATATTTCAATACGTAACACTCTCATTGATATGACTGTATTGTTGTAAAATTTAACCCACGATCATGGTATACCATATTGGACAGACATAATAAATAGATCAACCGACAGCAGTAATTACAATTAACATTACTGGGATTTGTTACCGAATAGATATGTTTTATATTTATTATATATAACTTATCAGAAGAAAGGGCCAGTGTGGGAAATACTTTCTTACTTTTATTACTTTTGACTTTTTTTTGTTTATATTATTAAAAATGTGATGTGATTGATGTGTGTGCAATCGTAAGTCGTGTGTCTTCACTGTGGACTGTGTGATGGAGTAATTAAGTCTTACCCACCCGAGATGTGGAGAGGACTATGCTCTGAGTTTGTTTGTTTGCTAGATAAAATTCATAATGTAGATATCGATAATAGATACAATATTGTGTCTATGTATAAACGCGAACACGCTCATTGACTTTTAGTGTATGTATAATGACGGACAAAATATTGATTAGAATATAGTACCAGGCAAATAGAATAGAATATAGTACTTATAATGGCTTACCTTTTCTCTAATAATTCTTATATCTTCATTCACATAGACCGGCCGTCGTGATCGATATTCTGTTATGAAGATAATACATTATGATGAATATGAGAGTACCTATGTAAAAAAGAAAATTTACAATGTAGTTATTATATATTATATGTGTATTTATGTTTTTGTATTTCGCTTCAAGCAGGTTGTATATAAATTAAACATAATATTATTATAAAAAAGAAAATCTGTCTATGTTATAAATTGATAAATTGTCAAATTGACATATAAGTGAACGTAAATAATAATAAAATTATATTGTAAATTTTAAATGACCATTCAATTTACTTATTGTTGCACGGATATAATGTAAATTCAAGCTATTAAATTGTATGTATGTATGTATGTATGTATGTATGTATGTATGTATGTATGTATACAATATCAGACGTTCACCAAGAAGAAATAATAAATAAAAACAGCTACAAAGAAAAAGGTACCACACATCATTAGAAGAGTTTACTTTAATATGTTCCTTATGTAAAAATGTGGAGTTATCTCTGTAAGCGAACACGAACAGCGTTTTTTGTTGCATCCCTTGTTTGATGGATGCATGACTTTGATGTTCATCAGTGACAATAGGTGAAACGTGATATCTCTCACTAATACAGGTAATATTAATTTTATAATAAGATTGATAATAAGAATAACGATGCAATAAACACAATTATATTTATTATATTATGTTATGTCTATACGCGAACGAGCTCATAAACTTTTGAACAAATGTTACAATTCTATACGAGAACGCGCATAACTAATTTATTTGTGATAAACTGACCTGATGATTATGTGTGTGCGTGTGTGTGCAGTGGTCGTATCGATCGATGCAGGTGTCTCAGGACGGTGCTTTGTTGTGGCATTCCTTGGAGCTGTGTACCTGTTAAGGTCTTTAATGATGTGATGTGATGTGATGTGATGTGATGATGGTGGTGGTTGTGGCGGTGGTGGTGATGACGGCGGCGGCGGCGGCGGCGGCGGCGGCGGCGGCGGCGGCGGCGGCGGCGACGTCGGTGGTGGTGGTGGTGGTGGTGTTTCTGGTGGTTCTGGTGGTTCTGGTGATGATGATGGTTATGATGATGACGGTAATGATGACGATGATGGTGATGATGGTTCTGGTGGTACCGGTGTGGGTGGTGATCATGGTAAGCCGCATTTTTATACGTTATGCGTATACTCGGACACGTTCCGTGTCCTAGGGAACTATTCCTTCAATACACGAACACGCCCATTGACTTTGTCTAATATTGGACCACGAGATATGTGTATGTGTGTTTGTGTGTTTGTTTGTTTTTTCGTTTGTTAGGATACGTTGTAGTGGGGTATGAGTAGATTGAGATAAGTATTGATGAAAATGACGACGTAACTAAAGTTATCCAACTCTTGATTTTTAACCGCCGGAGACGAATACCTGCAGTCGTACATATATATAGACGAAGCACGAGCGGTGCTAGTCGAATCGCACAACACGACAAATTTCAAGTCTTACGTTTTTCGTTGTGGTTTTGTTTAGTAGTAATTTATAGATGTGGATTCTAAATGTTTTGTGGTGTTGTGTGATTAAATTTTTTTATTATATATTAATATATATAATATATAAGAAGACGGCTGTTGTTGAACTGTGTCGAACGACGTCTCCGTTGATTGAGGCGGTAAGACGTTTTTGAGCGTTCGTTTAATTAACGCGGTACTCGTTCGGTGAGCGAGTCGACTTCGCGTCCATCGTTAACGTCCGCTAAATTGTGCTCGTCGCCGTGGAGCGATTTTTATAATCGTATTCGCGGGACGGTATATTATATTTAAAAAAAATGGATATGATCTCTCTAACACCGGGCGGGATATTTTTCGTTAATTTTATTCACGAAAATAATATCAAATGTTAAAAGTTATTTAACATAGTGAAGTATCTTAGGATGTCTCGTTGTTGAAAGTTCTATGAATTGGGCGCACTTAAACGTCGTCCGCAGTAGGTCTGGGTTAATACGTGCGAGTGACGTGAGATACCCGATCTCGACCGTGACCAGACCGAATACGAATTCATATATTCTCACTCATACGGCACCCGGTGCGTTTCAGCGTTCACACGCTTTCGCGTCGCGTTGCACGTGTGTCTCGCGGAGTAGTGACCACGAGACTCAAGTTCTCACAGTCAGCTCCCTGGTTGATCCTGCCAGTAGTTATATGCTTGTCTCAAAGATTAAGCCATGCATGTCTCAGTGCAAGGAACTCTGACCAGTGATGGGATGAGTGCTTTTATTAGATCAAAACCAATCGACGGAGGGCCTCGCGTCCGAAGTCGTTAATTTTGATGAATCTGGATAACTTTTGCCGATCGCATGGTCCAGCACCGGCGACGCATCTTTCAAATGTCTGCCTTATCAACTTTCGATGGTAGTTTCTGCGACTACCATGGTTGTCACGGGTAACGGGGAATCAGGGTTCGATTCCGGAGAGGGAGCCTGAGAAACGGCTACCACATCCAAGGAAGGCAGCAGGCGCGCAAATTACCCACTCCCGGCACGGGGAGGTAGTGACGAAAAATAACGATACGGGACTCTTACGAGGCCTCGTAATCGGAATGAGTACACTTTAAATATTTTAACGAGGAACAATTGGAGGGCAAGTCTGGTGCCAGCAGCCGCGGTAACTCCAGCTCCAATAGCGTATACTAAAATTGTTGCGGTTAAAAAGCTCGTAGTTGCATTTGTGCGCCGCGCTGTCGGTGCACCGCATCCGCGGTGATACTGACACGTCTGCGGAGCATATCGTCGGTGAGCCGTCGGTAAAACGGCGGTTCAATATCAAAATCCTATCGCGGTGCTCTTCGGTGAGTGTCGAGATGGGCCGACAATTTTACTTTGAACAAATTAGAGTGCTCAAAGCGGGCTCAAAATGCTGCTTGAATATTTCGTGCATGGAATAATAGAATATGATCTCGGTTCTATTTTGTTGGTTTTCAGAACTCCGAGGTAATGATTAATAGGGATAACTGGGGGCATTCGTATTGCGACGTTAGAGGTGAAATTCTTGGATCGTCGCAAGACGAACATCAGCGAAAGCATTTGCCAAAGGTGTTTTCATCAATCAAGAACGAAAGTTAGAGGTTCGAAGGCGATTAGATACCGCCCTAGTTCTAACCGTAAATATGTCATCTAGCGATCCGCCGACGTTACTACGATGGCTCGGCGGGCAGCTTCCGGGAAACCAAAGATTTTGGACTCCGGGGGGAGTATGGTTGCAAAGCTGAAACTTAAAGGAATTGACGGAAGGGCACCACCAGGAGTGGAGCCTGCGGCTTAATTTGACTCAACACGGGAAATCTCACCAGGCCCGGACACCGGAAGGATTGACAGATTAACAGCTCTTTCTTGATTCGGTGGGTGGTGGTGCATGGCCGTTCTTAGTTGGTGGAGCGATTTGTCTGGTTAATTCCGGTAACGAACGAGACTCTAGCCTGCTAAATAGGCGTCGTCATTTATGTGTGCGTGGCTTCGGTCGCGCAACTCACTGGCGACGTATTAAAATTCTTCTTAGAGGGAC